>CM053771.1:13679938-13704397 GCA_028658325.1 Potorous gilbertii | reverse complement strand
CGGCTTCCACTGTTCCAGAATTTGTCAGAAGTTCTTTTTACAGGAAATCTATGGGCTGTGGGTTCGGACCTAGCATACGTGAGTCTTTCTACTCCATCATCTTGGCTCCGCCCCCCCAAAAATAAAAGAAAATGTAAAATTGGAAAAACAATTGACCTAGAAAATAGATCCAAGAGAGAAAATTAAAGAATTATTGGTCTGCCAGAAAACTATGATGAGAAAAGAACCTGGGCAATATCTTCCAAGAAATCATCAAGGAAAACTGCCCCAAAGTTCTAGATCTAGGGGTTAAAATAGTCAAGAAAAGAATCTAAGGTTCACCTCCTAAAAGGAATCCCAAATTGAAAACAACAAGAAATATCATTGCCAAATTCCAGAACTATGAAGTGAAGGAGAAAATACTGCAGACAGCCAGAAAGAAACAATTCAAACATTGAGGAACTACAGTGAGGATCACATAGGTTCTTGTAGCTGCTACATTGAAAGACTGGAGAAATTACAATATGACATTATATAAGGCAAAGGACTACAACCAAGGATCAATTACCAAGCAAAATTGAGCATAATAGTTTAGGCAAGGCGATGGAAATTCAATTAAATAAGGGATTTCCAGACCTTCCTAATGAAAAGTCCAGAGCTCAATAGAAAATTTTATCTTGAAGCACAAGTTTCAAGAGAGGCATAAAAAGGCAAATGGGGGAAAAAACAAAACTTATTATTCAATATGGGCAAATTGTTTACATCCCTATAAGGGAAGATGATACTTGTTAATCTTGAGAAGTGTATATATATTATGATATTTGAAAGGGATAAATGGGTAGAGGGAGTGCATATAAAGTAAATTATGTGATGATAAAAATGTGATTTAAGGATGCAAAGGGGTTGTAATGGGAGATGTGAAAAGGGGGAGGCAGAAAAAGTACATTACATCACAAGAAAGAGTCATAAAAACATAATAGAGAGAAAGAAGGGAGGGAGATGAGTACTGTTTGAGATTTACTCTCATCTGATTGGATTCAAGAGGGGGGAAACAACAAACTCAGTTAAGTATAGAAATCTACCTACCTATATAGGCAGTAGGAGAGGACAGGGAAAAGAAAAAGGAGGAGAGGCTTAAAGGGAAGGAAAAAGTAGTAAGAGAAAAGGGGAGTAAAGGGAAAGGGGGCTGAAAGACGGGAGGGAAGACTGAGGGAGGCAGTGGTCAAAAATTAAAACTCTACTGTGGAGGGAAAGGGAGAAGGGAGAACTAAAATCATAAACAGGGGAAAAGAGGATGAAGGGAAAGACACAGACAGTAATCAAAATTGTGAATGTGAATGGGATGAACTCTCCTATAAAATGGAGATGGATAGATAGCACAATGGATTAAAAGCCATAATCCAACAATATGTTGTTTAAAAGAAACACATTTGAAATGGGAGATACACACAGGGTAAAGGTAAGAGGTTGGAGCAGAATATATTGTGCCTCAGATGATATATGAGAAGCAGGGGTAGCAATCCTAATCTCAGACAAAGCAAAAGCAGAAATAGATTTAATCAAAAGAGATAAGGAAGGAAACTATACCCTGCCTAAAGGCACCACAGGCAATGAAGCAATATCATGATTAAACATATATGCTCCAAGTCCTGTAGTATCCAAATT
Source organism: Potorous gilbertii (assembly GCA_028658325.1). NCBI lineage: Eukaryota > Metazoa > Chordata > Mammalia > Diprotodontia > Potoroidae > Potorous > Potorous gilbertii. The sequence goes on along the minus strand of CM053771.1, from coordinate 13,702,753 downwards.
CTTAGAAGAGAAGGTCAGAGAGTTGCAGGGAAAAATAGACAGCAAAATTATACTAGTGGGGGAACTGAACCTCCCCATCTTTGAACTTGATGAATCTAACCTCAAAATAAACAAGAAAGAAGTTAAGGAGGTGAATAAAACTCTGGATAAGGTATATATGACAGATTTCTGGAGAAAATTGAATGGGAATCAAAAGTAATATATATTTTTCTTAGTGTTATATGGCACATATATAAAAATTGACACTGTATTAGGGCATAAAAAGCTCACAATCCAGTGTAGAAAAGCAGAGATAATCAATGTATCATTTTCAGATCATAATGCTATAAAAATTATGTAATAAAAGATCATGTGAAGATAGACTAAAAATTAATTGGAAAGTAAACAATCGAATTCTAAAGAATGAGTGGGTTAAACAACAAATCACAGAACAATCAACAACTTCATTCAAGAGAATGACAGTAATGAAACAATCTACCAAAACTTATGGGATACTGCAAAAACTATTCTTAGGGGCAGTTTTACATCATCGAACACCTACATGAATAAAATAGAGGAAGAGGAGATCAATGAATTGGGCATGAAGCTGAAAAAACTAGAAAAAGAACAAATTGAAAATCCACAACTAGATACCAAATTAGAAATTAGAAATACAGTTAATTTCAATAACATATACACTATTTGGCAAAATTGGTGGAGTCCTACCAAACTCTTTTTATGATACAAATATGGTTCTTATACCTAAACCAGGAAGAGCCAAAACAGAGAAAGAAAACTATAGACCAATTGCTCTAATGAATATAGATGCAGAAATTTTATATAAGGTATTAGCAAAAAGAATACAGGAACTTCTCATGAGAATAATATATTATGATCAGATACAATTTATACCAGAAATGTAGGTCTGCTTCAATCTTAGAAAAACATCAGCATTATTGATCATATCAACAAAAAAAGTAACAGACACTATATGATTATCTCATTAGATGCAGAAAAAGCTTTTGACAAAATACTCCCATTCCTATTGAAAACACTGGAGAGCAGAGGAATAAATGGAGCCTCCAATAAAATAACAAGCAGTATCTACCTAAAACCATCAGCAAGCATTTAAGCATAAGCTAGATGCATTTCCAATAAGATCAGGGGTGGGACAAGGATGTCCATTATCACCACTGTTATTCAATATGGTACTAAAAATATTAGCTTTAGCAATGAGGGAAGAAAAAACAATTGAAAGAATTAGAATAGGCAAAGAAGAAACTAAGTTATCACTCTTTGCAGAAGATATGATGATATACTTAAAGAATCCCAGAGAATTACTTGAAATGATACTTAAAATAATAAACTTGAAATCACAAACAACTTTGGCAAACTTGCAGTTTACTAAATGAACCCACATAAATCATCTGCATTTCTATATATTGCTCACAAAATTGAACAGCAAGAGATAGAAAGAGAAATCCCATTTAAAGCTACAGCAGACACTCTAAAATATCTGAAAGTCTACCTACCAAAACAAACCCTGGGACTATATGCACACAATAACTAAATACTTTTCACATAAATAAAATAATATCTAAGTGGAAAAACATCAATTTCTCCTGGGTAGGCTGAGCTAATATAATAAAAATGACAATTCTACCTAAGTTAATCTACTTATTCAGTGCCATACCAATCAAACTACTAGATAACTGTTTTCTAGAGCTAGAAAAAATATCAAAATTCATCTGGAAGAAAATTGTCCAAAATATCAAGTTAGTTAATGACAACAAATGCTAGGGAAGGTGGCCTATTCCTACCAGATCTCAAATTGCATTATAAAGCAACAATCATCAAAACCACTTAGTACTGGCTAAGAAATAGAGGGGTAGACACAGTAGCCAATGAAAATAGCAATCTACTGTTTGATAATCCCAAGGATCCCAGCTTCTGAGATAAGGACACATTGTTTTAAAAACTGGCTTGGAAAACTGGATAACAGTGTGATGGAAACTGGGCATAAACCAATGCCTGACACTGTACACAAGGATAAAGTCCAAATGGATACACAATCTAGATATAAAGATTGATACTATAAACAAATTAGGGGAGCAAGAAGTACTATATTTGTCAGATTTATGGAGAAGGGAGAAATTTTTGACCAAAAAAGAGATAGATGACATCATGAAGTGCCAAATGGATAATTTTGATTACATTAAATTGAAAAGTTTTTGAACAAACAAACCCAATTCAACCAATATTAGGTGGGAAGCAGAAAACTGGGAAAGAATTTTTTATAACTAATATCTGTGATAAAGGTCTCATTTCTAAAATATATAGAGACTGAGTCAAATGGACATGAATACTAGTCATTCCCCAATTGAGGAACACTCAAAGGATATGAAAAGGCAATTTTCAGAGGAAGACATTAAAGCTATCTATAATCATATGAAAAAATTGCTCCAAATCACTACTGATGAGAGATGCAGATCAAAACAATTCTGAGGTACCACATCATACCTATCAGATTGGCTAATATGACAAAACAGGATGATTAATGTTGGAGAAGATATGGGAGAGCTGGAACACTAATTCATTGTTGGTGGAGCTGTGAGCTGATCCAACCATTCTGGAGAGCAATTGGAACTATGCTCAAAGGGCTACAAATACGTGCATACCCTTTGACCCAGTAATATCACTTCTAGGACTGTATCCCAAAGAGATCACAAAAATGGAAAGGGTCTCATATGTACACAAGTATTTATAGCAGCTCTTTTTGTAGTGGCCAAAAACTGGAAATCAAAGGGATGCCCATCAATTAGGGAATGGTTGAATAAATTATGGCATATGAATGTAATGGAATACTATTGTGCTATAAGAAATGATGAACAGGAAGACTTCAGAGAGGCCTGGCAAGACTTATATGACCTGATGCTGAGTGAAAGGAGCAGAACTAGGAGAACTTTGTGTACAGTAATGACCACAGTGTGAGAGAGTTTTTTCTGGGAGACTTGGAATTTCATTGCAATGCAAGGACTTAAAAAAAAATTCCCAATGGTCTTCTAAGGCAAAATGCCTTCCACATCCAGAGAAAGAACTATGGAATTCAATTGCAGATTGTAGCAGATCGTTTGTGGGTATATGTGCATGTGCATGTGTGCGTGCATGTATGTGTGTGTGTGTGTGTGTGTGTATTGCATTTTGGTTTGTTAGATGATTTCTCCCATTCATTTTAATTCTTCGACATAGCATGGCTATAGTGCAAATGTATTTGATAGGAATGTATATGTAGAACCTATACAAAATTATATGCCATCTCAGGGAGGGAGGGGGAAAGTAGGGGGGAGGGAGGGGAAAATAATAATCTAAGTTATATGGTAGTTATTGTAGAGCACTGAAAACAAATAAAATTAATTTTAAAAAAAATGATGAACAGGAAGACTTCACAGAGGCCTGGAAGGACTTATATGAACTGATACTGAATGAAAGGAGCAGAACCAGGAGAACTTTGTACACAGCAACAAACACAGTGTGAGAGAGTTTTTTCTGGTAGACTTGGAACTTCATTGCAATGCAAGGACTTAAAAAAAAATTTCCAGTGGTATTCTAAGGCAAAATGCCTTCCACATTCAGAGAAAGAACTATGGAACTGGATCACAGAATGAAGCAGATCATTTTCTCTTGTGTTTTGTTTCTTTCTGTTTTATGGTTTCTCCCATTCATTTTATTTTTAATTGAATTATTTCATTTGTTTTCAGTGTTTGATAATCACTTCCAAATTTTTTTCCACTCTCTCTGCCTCATTCCCACCTCCTTCCCCACTCCCTCCCTGAGACCATGTACAATCTTATATAGGTTCTACATGTACATTCCTATAAAATGCATGTTGCATAGAAGAATTAAAATGAATGGGAGAAACCATAAAATAAAACAAAGCAATACAAAAGAAAATGGTCTGTTTCTATCTGTGATCCAATTCTATAGTTCTTTCTCTGGAAGTGGAAGGTGTTTTGCCTCAAGGATCCATTGGAAATTTTTTAAGTGCATGCATTTCAATAAAATACTAATTCTTACCAGAAAAATTTCTCACACATTGTGATTGTTGCTATGTACAAGTTCTCCTGGTTCTGCTCCTTTCACTCAGCATCAGTTCATGTAAGGATTTCCAGACTTCTCTGAAGTCTTCCTGCTCATCGTTTCTCATAACACAATAGTATTCCATTACATTCATATACCACAACCTGTTCAGTAACTCCCCAATTGATGGACATTCCCTTGATGTCCAGTTTTTGGCCACCACAAAAAGAGCTGCCATAAATACTTGTGTACATATGAGACCCTTTCCATTTTTGTGATCTCTTTGGGATACAGTCCTAGAAGTGATATTACTGGGTCAAAGGGTATGCACGTATTTGTAGCCCTTTGAGCATAGTTCCAATTGCTCTCCAGAATGGTTGGATCAGCTCACAGCTCCACCAACAATGAATTAGTGTTCCAGCTCTCCTATATCTTCTCCAACATTAATCATCCTGTTTTGTCATGTTAGCCAATCTGATAGGTGTAATACCTCAGAGTTGTTCTGATTTGCATCTCTCTAATCTCCTATTCATTTTAATTTTTCTATGCAACTTGACTAAGGTGAAAATGTATTTAATAGGAATGTTTGTGTAGAACCTATATAAGATCGCATGTCATCTCAGGGAGAGAATAGGGATAGAGGAAGGAGGGGGAGGGATGGAAAAAATCTAAGATATATGGAAGTGATTGTATAAAACTGAAAACAAGTAAAATAGTAAAAAAAAAAAAAAAGAGAAGAAAAAATAAGACAGTCCCCACTTCCAGTGCCTTATCTTGCATTGGGGAGAGGTAGGCAGGGAAGGGTTCTATGACTGAAAAAGTTACTGGGCTGTAGAATGGGGCTTTAAGGCATAAAATGACACTCAACATTCAGGTACTACAGCAGAGTAGGTATTGATCTTGCTTCTTGATAGCTTAACTGGAAAGGAGAGTGTAAGTTTGGCGATGAAAATGAAGCCAAAAGAAGGAAGAGAAATAGAGAAAAATATAGAGATACATATATATGCACACATATTCTTGACTTGGTGGTAAAGTTTTACTGCTCATTTGAAAATTAAGAGCTTTTTTAGAGCTTTTCATGGGAACTCAGGAATTCTAAGAGAGGGATGGCATTCTAACCATGGGAATAGCCAGCATAAAAACTAAGTATGCAGATGGAGAGTCACCCAAGAGAAGCCAAAGGTCAGTTTGGAAGCTCAGTGCTGTGTGAAGAACTTGGAGAGGTAATTGGGGCCAGGTTCTGGAAAGCTTTAAAATAGCAAGCCAACATCTTTAATTGCTCCTGGATATTACGGGAGCCACTGGAAGTTACTGAGTGGAAGTGATATGGAATTATGGGCAAGGCTGATGTTTAGACCTGTATAGGTCCATGACCTTTAACTTAGTATTTTTTTCCAAATCCTTTTAAGTTAGTTAAGTTAAACCAGTCATGTTCCTGGATAGGTTCCAGGAGTGGAGGTGGCTCATAATGGTAATTTTGTTTACTTGGCTCCATAAAAGAAAATTATTTCCTCAGCCAGTATTCCATTGTAGATCAGGAAAATAGTGGAGGGGAGGGGATACAGATAGTACTTGAATGGAAAAAAAAAATAAAAGGAAAAAGTAGCAAAACAGCAATTCTTGGATATATATATTGCTATCAGACTTAAGAAAAATTAAAAGGATTAAAAAGAAAGACGTTAAGGACATGCAAATAATTTGAGCAACATCTGCAGTAACAGAACTGCTGATTACTGAATTGAAATACAAAGGAGTATACCTGTCAGTTAACCTGCTTCCTGGGTGTTGAATCCTTTCCCAGGAATTTGACTCTCCATCTAATTTCAGGTTGTCTTGGAAAAGACACTAGATGGCTTACCCTAGTGATCATGTCAACTCTCTCTTAAAATGATATTTTTCTACTTTCCAAATTTTGTGCTTTTTTTGAATAGTGGGGGACCCCAAGAATACATGGTAGGGGGTTTGTGGGTCTCCTTAGCTAGCAAGATCTCCAAGGCCCTCCTAGTCTATACTAGATGAAGAGAAGGGAGAAAGAGAGTAAGGAGATGGGTAAGAGTGTTGGGGAAGGAAGGCCCAGAAAAATGAGGGAGGGGAAAGGGGAATTCCAGAATCCAGGCGTCGGGTATGGGGTGTGGGAATGAAGCAATAAAAAATGCCAATCCAAGTGAGTAAAGGAAGGGTCAGAGGTGGGAGGAGAGATAACCCAACCCCTACACTCCCATTCTCTGTGTAGTCTGGGGCTCAGCAATCCAAAAGACTTGGATTTGCAGGAAAGGGTTTCCAAAGGCCTGGACCTGTAGTTAGGTGGGCTAATGGGGGCAGATCTGGGCTCTGGTCCTAAAATCTACAGCACTTACTACAAACCCTGCCATGGATTAAGGAAGAGCTGAATAAAAGACCATTCACTCGCTGGGAGAGGGAAGAGTCGTCCCAGGTCTGCAGTCCTTTAAGAGGCAGCCACAGATTCCCTGATTCTGATCATCCCAGTCCCTTCCCATGGGGCACTTAGAAGTAAAACTAAGCTGTGGCAGAAAGGGTTCACAGCACCAAGGCTCCAGATTCTTAGATGAAGAAGGAACCTAGGAAAGATTCACTTACAGGAGCCAATAAGGCTGAGCAGGCCAAACAATCAATAAACATCAACTAAGCACCTCTTAGGTGATGCACTGGACAGACTACTTGGACTAACTGTGTGACCCTGGGTAAGTCACTTAATCCTCCTTGTCTCATTTTCCTCATCTGTAAAAAGAAGATGGCAAACTACTCTAGCATTTTTCTCAAGAAGTCCCCCAAAGAAGTCCAAAGATTCAGATGAGACCAAAAACCTCTAAAACTGTAACAAAAATGTCTCTACCCAAGCACTGTGCTCAGGCCTACAAGGCTTCTTGGACCAATTTTTGAAAATGGACCAGTGCTGGGAGGAGGATAGGAAGGTGTTTTAAGCTTGTTCCTTTAAATAAGGGAAGAGAGATGATGAAGAGGCCAGAGACTGTTCCTGCAAAGAAGGGCAGAGCACGGAGAAGTGGTGGATAAAAAGACCCACAGGAATATAGCTGGCCTGGGAAAATTGGAGCATGGCAGAAAGTTGGTTGGATTGAGATTTGTTCAGGTCCCGGAAATGTGTTTGATGCATTGTCCCAATTGAGTCTGGACCTCAGCAGGACTGGGGTGCTAAAATAGGAGAGGAGCAGGGAATCCAGAAACTGAGCAAGGACAGAGATGGTTTCACAGACTGGAGTCCACTTTTCAAGTGGCCAGCTTTCAAAGGACCATGGGCTAGAGCTAGAGGGGACATCAGAGTTCCAGGTCCTCATTTTGCCTGGGGGAAGAAGACTCAGAAAGATCAACTGATTGGCCAAGGGTTATAGGAGGATTGAGGAACATCAAGAATTCCATCCTGGGTCATAGATTTACACTAGTAGGGAATTCTAAGATAATTTTCTGACATCTTTCTAAATTTCTCTGTTTTTTTTTCTGAGCTGACCTCCAGATCACAGAAATGCATATGTATTTGGAACCTGAAAGGAACTTAGTTTGAAGTCAGCAAGCCCTGCCCCCTCATTTTACAAACATGAACACAGGTTCAGTGACTTACCAGCCAAGGCTAAGTGGATAGAACCTGGAGGCCGACCTGAGAGAATCCTCTCTCCACTATATCCGAGGTAACAGTCTGGGAAAGTCACTGCACTTCTCTGCCTCAGTTTCCTCATCTGTGAAATGAGAAAAAAGCCCCTCTCTGGAAAGGCTGTTGTGGGGATCAAAAGAGATCGCATGTATAAAGCACAGTACAGAATCTAGCAGTGGGACCTGGGAAGCTGGATTTGAACTCAGGTCCTGATTCCAAATGCCTCTCCCAGGCAGACTGACAACATGGGGGTAAGGAGCAGGCCCCTGAAGAGTTCTCTCTTAGGAGTAACAGAGAAGGATTCTTGGTGAAGGGGGGACAAGAGACTGAAAGGAATCTGAAAAATGCTTCATTTCCTGTCCTGTTCATCTACCAAAAGAGGTGGGGGAGGGCAGATAGTTTTGGGGCTGACCAGACCAGGGTTTGGAAGGAAGGGGAAAGGGGGCACCTGAGACCAGACTTACTTTCTCTGGCCAAAGACTCTTGGTCCTTTGATGTCTTCCCCATCAGAGTTGAATGAAGGCAAAGAGGGACTGTTCTCTGGAATTTGTCCTCCACCCTTCCACAGCTCCCAATATTTATATCTCTCCTTCCACACCTTTGCCTTCCTAGTCAGGCAAGGTTAAACTTGATTCCTCCCTCCCTATCTCCTCCTAGTCCAGGTGTGGTGGGGTGAGGTGGGGAGAGCAGAACATCCAAACCCACCTTTACTTATTCTAGCTTAGTTGGGTGGTCTGGGGTCAGTGCTGCCACCCGGTTCCAATGATATAGACATATTTCCAAGCAAAGAGTCCTCCTTCCTTTGAGGTGGGGGACCTGATCCCAGACCTGCCCCCACCCCCAAGACTGAATCTGATGGAGTACTCCCCAGAGATCTCAGTTATTCTTCTCTACTTGAGAGGAGACAAAGAGCTTAGCCTGCCTCAAGTCTCTTCTCGTTCTGATCCAGCCCCAAAGTAATTTTTCTTAAGTGCAGGTCCCACCATGTCAACCCCTCCCCTACTCAGTAAATTTGAATTTTAAACCCTATTCTTTCCAGGAGCAAATACAAAATGCTTTGGTTAGAATCCAAAGCCGTACATAACTTGGCCCTCTGCTACTTTTCCAGGCTTCTTTCACCTTTTTTCCCCATATGGTCACTGGACCCAGATAGCCCTGGAAGAGAAGGTAAAGCTGGTCACCCATCACAATCCTCCCTCTGTCACATCAAAGTCAATTGTAAATCAAGTCATCATGTCCCTGATGTCAGGGCCCTCTTTCAGAATGAAGGATAAACACAAGCACACAGCAGCACCCTGAGGTGGCAGGTTCCCCAGCCCTGGTCCAGGGTATCATATTGGCAAATTGATGAAGTGATTTTCTGTGTAAGGTCATTCTGACATGAATGCAACTGAACAGATGTCATTTAGTTGACAAGAAATTTATGTTATTTATATCATTATGATTCTAATGTTTCTTTTATTGGGATATTTTTGTTAATTTGGAAAATAATTCCTAGAGGCTGATCCAAATTTACCCCTAGGAAATTAACTCTTGTTTTGAACTAGATGCTGAAAAATTAAGCTGTTAATATTTAAAATTTCACGTATGCAATTAGGCATATTTCAGTTGAAAATTAATGATAACAACTTTCTCTTTGGGATAAGCACAAAGGACTCTGTAAGTTCTCCTTATCATGGAAAATTCTTTGGGGACTTAGCAGGCAGGTCCTGGGGACTTTCTTTTGGGCAAGGTTATTGTCAGCCTTCAAACGAAATTGCCTGAAGAAAGTAATGAAGTTTGTGAAAACAATGAAATTCCACCTGGAATATGACATGGCCATTACACGTTTGAGACAACTCATTCTCAACAGTCCCTGCCTTGTTTCAGAGTGGGGTTCCTTCCTTGGATACAGTTGATGTCAGATCTTTGCAACTCAGAAAATGAGAGATAGCTGAGATTCTCATGATCTGGATACTCATTCATGGTAATTCAGGAAGCATTCATAATTTGCCAGGCATTGTCCTTAAGTGGTACAAAGAAAGGTCAGATGCACCTCCCCTCAATGAGCTCATGTTCCAGTGTGTTTATTCAAGCTAGTAAGTCAATGAGGTTTTCTTAAGCTTCTGGTATGATCCAAGTGACTCATAGGCTCATGGGATTCCAGGGATGGAAAAAGAAAATAGGAAACAATTTGTAAATAACTACAAACTTACATGAACATAGACACACACACATACATAATGTGAAGCTAGGAGGTACAGTGGATGAAGTTCCAAGCCTGAATTCAGGAAAAGCTGAGTTCAAATCTAGCCTCCGATGCTTCCTAGAGAGTTGGTCTCAGTTTTCTCTACTATTAAATGGTGTCAATATAAGTAAACATTAAGTATTAGGAAAAGATGAGATAATGCTTTAAAAGCTCTTGTGTCTGGCACATAGTAGACATTTAAGAAATGTTTGTTTCCTTGTTTCCTATATTCAAAGTATGTATATAGTCAATTTCAGGAAATCAAAGGGAGAAAATGGACCAAGGAAGTCTTCTTGTAGAAGATGGGCAGTCAAGAGTGTTGAATGAAGTAAAGAGGTCAGTTAGGATGAGGTCTGAGAAAAGACCTCCTGATTTGACATTCAAAGAGTTTGATAATAAATTTGGAGAGTGAGGATGGAAGCCAATTTGTAAGGGGTTAAGGAGGGAGTAGGGGAGGGGAGTAGCTAGGTGGTCCGCTGAAATAAATACTGGACTTGGAATCAGGAAGACTCATCTTCAGGAGTTCAAATCTTACCTCAGTCATTTGTTAGCTGTGGGATCCTGAGTAAGTCTCTTAACTTTGTTTCCCTCAGTTTCTCATCTCTGAAGTGATCTAGAGAAGGAAATGGCAAACCACTAAAGTGACTTTGCAATAAAATCCCAAATGGCCTCAGAAAGAGTCCAACGCTACTGAAACAACTGAATATCAACTAAGAAGTGAGTGAAAGAGGAAAGCAGAAAGTTCAAACTGGGAAATAAAAAGTCCTAGAGATAGAGTTTTTGAGTAATTAATAATCAACTTATTAATTCAGCTAGCAAATACTCAAATTGAGGGTCAGAACAATTAACGAGGGTGGCATTAATGAGGTGGGCCAACTCCTGCTGAGAGTGTGGCTTGGTCTTGAGACAGCTTCCTCTAGCTGTCTGGACAAAAGTATCCATCTGCATCTAGGTCAGTTAAGTTGAACAGTGGTGGGTGGGGTTGGTGGTGGGCTTTAAAGGCATTGTTCTAATGGTTTGGGAGCCAGGATTCACCTAGATTCGATTCTCTTTACACTTTAATCAGACATTTTTATAAGTTAGGTGAGGTCCTGCCACTGTTTAAGGCCAATTTTCCCTGAGAGTTAGTCTCTTCTAAAGAGAAGCAGCACTTCCAGAGACCTACAAGGACTGATCCCTGGATGAGGAAGTAAAATGAGAAAAAACCCTGGTTGCTGATATAAATAATTGGTTATTAATAATTGTTTCTCTCAGATTTTTTTCAATGAGTTTGACTGAGAAGAGGAGATAGAAAGATAGGTGAAGGGCTTATGAGGTGTTTCCTTTGTGAAGGTTTCCTTAGAGATTCAGGAGACAGGTATGTTTGAAGTCAATAGGCAAGGGACCAAGCTGATAGAGAAAGATTAAACATTTGAGAGAACTCTTGGGAGGGATGATCTAGGGTGTGAACTGTTGGGAAAGACCAGGTGGGGTGAGACCAGATGCTGTTGTACATGGTTGGCCTTTGCAAAGACATGGGCTCCCACTTTTTTAGAGAACAGAGGACAGAAGCAACAGGAGGATTACAGGAAGATGAGTGGATGCCAGCAGGTATTCAAAAAACTTACTATTTCCCTCCAAAATAATAGAGCTTCTGAAAAAATGAATCATATCATTCTGCTAGAAATGGGAAAAAAATGAAAGGAAAGGGAATGAAATACTGAGTGCATTGGCTAAACATGTTCTACTTGTTGCATGTTGGAAAAATAGATGACTCATCGAAAATCTCAAAGGATTTGTGGGGGAGGGGGCACTTTCTTGTATATTATCTGTCAGTCTGCCTCTTAACTCTTGATCCCCCATGTTAAAGAGTTCTAGCATTATCTTTAGATAATTCATTGTTCATCAATAAAATGTCAATGTCTTGTGTATTTGCTTAATCTCCAGTCCCATTTAATCAAATATTCTATTTCTACTGAATGCTGGGACCCTCCTTTTCCCACAGTTACTCTTACTTCTCTCTAATTAAATATTAAAATGAATGAATATATTCCACGAGCAAATTAAGGAAATGCCAGCAGATGCTGTTGATTCTGACACATCATACCTAGTATTACCTGAAACCCTTAGTATTAGAATGGAGAAATCTTCTTCATGTGACTAGAAGGAGTCTAATACAACTCAGGTGAGGATAGATTCTCTTCAGAATTCTTTTCATGCTTTCACCTCCTTAAGATTTTATTTAAGACATTTAGGAAATTTACTAGATAATTTCTTTCTTCTCTCCTCAGTGGTTACTGTCAATGTCATTTTTTTTTAACCCAAGAATACACAGTACTTACCAGGTTCTCAAAACCCTTCATAGATTTTTCTTAATATTATCACTTATGTACTTCTAGTGGAGTGGAATTTCACATAACCTCTCTCTTTATCCTCCACAGATGCTTATAACTTCCTGATGGAACACATTCCTTCTCCCTAATTCCATTGGGAGAACTTTGTATAGTAAGACATTTTTCTAGCTTTTATTATTCCATCACAATTCTCATTCAAATGCAAAATGCTTTCCTTAGTATTTCATTGGGCTCTTAATGCCTGGTTTCAAGTGTTTGCTGTGACACTCATAAAAGTTATAAGAGTTTTAGGCAAATACCTTCTCTATGCCTCAGTTTCCCCCTGTAAGTTGAGGGTTGGACTAGATGAAGTCTGGAGTCTCAGCTCTAAATCATGTGCCTTATGATGGTTTAGGAGCTGGTGACATTCAAGGATGTGGTTGTGGACTTCACTGAGGAGGAGTGATGTCTATTGGACCATTCTCAGAATGAGCTGTACAAGGAGGTCATGCTGGAGAATATCGAGATATTCCAGGTATTTATATGGAGTTCAGAGCTTCTTCAGGATTAGAGAAACCATTTCGAAAAACAGTTCCCTATGGTCTTGATATCTGTGGGAAATGGCTAATAGTGTCGTTTCCTCAGTTGAAGACTAGAAGGACTTTTCCCTTTTGTTAAGTTTCTACATGTCCTCTTAAGTCTCAGTAGCCCCTAGTAAGTTTCCATTTCCCAAAATCCTTGTCAGCCTGGGTGGTGACCTTCCCTGCTTACACATATGCTTTTCGCCACTAAATATGGGTATAATTGTTTCTATTGGAAAATAACTGACTGAAGTGAGATTGTATGTCCCCAGTACTCACCAATGAGGAAACAGATGGGGGGGCGGGGTTAAGGGACTTGTTTAGGGCTATGAAAATCTGTTTCTCATGTCCAGCAAGCGAACTTCCCCAACTACTGCTACTTGAGCACCTGGGGAATGTGCCCTTTTTCCAGAAAAAGAATAAAAAGCCCTTGCTGTACTCGTATCCTGACTCCAGTATTTGGAGTGGTCTCCTGTCCCACACAATTGGGGGCTCGTCCGGGATTCCCCCATTTGGAGGGGACCCCTGAATCCTAGAATGACCAGTAGGATTTCCAGTCAGTGATTTACTGGTGGCTCTTGGTCAGGTTCGAAGTGGGTTTTCCTTTTTTGGAGGAAGGATCTGAAGGGAGGTGAGAGTACGGCTCCGAAACGGTGGAAAGCGGGACAAAGAGAACCATTCTGAGAGAAGCTGAAAAAACAAAATGATCACATAAGTCTATGCGCAGACCCAGATAAGTCCTGATATCCTGGGTGACCGAGGTGGTGGGATAGAGATAACTTGCTCTGTTGAGTCTGTGAGATTGTCTCACCAAGATCATCCAGAGCAAGAAACTGAGGACTCTTAGATGCTAATCAATTGAGCTTGCCAGATTTAAGGAGATTCAAGACATCTTGGTCAAGAAACAGGGAGTTTCCTCCTATGGGAAAGTCTTAGTCAAAGTCGAGTGGCGGAAGTTCCCTACAAAAGGTACCTCTGGAAAGGATTCTTTAAAACTGGTTAGAAATCAGTCAGAGTAAATAACAGTAATTTTGACCAGCCTATCTGAATTCGAAATTGATGTGCACTCTATAATGTTTTGTCAAATATGTTGTGTTGATGTTTCTGTCTGAATCAAAGTCTTTGTCTCTGTTTTATGTGATTCTTTGTAAGGTTGTAAATTTAGCCAGCCAGCAAGAGCAGAAAAACTGAGTTGAACTGCTCTTGAAATGCCGAGTTGCCTCCCTTCTTCAACCCTTTCAGATCAGTTTCAGAGGAGGGAGGAAATTTCTCTTTTTCCATCAGACCAAAGAAAGACAGGCTAACCTTTCCTGCCTCACCCACAGGAGAAGCTTTTGTGTAATGGGATACAACTGAAGGTTAACTGAATTTATTCTGGTCATATTTGGAATTGTGAAATGGTGAAATGTGTCTCTCTTAATTTAATGTTTAAGATGGGTTAGAATTTATTAAAATCTGGTGGAAGTAAGTGGAAGATAAGCAAGTAAAAAAAAAATCTTTCTGCATTCTTAACCCTGGCCACATTTTTGAAAGTAAAAGGAAGATAAGGTTATGAACCTCAGGCAGTCCATAGGGAAAAGTTGAGTTTTGATTTGATGAGATCTCAATGCTAAAATCTGTACTTTAGATTTGAAGTAGGTCAACGTATCTGATACTGGACAGTGTGTTTAAAATTGCAAGTTCACTTTGAAATTTCAGTGATTTCTTTTAGAGGCATTGAGTCTTTCCAGATTCTGAAGGATGAAGACAAGGAGGATGAGTTACTTAATCTTTTAAACTGTGAAAGCTTCTGCCTGGAGACACAGGCATATTTTAAATTAACCTGAGGAGAACAGGTGGACTTTCAAACTCTATAGAGCCTGAAATTCCCAGGGTGGAAAAGCAGTGTCAATGTGCTCAGGGGAGGTTACCCCCTCCCCCTCCCAATCTGAGTTAACTGGGGAAGCTCCTTGTCTGGTGGGCCTCAGAGAGGGGAGGGGAGTCAGAAGATGGCCTTTCAACTTTTTAAGGAAGTAGAGTAAAAATAACAAGGGAAAAGACAATTCAGAGCTGAGAATTGCCAGCCTCATTTTCCCTCAATAGAAGTTTTCTTTTCAGTAGTAAGAGTATTTGAATTAAGAAAAAAGGGAGGGGGGGTTGGTTAAAGTGTTTATCATTAGTGATTATAGCCAGGTTCAATATGATTCAAGTTAAAATCTGTCTGGGAGGAATACAGAACAGCGTCTGAGAATGCTTTTACTATTAATATAATGTAATTGTTACACAATTTTCAAATTTGGATTCTGATATATAGATTGGGATTTTAAAAGGATGTGATTGAAATTTGATAATTTGGAATTTACATTTGGTTATAAATAAGCAATAAAAATGGTGGTGTTTGCTATATAATGGTAGCGTTAACTTTTTATTTTGCTTTGGGATTTGCTTGGGATTTTTGGAAGGTCTACCCAATTTGTATTTGTAAGTTAACTTGATTAATTTCCAAAAGTTCACCTTTGGTTTGTCTTTTACAAAATTGGGAAAATTTTAGTTTCTCTAAAGAACATAAAAAGCAAAATATAACGTTCTTTTGTAACACTGTTTGGCCTCAGTATCCCAAGGCCCATTTTGAGGACTTTAAAAATGAACACTCTCTTGTAGTTAGAATTATACTGTCACTGAAAAGGAAAATGGATAGAAGTTTCCTACATAATGGCCTTTGTCAAGCTCTCTTTCAGAATCCTGTTCTCAGGAAAGATTGTGAGATGCTTGTAGCTAGAACTGCCCCTCAAAGGAGCAATGGGGGGTAAACTGGACATTTTAGATGATCCCCTTCTGAGGGCCTCAGGGCTTTAGCCCTCTCTCTCTCCCCTACCCCCACCACGGGTCTTGTGAGGTGTGACCCTCTGCAGCCCCCCTCTCTGAGGCGACACCCACTTAGGCTTCAGGCTCCACTCCCAAGACACTCTCTGGGGAATCTCCCCCTTTGACTCCTCCTCTTCCTCAGGTACCAGTGGATCTTTCCCCTTGCCAGGCTGATCCCTTGATTTTCAGTCTAATCCAGTCCAGGCAGCATTCCCCAGCCCCTGCCTCATAAGAAGTGGGACTTCCTATCCCTCTCACCAAGCCCCCATGCCCATAGGGCTGTCAGTGCTTTTTCTACAGAGGGAAGTGCCTACTTCTAGTGGGACAATTAGAGTTCATGTTCTTTTCTCCATCTCAGACCTCATTCACATTAGAGAGAAACTGGGGAGATACTCAGAAGACCCCACTCTCAAGGGTTTTAGGAACATATCCCTACAATTGAAGATTTCTTGGGGCAACAAGCCCAAAAGTTTGTGGATTCTTTGGCTAGCAATGACCCCACAAAACATCCCCCAGGAGCAGTTGCTATTCCCACTATTGACCCAACATGGGATTATCAGAAGAATGAAGATCAGGGAAAGCAAGATCATGTGATAATTCACATGTTAGAAGGCCTAAGAAATGCATTTCAAAAGCAAGTAAATTTTCAAAAAATTTGGGAAATTACTCAGGGAAGAGAATCAAAACCCTGCCATTTTTCAAGGCTGGCTAGTAGAAGCTATTAAAAGTATACAAGTTTGGATCATGACTCTATAAAAGGGGCAGCAGCTACAGTCTGGAAGTATCTAGGTTCAGCACATAGCCACAGGCATGGGTAGAAGGTGAAGGGGGATAAGTCAAGATAGAGAAACCAGCCAGTCACTGCCTGCATTTGGTAAGCAGCCCATCTTTCTGTCAATAATTTTTATATGATAAGAAAATGCAACTGATATAATCTAAATTTATTGTTTGTGTTTACAGTTAAAACAATTTGGTTATCACTTATGAAAATTGTAAATATGCTGTTTATAGTTTTAGTGCTAAAACCTAAAGCTGGTATGCTGTGTGTGTATATGTGGAAAGAAGCAGTCCTCAGTGCTAGTCAAAAGTATGGCCCCAGCAGCTCTAAGGAGCTTGAGTCACGGAGTTTCTAAGGAAGGAACTTGTTTTGGTGAGAATTTAAAAATGTACAGAAATGATCTCTAGTGATTGGCTTTTAGGAGAAATTTAAGATCTAAGATGTAAGCAGATACTTTAAGATGTAAGCACAGTACATATAGTGGAATCTTGCTGTTTTCAATTAATTGGGTAAATGGGTACTCTGGCATGAAAGATAAAATCCCTTAAATAGAACATTCTTTCTGAATATTATGGGAATAATTAGATAAAGGACAGGAAACTAAAGCATAAATATGATGTTGAATCATTGTTCCAAAGGACAGGACTGGGATTTAAAGTTAACTGGAATTGTTGAGGTTGGGGTGCTTGGGACCCCAAAACAGCGACTTGCTGGGTCCTCCTCAAATGAATTCAACCCAACTTCTCTTTCAACCAAAGAAGGTCAAAGTTTATTGAGATTTCTCAATATTGTGTGGACTTTTAGGGAATCTGAGCATAATGCTAAAACAAGATGTATCTTACATACAGAGGGACTCTGAAGAAGGAGTCTGTGGGTGGCCCTAAGTGGTCTGGGGGTTCCAGGGATGGTTTTGATGGGAGTAGCCTGGATATTTGGATTCATAGGATCAAAGGTGGGAAATAGAACAGAGATTTGGGCATAGTGATAGGGAAAAGCTTATGGGCCTCAGGAAAGGCAGTTCATGTGGGGAAATCCAAGGATCCTTAAAGGTGAGGTTTTCCAGGACACTTTTAGACAAATGAGACTTAAACTCTTTTGGGGTAAGGGACAAAGGTCCTGACTTGAAATAAGATCTTTACATGTTACAAAATGATATAAAAGCAATTGGTATTAAAACAATAGACTGAATTAATTATTGAGACTAAATCAGAGAAATCTTCAGTTTGGTGGAAAGAATTTCTGTGTAGTTTCTTAAGAGGCAGGTAGCCTCTGGTAATATTTTGCATTGATGGAAAAATTAAATGTTGCTGTTTTGATTTGAATTTATTTCATGAACGTAAGTTGAAGTTAATGCTCAAACTCATGTGTAACTCATTCTTTTAGATTGAGCATGGTTAGAAAGGTATAGGGAAGCTTGGGAAACATGTAAATCTATTAGAACAATAACTTATGGTTTTAATGGTAAATTTGATTTTATGATTGTTATTTAATCAGGAACTAGAACAAGTATAAAAAGATACATAAGCTACTTAAGACTAATTTCAAAATATATTCCCTGGCCAATGTGAAATTATAGTCATATCTGAAACTGATTATTGGAACCTGCTGTTTTAAATTTTATAGGAATATTAGCTGACTGTTCTTCTGAGTCTAACTCCAGTAGAAAGGTGATCTGAGTCACTTATCCATGATGCCAGTAAGCCTGTGACATGCTGGTATGAATTGCAAAGGGGTGATCTCATGGTAAGGTTGGGAGAGTGGCTGTTCAGCCTGGGCTGAGGTAAGATTTCCCTGACTTAATTTCCCCACTGACACCTGACAGACTTTAAGCCTTCTTGGAATTGACATGAAGTTAAGAAGGTGTTGTTTCCCTGAAACATCCCTACTCTTAGCGGCAGTTTCCTATAACCAAAGGTTCATAAACAAAACATCAAATCTATCAAATAATAGATTGTTGGTAGGGGAGCATCTGAGGTTAAGTCTAAAATTAAGCTATTATTAGCCTTAGGATTTTAGACCAAAAACAATAATAGGGTCCTTTAATTCTTAGTAATAACATGGGAACAGTTAGAGTGAGGGCCTGTGAGGTTAGCGTACAGTCATTATTGGTGTGTTGTCCTTCCTTGCCAAAGAAGGCCATGACAGTATGACATGACTTGCACTTGACTTTGTTTTTTGAGTGAGGGAGGGCTGTGCAGGTCACCAGCCTCACTTCTCTTCCACAGCCATCTGAATCCAGTGACCAGATATTCATCAGGATTAGAGATGACCCAGGATGAGGCAATTGGGCTTAAGTGACTTGCCATAGGTCACACAGTTAGTGAGTGTCAAGTGCCTCAGGCGAGATTTGAACTCAGGTCCTCCTGACTCCTGCACTGGTGCTCTATCCACTATACCACCTAGCTGCCTTATAGTCATTTGTGTCAGTTGGTAAATGTTAAAAGAAAAATGGTTTGTGGTCTATATTGTAAATGCTGTAAAAGAAGCATCATATAATCTGAAGTTGGAATTGTTTTGAGGTGATATGTATTGTGTTAAAAATGATTATTTATTATATTTATGTAAGTACAGGAACCTGTTATTGACTCCTTAGTGAAATCTCATCCTCCTGAAGGGGAAATCGATAGTGAATTAATGTAATGTAAAAAACCGGGTTCTAATGTGGATTTCTTAAACATGACAATTAGCCAAAGTTTCAATTTTGATTTTGTAAGAGTGATAGGAATGGTAATCTAAAATTATATTAAGGTCAGTTTTGTAGGATAGTGGACATTTGGATTTCTACAAGAAGATATAGGGATGATGTTGAGATGCTGTGCTGAAGATGACTTGAATGAGCATCCAGACCAGAAAACTACATCAGATGATATTCTGCCCCAGACTGCTATGAGATGGAACTTGTAAATGGACAATTCATCAATTTACCTTTTTATGTTGAATCCCTGTATCTGTACTTATGAAAGGGGACTGCCCCTTTCTAATTTGTCAATGCGTTGGTCAACTTTGCTCCCTTCCCATGTTCATAAAAAGCAGAGATACATGAAAAGAAGAATTCATAGGGGAAAGAATGTGTGGAGGTATTGGATTTAGGTGAGAAAACTACAAAGACATGATAAAAGAACAGTGGGGATTGTGGGAGATGGCCTGTAGTGTAGTTTCCTCATTTGAAGACTAGAAGGACTTTCACCCTTTTGTTAAATTTCTACATGTCATCTTAAGTCTCAGCAAACCTTGGTAAGTTTCTATTCCCAAAATCCACATCAGCTTGGGTGGTGAACTTCCCTGCTTCCTGGTACACATGTACTTTTTGCCACTAAATATGGGCATAATTCTTTCTAATGGAAAATAGTTGATGTAGCAAGATTGTGTGTCTCAAGTACTCAGCCAATGAGGAAATGGATTGGGGGAGGGGAGTTGGGGACCTGCCTAGGACTATGAAAACCTGCTTGTTTTGGCCAACGAGCAAACTTCCCCAACTACTGTTACTTGAGCACCTGGGGACTGTGCCCTTTTTACAGAAAAAGGATAAAAAGCCCTTGCTGTACTTGACTCCAGTATTATTTGGGGTGGTCATCTGTCCCATACAATATCGATCAGTCTGCCTCTTGATTCAATCTGTTGAATTCTGATCCTCAATATTCTAGAGTTATTGTATTTGTCCTTCATTTTCAAAGAGGAGCATGACATCAGGGAAAAAATGACATGATTTTCAGTTGACTGATTTCAGGGCAGGAGGGCTGTGCAAGGTTACCAAACTCACTTTCTCCTCCAGAGACATTTGGGTCCAATGGCCAGATATTCATGAGTATGACTGGAGATGTCACAGGATGCAATGGGACACCCTGATGCTTTCAGTATCAGACCTTTTCAAGTTCTCACTTTGAGTGAGGTAATGCCCATTCCGTGAATTCTGAAAATGCTATCCACATCTGGAGAAAGAACTATGGAGTCTGAATGCAGATCAAAGCATACTACTTTCACTTTCTAAAAAATGACTTTCTCTTATTGTTGTTTCTTCTTTCACAATATGACAAAAGTGGAAGTGTTACATATTTGTATATGTGTAACATATATCATATTCTTTTCTATCTTGGGAAGGGGGGGAGGGAGGGAGAAACAATTTGGAACTAAAAATTATAAAAAATGAATATTAAGGAGTGGAGCCAAGATGGCAGAGTAGAAATACAGACTTGCTCCAGTTCTGCACCCATAGCCCATAAAATACCTGTAAAAAATGACTCTAAACAAATTTTAGACAGCAGAAGCCAGAAAACGACAGTGAAAAAGATTCCAGCACAAGACATCCTGGAAGGTAGACAGGCAAGGTCTATTCCAATGGGTTCAGAGCAGAGTGCAATCTAGCCTTGGCTGTGCTACACTGCACAGATAGGACTGCAGCAGACTTCAGGGTATGGAATCACAGATAGCAGCCCTGATTCCCAGATTTCTCAACCCACAAATGCCAAAGCAAGATTTAATCTCTTTTCTTTCTCCCATTTTCTCTCTTTCCCTTTTTCTTTTTATCCATTCTCCTGTAGGTCCTTTTATTCCTAGCAGGCTACAGGATTAAACTTTCTTTCCTTGTTACCCTTTGACTTGATTAAGATCCATATCATATGCCTGGCTATGAGTTTCTTTCCTTCTTATTTATACCTCTTTACATTCTGTAATTTAGTTCCAGAAAAACATCAAATCATCAGAAAGACGGCATTAAGATTAGTTCATGATCTTTCAATTCTATTTCTCCTAATTTTCACTTCTTTTTCATCTTTGCTTTCACTTTGGTGTCCATATTGTACATTAAGAAAAAATTATTTTCATCAGTATTCTAATTTGGTTGTACTTGGTTGCCTCAGTGGTTTGAAAAACAAATAATTTCTCCCAGTCTAATTTTCTTTCTAGGAATGTTTTGAATAGCCCTTTCTTTCTGAGGGTCCATCTACTTTCATTAAAGTTTGTCAACCCTCCAAATCTATAGAGTTTAATCAAAGAAAGACAAAGTAGATTAGGTCTGGGCCACATTTTTATTTCTCTCAAGCTGACTTGACATACATTGTTTGGGAATTACAGTCCACAGCTGGCTTGATTTGGGACTTTGGGGTGGAGAGTTATGTGCCCTTAAAAGTGTAAGTGTTCTCAAGGGTGCCAGTCAACTCTGGTCAACACACTGGGAGGTGAGCTATATTAAAATATGGGTCTGGAGTAAGAGACTTAAGTCACTTAATTCTGGTATAATATAATAGTGGCTGATGTCACACTCACCTGGCAAAAGAGGAAATACTTCTTTTATCAAATCATAGCCTCAACTGTACCAGACCCTTGGACTATCTAGGCAGAAGAATCTGTCTCCACCCTGGGCAGCTTCCAAAGCAATCTCATTATCAGGAATGTCCTGAAGAACTTTTCAGAAGAGGACTGGAGCTCCGAGTTATTTAGCCTAAAATTACATTCCTTTCTATAACCTAAACAACTCTGTAATTTGGGATTGCTATTAATTCCTGAAATTAAACCAGAGAACATCAATTTACTTTGGGGAATCCAATTTCAGAGCAATCAATTTTCTTGTATCCTCCCAAGTCTTTTATTATAAAAAAAAACTCTCTACAAAACTGATGTTGCTTCCCAATTGCATCTGATCCTCCCAAAGCAACTAGAATCAGAGAGGAAATCTGGGGAAGTAACAAGATCAGATGACCCTATATGTCAAATGTGAAAGATTGTAATGGGTCTTTTTTCTTTCTTTCTTCCTTCTTTTCTTTTTCTTTCTTTCCCCCAATTCTGACATTACTTTTAATTTTACCCACATTTATCCCTTCATATTGAACTGGCTTGTTAGTCGTGCTTATGAGATTTATGTCTTCCAGACACCAGCTTATTCACCTAAACATTGGTAGCAAACAGTGGGTACTAGTCCATGCCCTCCCTTCCCCCAGAGGAAGATTGTGCTTAGTTCCAATCAGCTTCCTCCCTGTAACATCCTCAAAGCAAGGATGACTCTATGGCCCTGGCCACCAAGAACTTTTAAGAAACCCAGACCCAAGAGATTTTGGGTCCTATTTTTCCAATGAGTAATGATGGGGTGATGGGACTTGGATCCTGAATTTTCCCAAGCATTTCAGCAACCCAGTCCCTGGCACCTGGCGCAGCTCAGCCTACCTAAATACTCAGTAGGCCTTTCATTTAGGTTCTCTGACCCATCTAAGACCCCTGTTTTACCTGGGCTACCCCAGGCTATTTACCATCTTTCATCCCATCCAGATTTCACTGTTCCTTTTTCCTATATAAGAATCACTCTTAATCCCCATTAAGGGGCTAATTAACTAGGAATCCAGCCCTCTTCTACTGGCATTACAATAATCCTCGTGAATTCTTTCCAGGCAGACTCACCCTGT
>CM053771.1:13649339-13679438 GCA_028658325.1 Potorous gilbertii | reverse complement strand
TGTGTGTGTGTGTGTGTGTGTGTGTGTGTGTGTGTGTGTGTATTTCCTTCAACTACCCAAATAATGAGAAAAGTTTCAAGAGTTACAAATATTACCTTTCCATGTAGGAATGTAAACTGTTCAAATTTATTCAACTTCTTATGATTTCTCTTTCCTGTTTACCTTTTCATGCTTCTCTTGATTCTTGTGTTTGAAAGTCAGATTTTCTATTCAGTTCTGATCTTTTTATCAAGAATGTTTGAAAGTCCTCTATTTTATTGAATGACCATTTTTTCCCCTGAAGTTATGCTTAGTTCTTGGTTTTAATCCTTGTTCCTTTGACTTCTGGAATATCATATTCCAAGCCTTTTGATTCCTCAATGTAGAAACTGCTAGCTCTTTTGTCATTCTGATTGTATTTCTACAGTACCTGAATTGTTTCTTTCTGGCTACTTGCAATATTCATGACTCATTCTTTTGACTCTCTAAGCCTAATACTAATGGTCTCATATTGTAGCAGTATGATGAAATAATTTATTTTCCATAAATTTGCAATGTCTTCCTTGTACCAATATATAATCTCTAACCCCACTTGATAAAATTTTATATTTTTAATGAAGGAAGGAACCCTCTTTTCCCAATATACTTACTCTGGTTTCTCTATAATTGAATATTAAAATGAATGAATATATTTATTTCATGAATAATTGTAACCAAACATAAAGCAAGACAGGTTTTTAAGTATGACTCATCATACCCAGGTCCATCTCAACCCTTCACTATAAAAATAGAGAACTCTTCTTCATTTGACTGGAATTAGTCTCATACTATTCAGGTGAGGCCATATTGTGAATAATTTCTCTTAAGAACTCTTTTTATACTTTTCTCCACTTCATACTTTATTACAGACTTTTAGCAAACTGACTTGATGATTTCTTAGTTGACTCCTGAGAAATCACTTGTTTTGTTCTCCTCCCAGAATACACAATTCTAACCAACCTATAACAAACTCTTCATAGAATAGTCTTAATACGTCTCTTAGGACAGAGGAGAAATGATACATGACTCCACTTTCTTCTGTACGGATTCTTGTGTATCAATACAGAACACATATCTTGTTCCTAATTCCATCCGGAGAAGCATTGTCTAGTGAAACGTTTTTCTAGTTTTGATTATTCCATCATGATTCTCACTTCAAACATAAAATGCTTTTCTCCATATTCCACTATGCTCTTAATAACTGATTTCAAGTATTGTCTCTGACACTCGTAATGTTATATGAGTGTTAGGCATATCCCTTCCCTGGGCTTCAGTTGGCTCTTCTAAGTGGATGAGAGTTGCACTTGATGAATTCTGAAATTTCTTTGAGCTCTAAATTATGTGACTTTTGATGGTACAGATGTTGGTGACATTCAAGGATGTGATAGTGGTCTTCACTAAGGAGGAGTGGGGTCTCTTGGACCATTCCCAGAAGGAGCTATACAAGGAGGTCATGCTGGAGAATATGCAGAACCTGCTGTCCCTGGGTAAGAATCTTTTCCATTCTTTTCTTGATGTTAATTTTCAGGCCAAATTTTTCACAGGTGGCAGACAATGGATCCATATTCTGGTGCATCTGAGCCTCAGGAGCTTCATCGAGTGCACACTCTTTTGTGTGTACCGACTTTCCATTGGTCTTGGCTTGTCACCTTTTCAAGTTAAATAATTTACCACCTGTCAGGTGTCATATCTAAATGCCATATTCCTTCTCCATAAAGATTCCTAACAACTTCACTGAAAATGTCGTTTCAAAAAGAGTGGAAGGGGATTCTGGCAAGGTGGCAAAATAGGACAGGAAATTCTTAGCTCTCTAAGAATCTCCTTAATGGAAGAAAACAAATTGTCCCAAACTCTGGAAAGTATAAAATACCTGGGAGTCCATCTGCCAGAACAAAATCAGAAACTGTATGAACTGTTCTCCCATGGAGAATCATTCTAATCTGTTGATATTAAGTCTGGTTGCCATCTTGAGTTGTGGGTGTTCCTTTTGTTGGATGTGAATGTTTAGCTTTGAGTAAATGAGTCTTTGATAGGTCCAGCACTCTGTGGTGAACACCTGCTTTGTCACTCTCAAAACCTTTCTGTCCCTCCTCCTTACAGTGACTCAGTCTTTTGAACGCCAGTTGTTGCATTTCAGCTGATAATGACAAGATCATGAGCCACAAGTCTCCAGTAATCATTGCTATTGCATATCCTTATAAGTGTATATCTTTTATATGTGTGATTGTTTTTTTCAGATTTAGAGAACAGTTTGGAAGAAAATGAGGTGACTAGAAATCTTGGAATTTTTCAGGAAGAACATCATCTGCACAGATTCATGAATGATGGTTCCTGGGACTTCAAATTTAGAGAAATGCATGACTCTAATATCAAGTTAGATAAAAGTCCCAAGAGTGACTATGAATTTGATGAAATTGGAAAGAGATTTAGACAGTTTTGTATCCTAAATCACTGTAAGAACATGACCTCAGGGAATGGCTGCATTCAGGATAGTGAATGTAGCAGATGCTTTACTGAAGAAGTAAAGCTGTTTCAGTTTCATGAGAAGGCTGTTGAAATGCCAGTGTATCTCAGTAATCTATGGGAAATGGCCTGGAACTGGACTTCAGACCTTATGAAACATCAGAAAAGTGATACAGAAGAAATGCTTTGTATAAGTAATGAAGGTGGGAAGGTCTTGAGTAAGAACTCTAGG
Source organism: Potorous gilbertii (assembly GCA_028658325.1). Taxonomy (NCBI): domain Eukaryota; kingdom Metazoa; phylum Chordata; class Mammalia; order Diprotodontia; family Potoroidae; genus Potorous; species Potorous gilbertii. The sequence goes on along the minus strand of CM053771.1, from coordinate 13,676,725 downwards.
CTCATGAATCATCAGAAAATTCCCATTGGAGAGAAGGCTGATGAAATTAATGAATGGGAAGCAGGCTTATCCTATCACTCATCTTTTCCTTGTTATACTAGATTTCAACCTGGAATGAAAAGTTATGCATGTCATCAGTGTGGGAAGTCCTTTACTTGTAACTCAGATCTTAACAGATCTCATAAGATTCATACTGAGGAGAAGTTTTATGAATTTCATGAGTGTGGAGCGGCTGTCTGCCACAGATCCCTCCCCATTGTTCATCACAAAATCCACAAGAGAGAGAAACACCTTGTGTGTAATCAGTGTGGAAAAGCTTTCACAAGGAGGGAGAGTCTAGTTGCCCATTATAGAATTCACAGTGGAGAAAAACCTTTTGAATGTATTCAGTGTGGAAAGGCTTTCAGAACGAGTTCCCAGCTTGCTGGACATAAGAGAATCCACAGTGGAGAGAGACCTTTTGAATGTAAGCAATGTGGAATGTCTTTCAGAGACAGGTACAGTTTTGCTAAACATCAGAGAATCCACACTGGAGAGAAACCTTATGAATGTAATCACTGTGGAAAGGCTTTCAGAACATACTCCCACCTTACTGGACATCAGCGAATCCACACAGGAGAGAAACCTCATGAATGTAATCTATGTGGAAAGGCTTTCAGAGAGAGGAACGTTCTTGCCGCTCATCAACGAATACACACTGGAGAGAAGCATTTTCAATGTAATCAGTGTGGAAAGGCTTTCACAGAAAGCCGAAGTCTTGTTGTACATCAGAGAATCCACACTGGAGAGAAGCCTTATGAATGTAATCAATGTGGGAAGGCTTTCACAAGGAGGGAGAGTCTTAGTATCCATCATAGAATCCACAGTGGAGAGAAACCTTTTGAATGTAATCAATGTGGAAAGACTTTCAGAAGGCGCTCCCAGCTTGCTGGACATCAGAGAATTCACACTGGAGAGAAACCTTATGAATGTAATCAATGTGAAAAGTCTTTCACAGACAGTAGGACTCTTGCTGTGCATCAGAGAATACACACTGGAGAGAAGCCTTATGAATGTAATCAATGTGGAAAGGCTTTCACAAGGAGGCAGAGTCTTTGTGTCCATCATAGAATCCACAGTGGAGAGAAACCTTTTGAATGTAATCAATGTGAAAAAACTTTCAGAACACGCTCCCAGCTTGCTGGACATCAGAGAATTCACACTGGAGAGAAACCTTATGAATGTAATCTATGTGGAAAGGCTTTCAGAGAGAGGAGCATTCTTGCTGCCCATCAGCGAGTACACTCTGGAGAGAAGCCTTATGATTGTAATCAGTGTGAAAAGGCTTTCACAGACAGCAGAAGTCTTGCTGTACATCAGAGAATCCACACTGGAGAGAAGCCTTATGAATGTAATCAATGTGGAAAGACTTTCACGAGGAAGGAGAGTCTTAGTGTCCATCATAGAATCCACAGTGGAGAGAAACCTTTTGAATGTAATCAATGTGGAAAGACTTTCAGAACACGATCCCAGCTTGCTGGACATCAGAGAATTCATACTGGAGAGAAGCCTTATGAATGTAATCAATGTGGAAAGGCTTTCATAGATAGCGGAAGTCTTGCTGTACATCAGAGAATCCACACTGGAGAGAAGCCTTATGAATGTAATCAATGTGGAAAGGCTTTCACGAGGAAGGAGAGTCTTAGTGTCCACCATAGAATCCACAGTGGAGAGAAACCTTTTGAATGTAATCAATGTGAAAAGACTTTCAGAACGCGTTCCCAGCTTGCTGGACATCAGCGAATTCACACTAGAGAGAAACCTTATGAATGTAATCAATGCGAAAAGGCTTTCACTACCAGGAATAAACTTGGGACCCATCAGAGAATCCACACTGAAGAGAAACCTTTTGGATGTAATAACTGTGGAAAAGCTTTCAGAGACAGGGGCAGTCTTGTTGCCCATCAGAGAATCCATACTGGAGAGAAACCTTTTGAATGTAATCAGTGTGGAAAGGCTTTCAGAGACAGGTACAGTCTTGCCAAACATCAGAGAATCCACACTGGAGAGAAACCTTATGAATGTAATCACTGTGCAAAGGCCTTCGGAACGCGCTCCCGTCTAGTGACTCATCAGAGAATCCACAGTGGAGAAAAACCTTTTGAATGTAATCAATGTGGGAAGACTTTCAGAACGCGTTCCCAACTTGCTGGACATCAGAGAATTCACACTGGAGAGAAACCTTACGAATGTAATCAATGTGGAAAGGCCTTCATTACCAGGAGTAAACTTGGGGCTCATCAGAGAATCCACACTGGAGAGAAACCTTATGAGTGTAATCACTGTGGAAAGGCTTTCAGAGACAGGGGCAATCTTGCTGTGCATGAGAGAATCCACACTGGAGAGAAGCCTTATGAATGTAATCTATGTGGAAAGGCTTTTAGAGAGAGGAGCATTCTTGCTGGTCATCAGAGAATCCACACTGGAGAAAAACCTTTTGAATGTAATCAATGTGGGAAGACTTTCAGGACGAGATCCAGTCTTATGGCACATCAGAGAATCCACGCTGGAGAGAAACCATTTGAATGTAATCTCTGTGGAAAGACTTTCAGAGAGAGGAGCTTTCTTGCTGGCCATCAGAGAATTCACAGTGGAGAAAAATCTTCAGAATGTAATGAGTGTGAAAACCTTTCATAATGAGGTAGTATGTTGCTGCACATCAGGTAATCTATACTACATGGTAGCCTTTTGAATGTCATCAGCATGGAAATGATTTTGCACAGAGATGCTTTATTGCTTTACAGGGAAGAAATTATATGAATGTAATCAATGTTGAAAGATTTTTAGATACTTCTCCAATCTTGCTTCTCACCAGAGTATGTGTACTGGGAAGAGACCTTTTGAATATACACAGAGTGAAAAATCTTTCACACAGAGCTGACATCTTGCTTTATACCAGAGAATTGACACTCGGCAAAAACCCCAAAATGTAATTCATCTGGAGAGTCACTCAGATCCACTATTATTATATATAAAACGATTGATACTGAAAACAATGTAATGTAATGTGGAAGGATCTCACATTTAGCTAAACATTAGAAAATCCCCACAAGAGATGAACTCCATGACTATCATGAATGTGTCAGAGTTTTCGTAATTGCACTTAACATATGTAACAAGAGCTTCCACTCTTGAGAGAAACCTTAAGAATATAAACAAGGTGGGGATGCCGCGAGGCAACCATCATGTCCTATTTCCCTTCTCGGAATTTTTGTAACATAGAAATCTTGTCATTGTCACGATGAAGGAAAGGCATTCAGATGGAGTTCAGGGGTTTTTAAGGATTAGAGAAAACATTTTGAGGAGCAGTTCCCTGTGGTCTCATTGTGGGAAGGCTTTCAGTTAGAGTCCACCTCTTTCTATTAGAAGATTCATTGTGGAGAGAAGCCTCACCAATGTGCCCAGTGGTCATGCTTTTCTCTGGAGAATGGTGATCAGCAGACAACCTGGTTCCTACTGGAATCAGGGTGGAAAGGGTTTCCCCTAGAGGTTCTACTTGACTATACTTTGGAGAAATCATGCTGGAGACAAAGCTTTGAATCTAATGAACAAGGAAAGGCCTGTGCAGCACAGACTGCATTAAACTTCCCACCAAAAGAGACCTCATTAAACATCCCCAAATTCCATCCTATACATAAAATCCTATACATTTAGTGCTTTTGTCTCTGAAACTCTCCTCAATATTTCATGACATTCCTAAACTTCATTTATCCAGCCATTCCTCCATTAATTGGTACTCACAATGTTTCCTATTCTTTGCTGACAGAAAAATTCTTTAAGTATCTTGGTACCTATTGGACACCTATTTCTGTAATGCTTTCTTTAAGGGATTAGGTGAATTCCAATTCAGCTTGTGGTGCTTCCTAGTTGTATATCACTGAACAAGTCATGTTACCTAATCCTGCCTCAGTTTCCCTATCTGTACAATGGGCATAATAAGGGCATCTACCTCCCTCAGTTGAGGAAAGGATTTAATTAAGCTGTTTTGTTAAATACTTTGCAAACATTAAATCAATATGGAAATAATACTTTTATGACATCATTCTTTGGATCCTTAGTCTTATCATGAATAGCTCAACCAAGAAACAGAGGGGGAGACAGAAAGAGATAATCACAGAAAGACTGTGATCTTAGCCAAGGAAAATTTACTTACATTGCTTAATGCCATGGAAGAAACCAATTTCCTTCAGTAAATTGCATTGGATGTTGTAAAACATACTCTTTTGTTTGAGACCTATTGATATTTTTTTAAGGTAGTGGCTCATTTTAGAAAAGGAAATGGTGAAATGATCAAAGGCAAATGATAATCCCAAATATTATATGGCTGTCATTACTGAGCACCCAGCCAGTGGATGAAGTGGCCCTAGTTAATCGGTTTCCATATCCCCGAGGAAATTGGCAAAGTCCTCAAACCGGATGCCAAATGAAACCTCCAGCAAAATGTTCCTTGGAAGTGTTAGACAGCAGTGAACACCAGAGCAACCACAATGTGGGCCAGGCACTACACTAAGCACTGGAGATACATATAGTGGCAAAAATCAGTCCCTGGCTTCAGGCGGTTTACAGTGTGGGGGGAGATAGCCTACAAATCTATACAAAGTAAGCTATAGATAGGATACGTGTCACACAGTTAGCAGTTAAGACACTGGGATTTAGAGGGCTTGGAGAAGACTTGATGCCAAAGGCAAGATTTTACCAGGGCCTTAAAGTGGCAGGATAGAATCAACTAAGTGATTTTGACTTGAGATGTACAACTGTGGCTCAAGATGATGATCTTGATGTTTTTCATGGTCAACCCAGCTCTAAGTGGTTCACCGCACCTGCTTCAGTGGTCTTCGTGGCCATTTGAACAAATTGTTCTCATCTACCCATTCCACTAGGGGAAGTCTTCACATGTTTAAGTGTGAATTCCCTAATTCACCAATGACTTTGAAATCCCTTGGTTATCTTCAATGTGGTTTAGCCCATCTGCCCAAAACCAGGGTGTGGCTGCTGGACATGCTACTGCTTCTTGGACCCACAGTTGAGAGATGCAACAGGTAGACTCTAAATATTGCAAACAGCCCTGAGAAGGGCTTGGTAGCCTTTATACCAGAGCTACTAACCATCCCTGAACACACTTGACACCAATAAATATAATTAAGAGCTGGTTTTCAGAAAAAAAAAAAAAGCAGTAAGATAGATAAGCCTTTGGTTAATGTGATTACAAAAAAGAAAACATGACCAGTATCAAAAATGAAAAGGGGGAATATGGCTCCAATGAGGAGGAAATTAAAGCCATATTTAGTATCTATTTTACCCAGCTCTAGAAATCTAGTGAAATGGATGAATATTCACAACAATGTAAACTGGCCAGATTAACTGAGGAAGAAATAAAATAACCCTATTTTAGAAAAAAATCAAGCAAGTCATCAATGAACTCCCTTAGGAAAAAATCTCTAAGGCCAGATGGAATTACAAGTTAATTCTCCCAAACATTTAAAGAACATTTAATTCCAGGACTGTGCAAACTATTTGGGAAAATAAGCATAGAAGGAGTCTTCCCAAATTCCTTTTATGACATAAACAATGTGCTGATACCTAAACTGGGAAGAGCCAAAACAGAGCAAGAAAATTATACATCAGTTTCCCTAATGAATATTGATGCAAGAATTTCAAATAAAAATTAGCAAAGAGATTACATCAATTTATCACCAGGATATAGACTAAGATCAGGCGGGATTTATACCAAGACTCCAGGGTTGGTTCAATACTAGGCACACTGTCAGGATAATTGACCATATCAACAACAAACGTAAGAGAACTCATATGATTACCACAATAGATTCAGAAAAAACTTTTGACAAAATTTGACACCAATTCCTACTAAAAACAATAGAGAGCATAGGAATGAATGGTGTTTTCCTTAAAATGAAAAGAAGTATATCTAAAACTATCAGCCAGCATTATATGTAAGAGGGATAAGTTAGAAGCATTCCCAGTAAGATCAAGGGTAAAAAAATGATGCCTACTATCACCACTATTGTCCAGTATTTAGCTGGACAATGTTAGCTTTGGCAATAAGAGAAGAAAAAGGAATTGAAGGAATTAGAATAGGCAGTGAGGGAAAAAAGCTATCATTTTTTGTAGGTGATATACTTAGAAAATCAACTGAAAACTGACTTGAAATAATAATATAAGGAAAGTTGCAGGATATTAAATAAACCCACGTAAATCATCAGCATTTCTATTATGTTACCAGTAAAGCTCAGCAACAAGAGATAAGCTGTTTTTCTTGCTTGAGTTAACCAGTCAGAAATGTGCATTTATGCTGTAGCGAATCAGACACGGACATACTGTGATATCCACTCAGATACTGAGCAGAACTGTGTATAGAGAGTTGATGTTGAGAAAGCAAACCTGAGGAGAGCCAGCATTGAAGGAATGAACCAGTGGAGAGGAGGCCTCTGAGCAAGGAGGAAACCTTTGGGCTGACCAAGGAGACTTCTGATGGGAAAGACTTGGTGAAGGAGCTTCCTCACTTTGAAAGGGAAGAGAGCTGTAGGGCAGAAGCATACCCATGAGGATAGGCCTTGTGAGAGCCATTAAAAGTGAACCGAGCTGTTAACAGAGCCTGTTGACTTTGGAGGTGAATTGAGATGATAGGGCTGGTGGTGTGTCAGTATTATTGTACTGTTCAGCCTTGTTTTCCCAGAGACAGATGCTACCTGAGGCATGATGGTCTACCTGTACTCTGACTAGACTTCAGAGACCAAGAACTGCTCTTTGAGGCCACCTTCATGCCATGATTCCTGCTCTGACTCAGCCCTCTGGAACGGCCACCCCCCACCCCCTCAGAGGCCCTGTGTCCTGTTTGGACAGTTCACCTCAACCTTCATATCCTGTATCCTGTGACTGCTGCCCTCTGGTAACCCACTCAGCCCCAAAATCCCTTTCCCTGTTTAACTCTGGGAATCCCCCTCACACCTTTGGCACTCACTCCCCAAATCTGACCACTGAGGGTTTCACATAGAAAGCAGGTAATGGTTTTTAAAAGTGAATTTTTGAGAAACCATAACATTGGATGCTATACTGGATGTTCCGATGTCAGTGGCCTCAGTGTCCCCTTGAGTACCTCCCTTCCCCCAGTCTCTGAGAAAAGTCAAGGCCCATGTCCTCTCCTGTTATTCTAAGAAGGCACAAAGGGCTTAGCAAATGCTGATTAACTACCTACCTAATCAAGCAGCTACCATTTTCTTTGAATTGGTCTAAGTGGCTATGCTAAAAGACCTTTGTAACAGATGTTCCTAACTCTAACTGTAAATGCACATTTTATTTCTTTTCCTAAAAATGTTCCTTTCTCACTTATCTGTCCCATAACCTGATCTTACCCAAAACTTCTTTGTAAGCCTGCCCGCAGGACCTCAGGGATCCTATCCAAAGGATGGGTCTTGTACCTCAAGAGAGCCTGTCTCTATGTCCTCTGTTGAACTGGGAGACAGACATGTCCATCAGGGAGTGTGTCACAGTCTTGAGTGGATACATAAACCACAGTGTACTGTCTTTGGGTAACCTGCACTCTCTTATTGTGGCTGTCCCTAGCAAGGACCCTGAAAATTCTCACAAATGGATCAAATGAGATAATATTTACATGGTTCCTGGTACATAGAAGACACCATGTAACCAGCCCCTCAACCCTTTCCAGTCTATTTGCACCTTGGTCCTCTTGTCTCTGACCCAGGGACACTGGCCTCCTTGCTGATCTTTGACCAAGACCCTCCATCTCCTGACCCTGTGCCTTCCCAATGGCTGTCTCTCATGCTTGGAATTTCCTCCCCCTCACTTGGGCCTTCTGGCTGCCTTCACATTTCAGGTAAGATCTTTCCTTCTGAAAGCAAGCTCTTCTTAGTACCTACTCTCTCATAGCACACCTCTTCCTTACTGTACAGAGCTTGTTTCGACACAGATGCTGACATGTTTCTTCCCACTTAGACTGAGCTCATGGAGAGCAGGAACTGTTAAATTTTTTAAACTTTCTTTGTACAACCAATACATTAGCACAGTGCTTAGCACAGAGGAGCCACTTTCTAAATGCTAATAGACTTGACCTAAGAAATGTTGGGAAGGATTCAGAGAGACCTGGGAAGACTTGTGTGACCTGAGGCAGGAGGACGAGCAGAACCCGGAACTCCATTTCTGTTCTACTGACAGCAGTACAAAGGACAATCTATGCCTACTAAGAGAGTTTACTTGGCTCTCTTGGATTCCCCCTTTGCTGATAGTGATCCAGGCTGTGGATGGACTGCACTCCCAAAGTACTTTGGGAACATGACGGGGAACATGGAAAAATGGCTGGGGCAGCCCCCAGAGTCAGGACTTGGAGGGAGACCTGGTTCTGGTAAGCCTAGAGGATACTCAGCAGGAGGTCAAAGGGGAAGGTAAGGCCCAATGGAAAGGGAAGCCAGCAGAAGTGGGGGGCTCCTGCAGACCTAGCTGGCACCTGCATGTGCAGAGCTGACTTCCAGAAGACAGAGAGATCGTAGCTCCTAGGGAAGAAGGCAGGAAGGTTTGAGCTCCCAGGTGTTTTGCTTCCTGCCAGGCAATCCTGGGAGGGTCTTCCTGATCTCTAGAGTCCTGACCTTTCAGAAGGGAATTATGATTTGCCAATCTGTGCCTCATAATAAAATTAATTAGTTGGCTACCTTATAAATGACACTGTGTCTGGCCAGCTGTTTCCGTCACTCTCGGGGTAGGCACTGGCTCAGTAAAGTCCTGTTAACACCTCTATCTTCTGCTAGGACCCCTCTGCCCACCTGTCCTCTACCCCACCTGAAAATGGATGTTCTCCAAGGACAGAGGCTTTATTTCTCTACCTTTACAAATGGTTTATGCTTTCCCCCATCATGCACACCCATATCCAAGTACACACATGTACATGTGGGAGCCAGCATGGAGCAATGGGAGGCAAACCCACAGCCCATTGACCCTAGAGTGCTGAGTCTTGGGTTCAGATCCTGTTCCTGCCACTTACCACTGTCAATGGAATCAAGTCACTGCCACTGCCTGGGCCACAGCTAGGGTGTGCAAGAAGATCGTTCTAGGACCCCAAGCACAAGACAACCTTCACTCATTTAACATTCCTTAGCTAAGGCTTCATATTCACTGTGGTCCAGACCTGTGGCACCAGCAGGACTGGGTTCAAGGTCACAGGGTCTTTGAATTCCTGGAAGGGAAATGTGGTTGGAATCAGGAAGATCTGGGGTCCAATCAGGCCTGACAATTGCTGGCTGTGTGACTTTGGGCAAGTCACTTCATCCCTGGCTGTGTCAGTTTCCCCTTTTGTAAAAGGGGATAAGGCTTCCTTGGCTCCCTTGGATTCCAGGTTTGCTGATACTGATCAGATCTGTGGATGGACTGCAGTCACCTGGGATGAGGGTCTCTGGGTCCCAGGGGCCATTCTTTCTGGTTCTAGGCTCTCTCCCAGGAATAAACTTTGGTCCCCAGCAAGTGAAGCTGGGGAGAGAGATGAATTTCAGGGTGGGAGAGACATTGATTTTGCCTTCTCTATGTAGGGTGGATGCTGGAGTGACAGAGGGTCTGCACTCAGAGCCATTACAAAGGCCCTGCCCTGCTCTCAGGTGAGAAAATCCACCTCAGAAAGAGAGCAGGAGGGAGGGTCAGGTTTGGAATTGAACTTCTGAGCAGGAAGTGGAGTTGCCACTCTCCAGAAGGAAGAAGAAGCCCAATGGAAAGGGCAGCCAGCTGAAAGAGGGTGCTGGGAGGGGCCCTCATTCAGACTTATCTGGCATTTGCATGTGCTGTCAGCTCCAAGAGAAGGCAGAGAGCTCTGCTCAAAATGAAGATGGCAGAGAGATCACAGCTTCAGGGAACATGAAGAGATCTCTGTTCTGAAGGAAGAATGCAGAGAAACCGTAGGTCTCAGTTTTAGGGCATGTAGAGAGATCTCCTCTGTTAGAAGAAGGCTGAAAAAATCTTTGCTCCAAAGGAAGAAGGCAGAGATCTCACCACTTACTGCTTCTGTTCCCAGCCAAACTGCTCTGGTCTAATCCCCAGAGTCCTGCCCAGCCCTGCTGTCCATCTTCTAAATTGACCCCCTCTTCTCGCCTGCCCTCCCAGGGGTCCAAACATCACCCTAGGGAGAGAATTCCACCAGGGCCCCCACCCACCTGTGTGGTCGCATCTTAACTCCTCCCCCATTTCTCTATCACTTCCCTCCCTTATCTTTCTCTGGGATTCCAGCTGTCCTGAGCAGAATCTTTTGGTCTTCCAGCTGTCCCCCCAATACACTCATCTTCCCCATAAGGATATGCCCAGCCTAAATCCCTCCTCATTCTCCCAGCCATTCTCCTCCCCTCTCAGACCCCTTTTCTTCTCTACAGTCTGGGCTCAGACTTGCCCATCCCCACTGAACTCTTCTCCAAACTGGAGACATTTGCCTCCTTGACCCATCTCCCTTCCTGACCTTCCATGTCCCAATCCTAACACTGAGATGCTTTCCCCTCTGTCTTGTTTTTATTTCCCAAACCATCTGTCCCAGGAAGACAGCTGGATCCTAATGAGGAGCTTAGGCCAGGACATCAGGGTACCTGGTCCCAATGATGAGGGCTGGAAGGGGTGGGGGGAGATACAGGAACTCCAAGGCTGGAGCTCCCTTTGTGGGTCATCTGGAGAAGAATTCACGGACTCAAGCACTGTTTAGGTCAAGGTAAAGATTTATTATGCTTTTAAATAGGCAAGAGTTCTTAGGAAATCTACAACCTTAGTAGGGGTACAGGTAAATTTCATATAGGATATTCTGTAGTATAGCATGTGCCAAATATGCTAACTTGGTGATTTAGGGCGGGATTAGGCAGTGGTTGAGGAGTGGTTAAAGTAACATGCACTTTTGGTATCTACCGTGCAGGTATTTTGCCCAGAGTTCATTAGGAAATAGCCCAAGGGGTGGCTACATGGAGGTACAGTTTTAGGCCTGAAACATCACTAAGTCAACTAACAGGACTGACTCAGAAATACCAGGTTTCTCTCATCAATGTCTTGTTAGACAAGGTAAATGTAAGAGTGTGTAAGCATATATACATATACATTTGATTGGTCATTGAGTAGTAAATGTCTTATGACCCAGTATACAGCCAGATCAACCAGTATATAGTTGGTTCAGACTAATAAATTCTATAGGTGCAGCTGGCTGCTGTTACCAGGAAGGAAGATAATGGTTGTTGCTGGGGCAGGCTGTGTCCTTGGTTTGGGGAGAAATTGCCTGGAATGGTGTTTTGAGGCTAGGGAGAAATGTGATTTTAGGATTGGGGTCCAAGCACTCCATCACCAGGGCATGTGTTACAACTCATGTTATAAACTTTATCTACATCTACCTCTCAGTCTGGGAGTTTGGTTGTTGCCTGATTATGCAACTGAAATCTATCTTCTGGGAGGCCCTGGAAACCTTGGTTCTCATTTCTTCAACTGAAAAGGAAAGGGAAAATTTGGGGATGAAAAATAAAGCCAAAGGAAATATAAATGCTAGCTCTTATTATTTTTATTTCTCTCCAAGTGGTTCTTAGGACCTCTGGACTGAGGAATTCACCAACACTAGACAATGGTTCTCCTTTGCAACCCCAGTGCAGTACCTCGAACTTACACAGGAGGAAACTAAGGCTAAGAGATCACGTGACATGACACAGCTGATGGATGTCTGAGGCAGGGTTTGAACTCAGGTGTAGCTGACTGAGGTCCGGCACTACCCTCTATACAACCCAGCTACTTCCCTTCATGTGGATGACTGATAGTTAGCTACAAAAAAACAGGCTTAGGACTGGGGGAGAGTTACACCCATGGGGAAGGAAGTGGTCAGAGAGGAAAGGAGAACAGGTCAGATCAGAGGAAAGACTTACTAAAGGCTTATGGATCCCTTGGTTATCAGTGTAAGAGGCAGGAGTATTGAGGTTTAGGGATGCTAGAATCCTGGAATAATGAAATGCAGGTCCTGCCCAAATGAATTCGACTCAAGTCTTTCAGCTAACGACCTGAAAATTTGGTTAAAAGAGGCAAACAGACTAGGTTGCATATAAATTCAGTTTGTTTCCTTAAAGCCAGTTGAAACTAGGAAACATGCACAAGGAGCAAAAAATGTGAATTCTGATTAATAAAAGAATTATCAGCCTTAAGTATGTTTTAGAACAATCCCAATATAGGTCTCTATGTTAGTCAAATTTCTGATCTCCATATATGTTTAACCATATTATGAGAAAGGAATTTTCATAATTGAACAGGTAGTAAATACAAGATAAGAGTTGACAAAGTGTCAGTTGAAATTACCACCCAGGATATCTGTGTTTTCTTTACCATTAACATGCTATAACGAAATATATGTCCAAAAATATCAAGATAGTGTCTCAGATTAAGGTATTCATCCTTAATGGCCATAAACAGAAAAAAATGCTCTTAAGTTGGCCCCATATGGCCTTGTTGACATAGGAAGAGGTATTGCTCTGCGTAGAGGACAAAGGATATCTCTTAGGTCCAGGCTCTTCTTCTGGTCTTTACTGATGTTCACATGATATTAAATGATTACCACAGCCAAAGAAAAAAAAATTTATTAAACACCCTGCACGTTGGATATACTCTTTAAGAAATCTCAGCTTCGGCTAGACTCTTAAGGACACCAAGCATTTGTGACACTTGTACTGACAAGCAGGCCAGAATGAATCTGAGCACCTTCCTGGAGGCAAAATGAATCTTATATACATAATGGAAAGACTGTGGGAGGGATTTAGAGGTGGCCCAGTAGTCTGTGGTGACTGGAGGAGGGATTCAGAGATAATCCTGATGGGACTGGCCTGTGGACTGGGGAGTCTAGAGGTCAGGCAACAACCAAGAGAAGGGGATTTTGATAGGAGCAAGGGTGGGAAGTAGCTGGAGGCAATCTGGAAATAACAGATTTAAGTTTAGCGACAATGAAAGGCTTATGGCCTCAGGTGAAGTCCAGATCAAGTGGAAAGATTCAAAGAGACTTCCAGGGAGTTCCCAGAGTCTGTACCCCAACAGGAGGAGAACCAAGATAGGAGAGGATATCCAAACACAGATGTTTATCCAACATGTAGGGATGGTTGACCATAACAATCACTGTAGAGAAGTCAGGAAAAAATCAATGAAAGGGCTACACCAGGGGTGGGAAAGTTGAGGCCTAGAAGCCACATACTCTAGCCTAAGGGCTCTAGAAATAGGAAAACCATTGCTTTTAGCTGCTGGAACAATTTGCAGGAGGTGGAGAAGGGAACAGGGGATGGGGAAAGAAGAGACCATCCAGTACAGGGAGCTTTTTGTAGGAAATTACCTGTGAAAAGGAGGAAAGAGGCTAGCTTAAGGATGAAAAGGCCCACCTTAGGTCTTTTAAAGGTGAAGGACATCTGGGCATTTGGGTGTTCTGAGTTAGCAGTTCAGTGCGTAGAGGGCTGAAAGGAAACTGTAGTTCAGTTACTTTCAATTGGGTACCAGTCTTCCTAACTCCAGTTGGGCTTTTCTTGGCAAAGGTACTGGAGCAGTTTGCCATTTTTTTCTCCAGTTTGATTGACAGATGAGGAGACCAAGGCAAACAGTTAAGTGACTCAGAGCTAATGACTGAGGCCACATTTGAACTCAGGACAATGAGCCTTCCAGTTTCTAGACCTGGTCCTCTGGCCACCCTGCTGAAGGGGTGCTTGGATTGTACTTAGACCCCAATTCCAAGATCGCATATCTCCCTAGCCTAAACACTACCCTGACAATTTTTTCCCAGCCCAAAGACAACCATGCCTAACAATAACTCATGAGTGCGCCCTAGTAAAACAAGACCACCTTTCTCCATCACAAGAACAATTTGACCTCTGAAGAAATTCTATTCTAAAAACAGGACTATCTTGTAACCACAAAATTATCACGTACTGATTCCCAAATATAGATTCAATCTATAGTCATCAACTCTCAAAGCTATCTTGCTACAGGGGTAAGAGATCAAAAATAAACCCCTGAGGAACCCCTTTGTTAAAAACACTCCTGATATTGAAAACTATCAAGGAAAATATTAGAGTTCAGAGGAATTAAATGCCTTGGCCAAGGTGAACTCCACCCTTCTTCAAAAAGAGGAAGAGAGAGCAAGTTTCATAATGTTACTTCAAGACAGATCTTCCCATGAGAGGACAGACTGGTTCGTTCTCTTTCAGGTTACAATCTTCTGACACTCCAACAGTATGCCATCAAGCAAGTGCAGTTGGATTTTTAGGTGGCCCTGCCAGTGACCTCAGCTGGTTTAAGCTAGATCAGTTCTGTCTTCTTGAGTTTTTATGAAAGCCCCTAACCATTTTCTGATTGGTTGGGGCTACCTGCAGTCAAAACTGGGTAATTCAGTAACCTGAGGGGCTGATGATCTTTTAAACCCTGCTCTCATGAGTTTCTGACCTTTACCCCACTCTGCTAGGTCCCAACTCTGATTAACTATCCCCACTGACAGTTTTGATCCTGTGGAAACAGAACTCCTTCCTGTTTCCGACATCTTCCCCCAGTTTTCAAAGGTTGGAAGTGGTCAACTAATTAGCATAACTGCCAGATTATCCACTGCTTTTCCTATATAAGCTTTAGCTGCATTCCTGTTGAGTGGCCAGTTAATTAAGGAGCCCTGCCTTCCATTTTGGCATTACAATAAACCTTGGCCACCTTGCTTTAAACAATACTTGAGTGTGAATTCGTTCCAAATGACCCTCTTCAGTACTCCCATCTTGGGGGGGTCCCTAAACCTCTCAAACCACATCATTACCATCTTCTATAACCTCCATTATCTATGTCTCTTCTTCCTATACCCCCTTGCCTTCTTAACCAGGTATGGTTAAACTTGGCCCTGCCTGGAGGCCTGCTCCGCCTCCTCCCAGTCCAGGTGTGTGGGGGTGAAGTGGGGGAAAGGCAGAATGTCCAAAACTCCCTTTACCCAGACTGTGTTAATTGGGTGGCCTGAAGTCAGTACTGCCTTCCCTGCCCCAATAATGCAGAGATGTCTCCAACAAAGACCTCTCCTTCCTTTGAGCTGGGGGAATCTGATCCCAGGTCCACCTAACCCCACACTGGATCAGATTTAGGACTGCCTAAAGAGATCTGAGTTATTCTACTATTCCTTGGAGGAGGAGACAACCCCACTTACCCAGGTCCCGTTCTGCCTAACAAAATAGTGAATTAGAAACATTCATCTTTACACTCCACATGAAGGTTTTTTAATCAGCTTCTAATAAAATACCATCACCACACACCAGGGTTACTACAGTAGCTGCTGGAGGAGGGCCTCTGCCTGTCTCCAGTCTCTCTCCATTCTGATCCAGCCCCAAAGTCATTTTCCTAAAGTGCAGGTCTAACCACGTCACCTCTTTCCACCACTCAATAAACTGCAGGGGCTCCCTACTGTTTCCAAGAGCAAATACAAAATACTCTGCTTGGCATCCAAAGCCCTGCATAACTTAGCCCTCTCCTACCTTTCTAGTCTTTTTATTCTTTTCTTCTCCACATTTCTTCTTCCTCCAGTGATATGGGTCCCCTGTGTAAGAAATGAAGTCCTTATCAAGAACTCTGCAAACTAGTGAAGCCAGGAAAAAGAATTGTATTTATGGCCTTGCAAGATCTGAGTGCCTAAAATTAATAGGTACAACCTGCCATGCAAAAATACAATTATTTGTTCCCTGACCCCAATGCAAATCCCTCCCCTAGTTCCCCAATTGATTGGGTACTACAGAGTTTAAAGACTATCTGAACACACCGAAACCCCACCTCATCCCCATGTCGGCCCACACCCCTCCTTACATCTCTTATTTCCACATTTCAATTCCCCCACCCCCTTTTCATCTTCATTTACTTTAATAAAGGTAATGCCAATCCATAAAAATGCCTTGAGTTCCACCCCAGGTTGTCTACATCATCCATAGCATGAGAAGGGAATTTTGTCAATTGCTAAGAGAATTGACAAAAGTTGTGAGTTTAAGATTCTGTCCAGGATATCCATAATAAGAGTCCCATTATGTAAGGCACAGTCTGGGTCAAAGGACCTCATCCTTGGTGAGCCACACCTGGCCTGGGTTGTTTTTCTTTATACACAGGAAAAAGACCTCAGAAACACAAAGGAGTCTGCCCTTTAGATAAATCTAAAATTGACCAGTTATCTATTAGTTCATTTTCCAGTCTGGCCACAGTAGCTTTAATATGATTAGTTTCCAGTATTTTTAGTAGCATCTTTGACAATCTGTTGGGTGTAAGATAGAGGTGAATTTTTAAAAATTGCTCAGATTTCTCTAAGTGAATGATCATTTTATTTTAGTAATGTTACTGCTTATGTCCATCGGTTCTTCAAACTGTTCAGTTCACTTGGCCACTACTTGGAAATGGCTTTTGGATATAAATATGTGAGTCAGATCCCAATATATCTGTGATATCAAGCTCTTATCAGGGCATTTTGAACAAATATTTCTTTTCTCAATTAGCAGTATGGCCTTTTTTATTTTTAAAGCAATTAAGTTAATTTTCTTTCTACAAAAACCTTTTAAAAATTGTATATAATTAAAACTATCTCTTAGCTTCTATGATCTTCCCTATTCTTTTATTACTTAAGAGTTCTCCCCTAAAAGCTACTTGGAAGTGAAAAAAATCGAAAAGCCGATCAGAGGGACAGATAAAATCAGGATGAATGAGAAACAGCTGACCTAAAAAATTCAATGTTTCATAAACCTGAGAGAAGAAATTGCTTGAAAACCAACTTTTTGTCTGATAAAAATTACTGCTAAATAAGTAGGAGAAAAACCAGCATCTTACACACATAGGACAATGAAACCAAAATAAGTCCATGAGAGGGAAAAAAAAGTGACATGCTCTGAATTCAAAGAATACAATATGGAATATGTACAATATAGAAAAGGGTCGGATAAGGTCACTTTCACTACTTTGAGCAAGAAAAGCATATTCAACCTTGAGAGAAAAGGTGCAAACAATACATCATTTCAAATTCACCAAACCAAAAAGATTTTACATTGATAAAAAACAATTCTACAGGATAAGGAGTTTAACAGTCAAATAGGCCCAAACAACAACAACAAAAACCAAACCAATGAAAAACAACCCTTTGCATCAAATATTTTGAATAAGTCTCTGCTCTCCAAAAATATTGAGGAAACTAACAGAAAAAAATCTTAATACCAAAAGTCATTCCCCAATGGATAAAGTAGTCAAAGATTATGCCCAAGATTTCAGGTCCCACCACTTAAATGACTTACAGTGAATCCTATCAACCTTCTTGTCAATCACCTGGACAAGGACAACTTGGAATCCTGGCTTTTGGGATGCATGGTGTTTCTGTTCTCCCCAGCTGAGAGAGAACAGATTCTTTGGGAACTAGAAGGCCTGCTCATGAAAAGAGAATGGGAAACTGTCAGAGATGCATTTGACATGCAAAAGGGCATCAATGAAAATTTATTAAAATAAAGCTCAAAGGAAGGAGGGCCTGCTACATTCATTCCCTTGAATGAATGGGTAGTTTCTGGTAAGGCTACCAAATATGTTCAGAATAATGGAAGCTTCTTTTGGACTTAGCATCCCAGCATCCCCCGGTCATACAATTTCATGTTCTTCTCTCTGATAGGCTGCCCTTCCAACAGCTCATCGAACCTGTGCACAAGTTTCTGACCTCTACCTGACTGTGCTAGGTCACAACTTTGTGGAAACAGAACTTCCTTGTTCTCCACAAACTTTCCCCATTTTGTCTTTATTAAAATTTCTGTTTCCACACCTAAATCAAATCAATCAATACCTCCTCACTTTTTTTCTCCTGTGAATTCTTCCCTTCATCTATCTCCCCTTTATATGAATATGGGAAGGGAGCAAAGTTTGAACAGACTGACAAATTACAAATTTCCTAAGTACAAATACTGAGATTCAAAATACAAAGGTAGATCAATGAATTCTCCATTCAGAGATTCCATCTCATACAGCAATTTGGGTTGCAGTTTTCTGATCTGTATGCTCATTCAAGTCATCTTTATCTAGCATCTCAGCATCCTCTTCCCTTTATCTTCTTGTAGAAATCGAGATGTCCACTCTCCTACAAAACTGACCTTAATACAATTTTAGATTTCCATTCCTAAGCTTTATACTCTTATCACACTTAAAAGCTCAAAACTGGAACTTTGACCAACTGTCCTGTTTAAGAAATTCACGTTAGAACCCAGTTTTTACATTTTGCATTAATTTACTATTCATTTCCCCATCAGGAGGATGAGATTTCACTAAGGAATTAATAACAGGCTCTGGTACATACATAAATACAATCAGTAAATATTTTTAGACACAATACAATTCCAATAAAACAATTCCAATTTCTGATCATGTGATGCTTTTCTTAAGCATTTACAAGATAGACCATAAACCATTCTTCTTTTAACATTAACAAACTGAGACAAAAATGGTAATAACTATGTATGCTAACCTCACAGGCGCTTGACCTGACTATCTCCTTACTGTTACTAAGAATTAAAGGACCCTAACTTATTGTTGTTGGTCTAAAATAATAGGCCTAATAGCTTAATTTGTAGAGTTAACCTCAGATGTTCCCCTACTAACACTCTATTACTTAATAGATTTGGTGTTACATTTACAAAACTTTTGATTGTAGGAAATTCCCACTAAGAGTTGGGACATTTCAGTGAAACACATCTCCCTAACTTCCTATCAATTCCAGGCAGGAGGAGACTGTCAACTGGCATTTAGCCAGGCTTAAAGTCTTCCAGGTGTCAGTGGGGAAATTGAGTCAGGACCTTAGCTCAGGCTGAACAGTTGCTCTCCCAACCTTCCCATGGGATATCACCCTTTTGTAGTTCATAACAGCAGTTCACAGGTTTGCTGGCATCATCGATCAGTGGCTCAGATAGCTTTGCTTGCTATCCACACCTAGAGTTAGACTCAGAAGAACGGTCAGTTAACAGTCCCATAAAATCAAAATAGCAAGCGCCAATAATCAGTCTCAGATATGACTATAACTTCACGTTGGCTGAGGAACATCTTTTGAAGCAAGGCTCAAGTAGCTTGCATCCCTTCCTAATTATATAACAGTCATCATAAGTTATTGCTCCAATAGATTTACATCTGCTTCCCAAGCTTCTCTATCCCTTTCTAACCATGCACAGTCTAAAAGAATGAGTTACACATATGATAGGTTTGAACACTAACTTCAACTTATGTTCATGAAATGAATTCAAATCAAAACAGAAATATTTAACTTTTCCATCAGTGCAAAATATTACTAGAGGTTACCTGCCTCTAAGAAACTACATTGAAATTCCTTTCCCCAAACTGAAAATGTCTCTGATTTAGTCTCAGTATTTAATTCAGTCAATTGTTTTAATACAAATTGCTTTTACATAATTTTGTAGCATGTAAATTCCATGTTGGGAACTTTGTCCCTTACCCCAAACAACTTTTAGTCCCATTTGTCTAAAAGGGCCCTGGAAAAACCCCACATTGAAAGCTCCTTGGATTTCCCACTTGAACTGGCTCTCTAAAGGCCCATATGCTTCTCCCTCTCACTATGTACAGATCAGTTCTATTTCTCACCCTTGATCCTATCAACCCAACCTCCAGGTCACTGGCCACTCCCATCAACACCATCCCTGGAACCCCTAGATCACCTGGGGTCCCTCCCGAACTCCTTCCCCAGTCCCCCTGTAAATCAGATCCGTGAAAGTGCTCAGACTCCATTCAATCTGCTTCCATTAGCAATACAAATGTTCAGATTCCCCGAAAGTCCACCCAGTGTTGAGAAATATTAACAATCTTTGACCTTCTTTAGTTGAAAGATGGCATGGCTTGAACTCATTAGAACAGGACCCACTGTGTTGCTATTTCTGGGTCGCAAGCACCTCTAACCTCAACAATTCCATACCATAACAGTTAACGTTAAATCCCAGTTTTGTTCTATGGAACAATGATTCAACATCACATTTATATTTTGGTTTCCTTTAATTATTCCTATGACATTCAGAAAGAATGTTTTATTTCAGGGATTTTATCTTTCACAAGATTCTACCAGAGTACCCATTTACCCAAATAACTGAAAACAGCAAGATTCCACTCCTTGCATTGTGCTTACATCTTAAACTATCTGCTTTGATTATAGAAATATGCCATGAAGATGAAAAGCAAGAACCTAACTAGATATTATGTCCATTTTATAGTTAGACTCAGAAATAGTAAAGTGGGAAACCATTCCTTTCCAGAAGAATATAAGGGGGAACCTGAGACAGAAGGATTCTATCCCAGGCCAACAGGATTGTCCCCTGAGGCAAACTTCTGCCTGTAACAGTCACATTCCTCTGAGTAGAACATAATTAGTAATGGTCCCAGAGGCCTTTGCATCAGATGGCAGATGGGAGTGGCCAGTGACCTGGAGGTTGGGTTGATAGGATCAAGGGTGAGAAATAGAACTGATCTGATTCACTAATCAAAAATTTTACCAGGACTTACATCGTAGATCTTAAATTTGCCCTAAAAACCATATCACTAGAGTATCACCAAAATAAGTTCCTTATTTAGGAACGCCATATATAGACTATAGGGGCAGCTA
Organism: Potorous gilbertii; assembly: GCA_028658325.1. Classification (NCBI taxonomy): domain Eukaryota; kingdom Metazoa; phylum Chordata; class Mammalia; order Diprotodontia; family Potoroidae; genus Potorous; species Potorous gilbertii. Next base: position 13,656,072 of record CM053771.1, on the reverse strand, counting down.
GGTGGTGCAATGGATAGAGCACCAGTGTAGGAGTTCAAATCTCACCTCAGACACTTGACACTCACTAGCTGTGTGACCTTGGGCAAGTCGCTTTACCCCCAACTGCCTCCTCCTGGGTCATCTCCAGTCATCCTGATGAATATCTGGTCACTGGATTCAGATGGCTCTGAAGGAGAAGTGAGGCTGGTGACCTGCACAGCCCTCCCTCACACAAAAACAAAGTCAAGTGCAAGTCATGTTATCATTTCTCTGATGGCATGGTCTTCTTCGGCAACAAAGGACGAACACACACACTCAATATAGACTACAACTTTAACAGCATGAGGCTGACTTAAATACATCACAGAACTTCTCGGAGCCATAAAACTCATGGTCTCCTTTACCTTGTTTCTTATCTTTCAACCCCCATAAAACCTTTGTATAACAATGCAGCTTACAAATATAAATTTGGCAGGCCTTCCAAAAATCACACAAAAGATTTTACAAAACATTTATTCATAAACAAATATTTTCCTCTCAAGAACAGTTTACAATTTATCACAAAACCCTCTTGAACCTAACTGACAAAAATTACAAGAAAAGATCTAAAACCAAGGCCTTTGCATTAATTACCAAGTTTCCTTTCACAAACACTTTGTAAATGTTTGATTCACAGGAAAAACAATTTAAAACTTCCTTTTTAATAGCAGAAATAAACTTTTTAACATATTTAGTCCATTCATATATGGAACAGGCTTGAACATCATACTCATATATAAAAATATATATATTCAAGGATTCTCATTTTTTCAATAGAAATTCTGCAACACAACTCTTACACAAATTCATAAAAGCTTCTTAATCAATTCATCATTAATTTAACAATGCAATTCCTAATATAACATTTAGATAAATTATGTTTTCAACAATCTGATTACATACTTAAACCATGCTATTATACATTCAGATGAATGCATTTCCATATCACCTTGCACAGAAATTTATCTCCTTAACGCCATGTGGGTACACATGATCACTTGATAATCATTTAATATACCTTCTTGATTATAGAAATTTACTATAAAAGAAACAGAGGGACAATGCCATATATCTTAAAAGAAGGAAAGATCTTCCTTAACTCTGCTTGATTCCAGGAATGACAGTCAAATCATGTGGTCACTAGGTGCTGAAAGCAGGACTTAGGAGTAATCAGATGCGGAATTTTCCTTTTTCAGAGAGAAAACAACGAAATTGGGAAATAGAGTTAGGAAGATCCTACCCACGCCATCTTCAAAAACTCTCCCCAAATATCCACCTTTAGTCATTCTCAGGCTGCATGCACTCCATGCCAACTGGCTTAATAACTCAGACAATTTATTCCTGTAATCAGAGCTTAAAAATAATGGCAAATTGTAGTCTCATAAAGTCGTAAATAGCAAACAAATATTGGCTTGGTATGCTTTCAGATAGTCATCTCAAATTGGATTGCGCTATAAACTCTTAAGTTAACCATAAGACAAGATAGCTCTAACATATGCCCTTCCTTGTGTCAAGCACTTTACAATCATAAATGCCAAGTAACAATTTCTTTTTTGCTGAATCCTGATAGGAAGAGCACTGACAGATGCTGCTTTTCATTTCTTCAGGACAGATTTTGACTTGAATCATATCCAATATGGATTTATAATCACTAATAATAAACATTTTAACCCTCCTTTTTCCTTAATTCAAATACTCTTGCTACTTAAAAGAAAACTTTATTCATAACTTCACATTATTAATCCTATTCTCAGCTCTGAATAGCTTTTTATCCCTTTTTACTCTCCTCGCTTAATGAGCTGAAACTGCACCTTCTGTCTCTCCCCCTTCCCCCCTCCCAGGCTCACCAGAAGAAGCTTCCAAATCCAATTCCAGCTTTTGAATCAGATTGGGGTGATGGGGGTAACGTCCCCTGGTAAAGAGCACATGGATACTCTGCTATTACACCCATATACTTCTCCCTTGGGAATTTCAGGCTATACATTAGAAAAAGCATATAAAGTTCTATAAAGAATTTGAAATCACATGTGTTCTCCTCAGATTAGCTTAAAATATACCAATATTCTAAGACAAGATTTTGATCCAGACCTAAGGATGCTGACAGGGCATTCATTACCAGGCTCTTGAGGCAGAAACTTTCCTAGTTTCAAAAGATTAAATAATTGACTGCCTAAGTACTCACTCTCCTTGTCTTCATCTTTTAGAATCTGGAGAGACAATGCTTCTAAAAGTAATCACTGAAATCCTAAAGTGAATTTGCAATTTTAAACACATTGGTTTCAGGTATATTGACTTAATTTAAACAAAGTGCAGATTTTTGCTTTGAGATCTCATTAAATCAAAACCCAACTTTTCACTGCAGACTGCCTGAGACCTTTTTTTTCTTTTTACTTGCTAATACAAGAGACTCTCCTTAGTTGAGGTAGGGAATGGCCTGCCCCTCCCCTATCTGAGGGGAAAAGATTTTCCTTTATTTGTTTTTTCACATTCAAAAACTTGGTCAGAGTTTAGAAGGAAGAAAGAAAGATTTTTTCTCTCTCTCTTTCCCACCCCACTGACTCCTCTGAAGCTTCTCTGGGTGGAGGGTTGGGCAGAGAAAGGGAAGATAATGGGGAAGCCTTGCTGGCTGGCTGCATTTACAATTTAACAAAACACAAACATGCACAGACAAGACATTTAACAAAGCAGTATTAATTTTAAATTTGAATTCAGACCTGGCAAAAAAATGAGGTTTTTAGCCAATTTAAGGACTAAATTCCTCCGTAATAAGCTCATTTCAGTTTCTGGGACAAATAAGACCCCAGAGTTCATTAGTATATCCCCACATCAGATGACTTAGGAAAATGCTGGTCGCTGTTGAGACTGAAGTCCCTAGGCCCCAGCAACTAGCACAGTCCTTTGCCCTGGGAATGTCCTCCCAGTATCCCCAGACGCTCTCCTCACTGCCATTGCTTGAATTCCCAGGATTCTGTCCAAGTTCACTCGTTAGTTTAGGGTCAACCAGGAAACTCCTGGACAGAGATATGACCAACAAAGAGTTTGCTATTACCACACCAAACTTCACTCTGTTGTTAAAAGACTTACCGGAGTGCAAGTTGTTGGGGTGACCTGATCCTTGCCCAGAACACAAGCTACCCTAGTCAGGTGGCAAATTTTGCTCCCCAAAGTAAGTTCCTCTTGCCAGCCACTGCAGAAATTGACATGTATCAAAAAAAGCAGCATTCCTAAACATAAAAGTCTTTCTGCAGAACAAGGTTTCTAAGGCAATCTTGCTTTGGCAAGAAGGATGATAGACCTCAGTCATAATCTGATAGAATGCTAGTTTTAATTGTTGTTACACCCTAGAAATATCCAGTATGCCCCAACACATCCACACTCCAAATATTGGTTATGATCCCAAAGTACTGTCAACTTGCTTCAGAAAGTACTTAGCCTCACCACAACTCAAGTGATCTGCCTTTTCCAACTGAATTATGTTCAAAATTAATTTCTTAAGATTTTAAAAATTTTTCCATGACTGTAAGTTCCTCTTTTTTTTTTGCTATAAAAACAAACTGTAAATAACCCATTTCTCTCTGACTAAAGAGGAATCAGTAGATCTCATTAGGTTGCAATTACTAGCAATGCAAATAAATCATACTTGGAAGCTTTGTGTCTCAGACTTTTTTGTTTCAGGCACTAAATTAACAAAAGGGAAAATTGGCCTTACCCAAAGAGATAAGTTTCTCCTAATTCTCCAGCATCACATTCCTATACAGGTCCTTTTTAGCAGGGTTCAAGTGTCTCCATTCTTCCAATGTAATGTCCAAAGTCACGTCCATGAATGCCAATGGATGCCAAAACACCAAACACAGTCTTACTCAGCTGGGGGTCATGACTCAAATTCCAAGAAAGACCCATGCATTTTCTTGGGGGCATAGGGAGGTCTTCTCAAACCATTACTAGTTTGGAGTAGTCCATGTTCAATATTTGTGAACAGTGACTTTTGTCAGAGACCACTGTGGAAGAAGGAGAAAGAGGAGGAGGAATGTGGAATGGCTTGATGAGAAGGAAATGGAGGTAATTTGGAGGCAAGGACTCTAAGGAAAGGAACTCCAAGGGAAAACAAAGGCAAGTGGTATGGTCAGAGAAATATTAAACGGAAAATTAAACAAATGGCAAGAGTAAAAATGCTATAAAATTCTTAAAATCAGGGGTCAATGCCTCATCCCAGGTTTGAAATTGATCAATTACCTTCTCACAGGATAGGTTATAGAGGAGTTAGGTTGACTGAAATAAATTTGCTTCTGCAAAAGCTTTTTAATTATTGATGATCCAAATTGGTTTTTTACATTCTATAATTTCCCTTATTTCATAATTTGTTAAAAATTATCCTCCATCAAGTTACTTAACAGTGATGAGGAAAAAAAAGCAGTATAGTGTAATAGAAAAGAGGAGGACAGATGAGAAAGAGCTGAACTCAACAGTGTCACATAAATCCAAGAGAATCTATTACTTGAAGAACAACTTTTTATTGGATTGAAATTGCTGCAAAACCTGGAAAGAAGCTTAGCAGAAATGAGGTTCAGACCAATACATGATGAGGTCAAAATGGACACTTTTGCCCAGAAGACAGATGATCCAAATGTTAGAGAACCCAATAGAAAATGTGGAAAAGGACAAGATGGGGTCATTTTCACAACTGTGGCTGTGAAAACATTTCTGACCTTCAAAGAACAGGTGCATAACCTAGATGACTTGGAACGAAAGTTAACAACTGGGGAAACTCCATTGCATCCAATATCTCAAATAGGGCTCTATTCTCTCCTAGACAAAGGAACCTCTTAGCAGGATGCATTGCAAGAATCATTCCTCAATGGATAAAAAGTCAAAAGGATATATCTAATATCCCAGTAATCCTGTCATTTGGATGAGCCGATAACAGCCTGTTTACAATGAATCCCACAGTTTCCTTGTCCATCCCTTTTCTGTACAGGTACCTCTTGTGACTTTGGTCTCTGGCATTCATGGTGCTTCTTTCCAACTGGGAGATGACATCTAACTTAGCAACTGAAGACCTTGCTCACAGAGAGGGAAAAGAAAGTATTCTGAAAGGAATCTGACTCATGTTCAATACCATCCTCTAATCCATGAGGGAAAAGACATTAAGAAGGTGTAGAGAATGGTACAAAGGACTTCTGGAGGATTCTGTCTTGCATTCTGTTAAAGTCTGAGACCAGTCAGACACTGGATTTTCATCCAAAAAAGAAAATTCATTCATTTGACCAAATACCCATTCTTTAAGATATCTACTCTGGAAATTTATCAAGAATCTTTTGAGGGTTTTCCACTCATCCAAAACAAGGACCTTCCTCTAAAACAAGAAGTAACCAATCTAAAGGTTCCAATGGACTTTTGATTCCTCCCACAAAATGAGAAGGAAAGAATACCCTAAAGACAAAGTGTGGCTCCCAAAGGAAAGATATTTTTAATCATAGAGACAAGGTTCTCATGATTATCCAGCATCAAATTACAGGTCCCTCTGAGCAGAACTGAGGAATTTCCAGTTTTCCTAGGTAAATTCATATCATGAAATATTACTGCATGCTGAAATGTCAAACATTCCTGCTCCCAAAGTTCAAAAGAGTCCCCTGGTGCTTATAGGACATATGCATATGGGGGTGAGGGATGGCCAGAGGGAATGATTCTCAAAGGATTGTTCATTTGGAATATTCTATATTCAATATTTGTTGACTAGTGACTTCTATGAAAACACAAGATGGGCTCAGATTCAATCCAGCTCTGACTCTGTCTAACTGAGATTCTATGTGGCCCACTTGTCAGTATAAGTGTCACAAATGCTCCTTAAGAGTCAACCCAATATGGTGAATCTTTAATAAACTGTGTTTACTTTTCCTGAAAGAAGGCTTGAGAAGGGAAGGGACAGGAAAGGACCATCTGATCTTTCAAGGCTGCTCTGGGGAGAAAATAAACTTGTTCAATTCATGAACTTCCTAATTAAATTAGACAGAATTTAAGATACTTGAGGACAGGGGTGGAGCCAAAATAATGGAGTAGAAGGATTCACCTGCTCTAGCTCTGCCTTTATAGCCCATAAAGTACCTGTAACAAATGACTCTAAACAAATTTTAGAGCAGCAAAAGCCACAAAATGATAGAGTGAAAGAGATTTCCAGCCCAAGGAAGCCTGGAAGGCCTACAGAAAAGGTCTATCATACCAGGCCAGGAGCAGAGCACAGCCCACAGAGTACAGCCCAGCCTTGGTCCTGAACCACAGCAGGGACAGGACAGGAGCAGGCTTCAGGGCGTGGAATCATGGGCAGCAGCTGCAGTTCCCAGATTTCTTAACGCACAAATACCACAGACAGTTTCAAAGGTCAGTGAGAAAGCTTTTTTACCTGAGAAAAGGGTCCAGCCCTAGCTCTGGGCCCAGGGTGGTGGCAAGCACTATGGTATAGCCTTCATTTTTGGAGCCTTCGGCCTAAAGACCCTGGGGGAATCAAGCTGCTGATCTGGGTTTCAGCCCTGAGTGGCAGCCCTGGGATGAGGAGGAGCTGTGGCATGGTGGAGCTGGTGGAGGCTTTGGAGAGGATCCTGGGCAGAAAAGCTTGTGGTTGCTCCCACTCTAGAGCAGCACTTCTGTGCCATCTTACAGGAACTGAGAACTTACAGGTTCCCAGAGTGTAACCTCCACTTGACAAAGGACTCAAAAGTCA
>CM053771.1:13633744-13648839 GCA_028658325.1 Potorous gilbertii | reverse complement strand
ACAACACTTTACCAGTCCTGTCAACTCTGGATTAAGTCTCTCATAAAGATAAGAAAAGCAAAGTAGACCTGAACAGGAGTCCTGAGAGACTAAGTAAAGAGACTTAAGGTGTCTGCTAAATGGGAATTGCTCAATAGATATATTTCTGAACAAAATATATGATGAGGTCAGAAAGCAAAATGTTGAGGTTTGGGGTGTTTGGGACCCCAAAATACCAACAGTCAGGTCCTGCTGAATGAATTCAATTCCACCCTCCTTTGATACCGCCCCCCAATTCTCTGCTTCTGATCTTCATTACGTTGGTTTTACTGGTACAAAATCTTTTTAATTTAACCTAATCAAAATTATCTTTTTCACACCTCACACTCTTCCTTATCACTTGTTTATTCATAAAATGTTCTCCTATCTATAAGTCTAATAAGTGACATGTTTCACAATCTTCAAATTTTCTTATATTTCTCTTTATGTCTCATGTATCCATTTGAACCTTATCTTGATAAATAATTTACAATTTTGGTCTATGCATAATTTCTACCATATTTCCTTCTGGTTTTCCCAACAATTTTTACACATACCGAATTCCTATCCCAAGATCTTAAGTCTTTACACTTGTCATATGCAAAGTTCCTTTAATTATTTGCTACTGTAAATTATATAGCTACTGTATTCTATTGATCTACCTTTCTGGTTCTTAGCCAGTACCTGAAAGTTTTGATAACTAATGCCTTATAATACAGTTTTTAAGATCAAGTTCTGCTGAACCTTTTTCCTTTACATTACTTTTTTTATTTATTCCATTCATGTTTTGGACCTTCTGCTCTTTCAAATAATTTTGCAGTGATTTTTTTTTTATAACTCAATAAAATAAGGTTTTGATAATTTAATTGGGAAACCCCCAAAGATATAAATTAGCTCAAGTAAAATTGGCATTATTATTGCATTTGCCATGCCAATCTATATCACTCTCATTATTTAAATCTAATTTTATTTGTATAAATTATTTTATATTTATATTAATGTAGTTTTAGGATTTGTTCTGGCAGATGTACCCACAGGAATTTTATACAATCTACAGTTATTTTAAATGGGGTATCTCTTATTATCTCTTTTAAAAGGTTTTGTTGGAAATATATAGAAATGCTGATGATTTATGTGAGATTACATAATATCATGATACTTTGTTAAAATTATTATTTCTACTAACTTTTTAGTTCCATCTTTGGGATTTTCCCTGGATATCATCACATCATCCATAAAAGAGATATTTTTATTACCTCCTTCCCTCATCTGATTACTTCTATTTCTTTTTCTTCTCTTATTGCTATTCTAGGATTTCCGATATAATATTGAATATTATTGATGACAATGGTCATCCTTGAACATTAGATTTCAGTGAGAAGACTTCTAGGTTAACACCATTACAAATACAGCTTGCTGATGGTTTTAGGTAAATGCTTTCTTTCTAGTTTAGATAAAATCCATTTTTGCCCAGAAATGAATATTGATTTTTATCAAAAGGAGTTGGGGTTGGTTATAAAGGTTATATGAGTCTTAGGCAGATTCTTTCTCTGGGCTTCAGTTTCCTCTTCTAAGTTGATGAGGGTTGCACTAGATAAATTCTGGAGTCTCTCTTTTAGCTTTAAATCATGTGAATGTCCAGAACCTGCTCTCCCTGGGTAATGACCATTTCCTCTCTTTTCTTGATGTTCATTGTCAGGCCTAAATTTTGACAAGTGGCAGATCATAGATTCATATGCTGATACATCTCAGCCTCAGAAGTTTCATTGGGTGCACAGTTGTCTTCCTGCGCCAACTCTCCATTCACTTTGGTCTTTGCTTGTCACCTTTTCAAGTTAAATAATTTGGCATCCATCAAGTGTCTGACCCTGATGCTATATTCCTCATCTGTGAATGTGTCTGTCAACTTCACTCAAAATTTTATGATAAAAAGAATGAGAGGGGATGCTGGCAAGGTGGTAGAATAGGACAGGAAATATTTTTCTCTGCAAGAATCTCCTTTAACAAAGAAAATATTTGCTTCAATCTCTCAACAGTATAAAATACCTTGGAGTCCAAATACCAAAATGATGTAGTTTTGGAATTTTTTTTCTGGCTGGTGCACTCATAGGAATTTTTTATTGTCTAAAGTTATTTTAAATGAGGTATCTCTTACTATCTAAATTTATCTATCTTTCTTACTATAAAATAGGAACTGCATTTTTAAATGGGGTATCTCTTATTATCTATCTTACTTACTAAAACAGGGACTATATAAACCAAATTATAAAAACTTTTATATACAAATAAAATCAGATTTAAATAATTAGAGAACTACTGTTTATGAGTAGGAAGGGAAAATATCATCAAAAAATGACAATTTTATCCAAACTGATTTATATATTCAATATCATTCCAAAGACATCCCCAACATTGTTCTTTCTCATTTAGAAAAATTAATAAGAAAATTCATTTTGGAAAACAAAAAATCAGGAATATCAAAGGAAATAATGAAAAAAAATTCCAAGGAATAAGGTTTGGCAGTACCAAATCTTATGCTCTATTCTAAGGCAGTAAGTATCAAAACTCTCCAGTACTGGGTAAGAAATTGAAAGATAAAATATCTGTCAATTTCAGTGGAATAATGTATATATACAGAAACAAATAAACTTTGTGTTTGAGAAGTTGAGAAGTATGAAAACAGTATTTTGTGATCAGAATTCAATATTTGGGAATACTGTAAAGCCATATTTCTGAAACCATACACACACACACACACACACACACACACACACACACATGCTGACACAAATACATACCTATTTTTTTTTTTTTTGTAATGATAGCCAACTCTGAGGGGAGGGAGAAAAAATAGAAATTTATATGATAATTCTGTTCTAAATTTGAAAGGAAGTTGTCCATTGTAGATCTGCAGTTAGAAAAAGGTGGGAAGAGGTAAAATTGGAGCAATTATCACATACAAATTAATCCCCTAGGAATTAGTGGTCAGTTGAGGGCATTTACTCATTCTTATGGTATTAACAGAAGAGGAAATAGAATATCTAAGTAAACCTATTTTAGAAAAAAGAAATCAAACAGGTCATAAATGAACTTCCTGAGAAAAAGGCTTCAGGATAGGTGGATTCGAAAGGGAATTTTACCAAACATTAATGATCAACTAATTCTAATACTAAATCAATGATTTAGAAAAATAGCCAAATAAGGGATAGTACAAACTCCTTCATGAAACCAAGTATGGTATTGATACCCAAACCAAGAAGAATAAAGAACAGAAGGAAAATAATAGACCAATTTCATGCATGAATATGGATGCTAAAACCAAAACAAAATACTAGCTAGGCAATTAGCACAATATATTACAAAGATTGCAAATTGAGCCTGAGTTATATTTTTACAGGGAATGGAGGGATGTTTAAAGTTACAGAAAATTATTCACATAATTAATTATATCAATAATAAGTAACAAAAGATTGTGTGGTTATGTCAATAGCTGAAGAAAAAGCTTTTGATAAAATACAACATTCATTTTTATTAAAAATCCTTGAAAGCATAAGTATTTGTAGATTTTTCCTGAAACTGATAAAAAAAATAAAGACAACATTTGCCTAAACACAGCAGAAAGCATTATTTGTCTTGGGATTAAGCTAGAAGCCTTCCCAGTAATAACAGGTGTGGAACAAGGATGCCCACTGTCATCTATACAATATTCAATATTATATTGTATTGGCAACACTCGCAATAAGAAGGGAAGAAATAGAAGGAATGAGAATGAACTATGAAGTTTCAATAAAACTCAACTTATTTGGTAGATGACAGGATGATATGCTTGGAAAATCCCAAAGACTCGATCAAAAAGTTGATTAAAGCACTGATACAGTCCATTGAATGCCAGTGTTTGGTCTCAGAGTACACCAAGTTTTATTGAATTTAGGTTGCTGATGAGAAGGTCATGAGCCACATAAGTCTCTAGTAACCATTGCCATTACATATAACCATTGCTATTACATATAATTATGTGTGTATATCTTTTGATGTACATATTTTTTATTTTTTTTCTTCAAATTTAAAGAGGAGGGTCAAGAAAATGAGGTGACTAGAAATGTGGGAATTTTTCTGGAAAAACATGACCTGCAAAAATTCATGTAATGTGGTCCCTGGGACTTCAAGTTGAGAGAAATCCATGACTCTAATATCAAGTTAGAAAAAAATCCAAAGAGTAACTATGAATTTGATGAAATTAGAAAGAGATACAGGAAGCCTTATATCCTAAATCACTGTAAGAAAATGACCTCTTGGCAGAACTCTGGTCAGGGTAGTAAATGTAAAAAATGCTTTATTGAAAATGTAGAATGTTTTCAGTCCCCTGAGGAGGAGTTTTAATTTTTGACTACTGCCTCCTTCATTCTTCCTTCCCTTCTCTCAGTGCCCCTCCCTTTTATTCCTCTTTTCCCTTACTACTTCTTCCTTCCCTTTTAGCTTCCCCTCCCTTTACTTTCCCCTTTCCCCAACTAATCCCCACAAAGCTAGTTAGATTTCTGTACTTAAGAGCTTCTTTTTCCCTCCTTGAAGCAAATCAGATAAGAGTAAATCTCAAAAAGTAATCATCTTCCTCCCATCTTTCCCTCTGCTGTAATATGTTTTTGTGCTTCTTCCTGTGATGTAATTTACCTTTTCTGCCTTCTCCTTTTCACATCAACCATTACAATCCCTTCACAGACTTAACTCACATTTTTATCTTCACATCATTTAATTTATACCCACTCCCTCTATCCATGATGTATATCCCTTTTAAATATTATGTTAAATATACAATTCTCAAGATTAATAAGTATCATCTTCCCTTACAGGGATGTAAAGAATGAATGTGTTAAACATCAAATTATAGAAATAACCAACAACTTCATTCAAGAGAATGACAATAATGAGACAACCTACCAAATTTTATGGGATACTGCAAAAGTCGTTCTTAGGGGAAGTTTTATACCGTTGAGTGCCTACATGAATAAAATAGAGAAAGAGGAGATCAATAAACTGGGCATGCAACTGAAAAAGCTCGAAAAAGAACAAATTAAAAATCCCCAAGTAAACACCAAATTAGAAATACTGAAAACCAAAGGAGAGATTAATAAAACTGAAATTAAGAAACTATTGAACTGAAAACTAAGAGTTGGTTTTATGAAAAGCAATAAAATTAACAAATCTTTGGTGAATTAGATTTTAAAGAGTAAGAATAAAACCAAATTACCAATATCAAAATTAAAAAGTGTGAACTCACCACCAATAAGGATATTAATAATTAGAAATTACTTTGCCCAATTGTAAATACATAAATTTGATAATCTAAGTGAGATGGATGAATATTAAAAAAAATATAAATTGCCCACATTAAAAGAAGAGGAAGTTGAATACAAAAATAACCCCATCTCAGAAAATGAAATTGAACAAGCCATCAATGAACTCCCTAGGAAAAAAATCTCCAGGGCCACATGGATTTACAAGTGAATTCTATCAAAAATTTAAAGAACAGTTAATTCCAATACTATATAGACTATTTGGGGAAATTGGTAAAGAATGAATCCTACTAAATTCTTTTTTATGACAAAAACATAGTTCTGATACCTAAACCAGGAAGAACCAAAACAGAGAAAGAAAATTGTAGACCAATTTCTCTAAAAAATATAATATGCAAAAATTTTACATAAGACATTAGCAAAAAGAACACAGCAACTTATCACAAGAATAATATAGTGTGATCAGGTAGGATTTATACTAGGAATGCAAGGTTGGTTCAACATTAGAAAAACTATTAGCATTATTGATCATATCAACAACAAAATTAACAGAAACCACATAACTATCTAAATAGATGCAGAAATTTTTTTTTTACAAAATACAACACCCATTCCTATTGAAAACGTTGGAGAGCATAGGAATAAATGGAACTTTCCATAATATAATAAGTAGTATCTACCTAAAACCATCAGCAAGCAATATCTGCAATGGAGATAAGCTAGATGCATTTCCAATAAGAGCAGGGGTGAAACAAGTATGTCGATTATCACCACTATTATTCAATATGGTACTAGAAATGTTAACTGTTGCAGTAAGAGAAGAAGAAATTAGAAAGAAAAAAACTAAGTTATCACTCTTTGGAGATATTATGACGATATACCTAGAGAATCCAGTAAAAAATTATTGTCAGTTTCATGATGGCATGTTTTCCCAGGTTCTGGATAGAATGGATGAATGTGTCACCAATGGAGTGAAACAGGGCTGTGAGCTTGCTCCCATGATGTTTTCTGCCAGGTTGTCAATGCTTTCAATGAGGATGAATGTGGCATCAAGGTCAACTACCACACTGATGGTAAGTTCTTCAATTTGAAAAGACTACATGCCAAGACCAAAGTGGAGGAAATGCTGGTGCATGATTTTCTGTTTGCAGATGATTGTGCACTCAACGCAACCGCTGAAACTGAGACGCAACAAAGTATGGATCAATTTTCTGCTGCCTGTGCTAATTTTGGCCTAATAATTAACACCAAGAAAACACAGGTGCTCCATCAGCCACCACCACACCATCCATGGGTGGAACCATCAATTACAACAAATGAAGTTTTGAATGCTGTGGATTAGTTCTCTTACTGTGGTAGTGTACTTTCCAGAGATATACACATTGACAATGAGGTTGATGCATGTACTGCCAGACCAAACTCGGTTTTTGGGAGGTTGTGAAGAAAAGTTTGGGAGAAAAGAGGTATTAGACTGACTACCAAAATGAAGTTCTACAGAGCTGTTGTGCTGACCTCATTGTTGTATGCCTGTGAAACATGGACAGTCTACCAGGGCCATGCCAGGAAACTGAACAACTTCCATTTGAACAGACATAGGAAGATTCTGAGGATAACCTGGCACAATAAAGTACTAGACACTGAAAACGTTGCTCGAGCTGGACTGCAAAGCATTCAAACTTTCAGAGAGTGCAACTCCAATGGGTTGGCCACGTTGTTCCAATGCAAAATGTACACTTGTCAAAAAGACTTTTATGGAGAATTCACATGGAGCAGGCGATCACATCGTGGCCAGAAGAAGCAATAAAAGGACACTGTTCAGGTCTCAAGAAATTTGGATTTGACTGTGTAACATGGGAGACACTGGCAAAGGACCACTCAGCATGGCGTGCCCACATCAGAAAGGGTGCTGTACTCTATGAATAAAGCAAAATTGAGAATAGCACAAAGTACACACAGGATGTGTAAATTTGGAGTATCCACCACAAATATTCATAAGGACTATCTGTGCCCAACCTGTGGTAGAGAATTCTGAACTCCCATTGGTATGATCAGCCACAGTTAGGCACACTGAAATTTCACTTTATCATGGTGATATCATGTTGGTCCTCCTCGAGAACAAAGGACAACAACCATGTATATAAGTGTGTTTATATGTGTGTGTATATACATATAGATATATATACATATATCTATATGTATGTATAAGTATGTGTAGGTATAGGCATATATATACATATATGTCTATGTGTATATTCCTTCTTTTGCCTTCATTTTCATCCCCAAATTTTTTCTCTCCTTTACAATTCAGCTAGCAAGAACCAAGATCAATACCCATTCTGCTCCAGTACCTGGTTGATGAGAGTCAATCTACTAAGGCTCCACTCCCCAACTTTGTCTATCCTTGAGTCCTTCCCTGCCTGCCACTCCCCATCCCAAGATTAAGGCCTGGAGGGTGAAGACTGCCTTTGCTTTTGAGGGGATGGCCATCAATTAGGGAATGGCTGAACAAGTTCTCGTATATGAATGCAATCAGATACCATAGATCCATAAGAAATGATGAGCAGGCAGACTTCAGAAAAATCTGGAAAACTTTCATGAACTGATATGGATGTAGTGAACAGAAACAGGAGAACATTGTACACAGTAAAAGCAACATTGTGTAACACAATGACCGATTTTACTACATATATACGTTCCCAGTAATGCACTGAACCAATACAATTTGAAATGACTCATCATGGAAAATGCTGTCCACATCCAGAGAACAGCTATGGAATGACAATTCCATGTTCAGTGGGGTACCTCAGGGTCAGAATATCTCTCTGGTTGTGGGCCTCTGCATGAATTTGAACCAACACTGTTAAGGATTATTGTCACATGAACACAATAACTACATCCTGAACTAACATAGGATGAATGAAGTTCCTAGGGTTTCTTCCTAGTGTGAATTCTCTGTTGAAAAGCAAAGCTGGAGGTGAATCTGAAAGCCTTTACACATTGATAATATCCAGAAAGCTTCACTTGACCATGGATTTTCTGATGTTCATCCATAATGGTTCTTTTCACTGTGAATTCTCTGATGGTAAGGAAGATTAGAAAACTCTGTCTGAAAGTCTTTCCATACTGATTGTATTCATAAGGCTTCCCTCCAGTCAATTCTATGATGGGCAACAAGATTCTGCCTTATCGTGAAAGCCTGTTCACACTGATTGTATTCAAAAGGTTCCTCTCTAGTGTGGAGTTCTTCCTGTGCAGCAATATGACCCTTGTGTGTCAAAGCATTCCATTGTGGATTCTCTCATGTGAAAAAAGATGGCTCCTATGTGTGAAAGCCTTTCCACATTCATTATATTAAAAAAGCCTCTTTCTCCTCTGGATTTTCTGATGGGACCTCTCGGGGAAAGCCTTTCCACACTGATTACATTTATAAGGAATCTATCCAGTTTGAATTCTCTGAGGTCAGTGAGCTGAAGGGTCTCATGGATGAAACCTCCAACAGATCAGTGACACTGGATGGAGGAGGATATGTGGGGAAGGGAGGTGTAAGAAGACTATTAAGGTTGGAGAGGGTCAAGCTATGCAGGGCTTTGGATGTCAAACAGCATTTTGTATTTGCCTCTGGAAGCAATAGGGAGCCACTGCAGTTTATTGAGTGGGAGGCGGGGGTGACATGAGGAGACCTACACTTTGGGGCTGGACTGGAATGTGGAGAGACTTGAGGTAGGCTAAAAGTTTTTGTCTCCTCCCCTCAGACATAGAAGAATAACTAAAATCTCAGAGGAGTCCTAAATGTGACTCATTCTGGAGGACAGGGGCAGATCTGAGATCAGATCCCCTAGATGAAAGGAAGAATCCTTTGCTTGGAGACATCTCTGCATTATTGGGTCAGGGGTGGTAGCACAGACCCCCAGGCCATTCAACTAACCCAGCATGGGGAAACCAAGGTTTGGACTTCCTACCCTCCCCTCAGCACACCCCCACACACCTGGGCTGGGAGGAGGCAGGGCAGGGTGAAACCAAATTTAACTTTCCCTGACTAGGAAGGCAAAGGGGCAGAGGGAGAAGAAATATCAATATTGGGAGTCATGGAAGGTTGGAGGACAGAATCCAGGGAGCAGTCCCTCACAGTCTTCACTGAATACGGTAGCCAGATGGAGAAGACATCAGAGGACCAGGAGTCTTTGGCCAGAGAGACTAAGTCTGGGTCTCAGGTGTCCCCCACTAACTGCCTGAAACTGTGGTCCAGGTAACCCCACAGCTATCTGCCCTCCTCCCCTCCTCTGGAAGAGAGAGTGCCTTGAGACAGGAAATGAAACATTTTTCAGAATCCTTTGTCTCCTGCCCCTCCTCCCTAAGAATCCTTCTCCTTTCCTCCCAAGAGAGAACTCTCCAACACCCTGATCCTTCCCCCATGCTGAAGAGCTCTTAATTTGGACAGGACCTGGGTTCAAATGCAACTGCCCCAGGTCCCACCACTAGACTCACCAATCATGCAGTAACTTACATTACATTGTGATATCCTCACATTAGTCCAGGCAGGTAGGGGCTGTTATCCCCATTTCACACATGAGAATGCTCATGCTGATAGGTGCAGTGACTTTCCCAGAGTTTTAACTAGGACTTATCAGAGGGAAGATTCTCTCTTCTCTGACTCCAGGCTCTCTCCACTTAACCTTGTCTGGTAACTCACTGAGTCTCAGTGTTGTCCTCTGTAAAATGAGGGGGCTGGACTTGGTGACCTCAAACTAAGCCCCTTTCAGGTTTCCAACATATGTGCATTTCTGTGATCTGGAGATCAGCTCAGGAAAACAAATGACTCAGGTATGTTTAGAGTTGGAAGGATGTCAGAAAATGACCTTGGAATCACCTGTTTGTAAATCTAAGGTCCAGGCTGGAATCCTGGCTGTTCCTTAATGCTCCTATGACACTGGGTCAGTCATTGATCATTCTGAACCTTCTTCCTCCAGGCAAAAGAAAGCCTGGAGCTCTGAGGTTCCCTCTGTCTCTAGCCCATGGTCCTTTGAGGGCTGGTCACTTGAAAAGTGGACTCCAGGCTGTGAAACCATCTCTGTCCTTGCTCAGTTTCCTGATTCCCTGATGTTTTCCTACCTTGGAGAGCACCCCACCCCTGCTGGGGTCCAAGCTCAATTGGGAGAATCCTTCAAACACATTTTGGGGACCTGAATGAATCCTAATCCAACCATGAACTCTCTCCCCTGCTCCAATTTTCCCAGGCTAATTACGTTTGTGAGAAACATGCTTGTTATATACAAATAATACGTGTGAAATAAGGAAAGATTTTAATAACTTTAACTTTTCCATTCATTAGCTCCTATGTGATGACTATTAACCATTACTTAGACCAATTCAAGTCCCATTGTACAGTTCTAAACTCTAATCTCCTACCTCACCATCTATCTCCTTGGCTAGAAGGAGCCTCCTGAACACCTCACTTGACGTTCTCTCTGACAGGCTTCCCCTCAAAGGGCTCATCAAGCCTGGGAACAAGTTTCTGACCTTTTTCCTGATCAGGAGGCTATTTCTGCTAGGTCACAATTCTGATTAGCTGAGATCATTCAAAGTTGGAAGGAGTTTTAATCCTGTGGAGACACAATTTCCCACACAGTGCTGTGAGGTCTTTTTATTCTCCACTCCTGGGTCTCTGCACGTCTCTCAGCGACAGTCCCTGGCCTCCTAGTCATTCTCTCTTGTCAACCTTAAATGAAAAAACACAAAATTATACCTCTCCCCCCAGAACAGGCCTATTTCCAAAAATTGTTCCAAAAAGCCTTGTTGGCCTTAACACAGGGCCAGGCACATAGAAGATGCTGGATTTTTTTAAAAATCGTTTTACAGATTTTCAGTCCTTTCTACCTTTTTGCAACTTGTTTTGGGTATTCGTGGTAAAAAATACTAAAGTGATTTCCCATCTCCTTCAGCTCATTTCACAAACCAGAAAAACCAGGCAAACAGGGTTAAGTGACTTACCCAGGGTCACACAGCCAGTGTCTGAGGTTAGATTTGAAGTTAGGTCTTCTTGATTCCAGACCAGGTACTGGGTTCACTGATTAATTAATGCTTACTCATTGATCAACCTGTTCAGACTTATTGCCTGAAGGATGCATGGAAGTTGATGTTCTCTAAGGTTTCTTCTTAATCTAGGAACCTAGGAACCTTGGTTACATGACCCTTTACTGTCTCAGCTCAACATTATTTCTAAGTGCCCAGTGGTCAGAGATCGGGGTCCCCAGAGTCAAGGAATCTGTGGCTGCCTCGTTAAAGACTGGGGACCAAGAACTTGCTCTTACATCCCCTGATGAATTATTTCTTCAGCTCTTCATTAATCCATGCCTGCATGCCATCTAACTATAGGTGCAGGCCTATGGAAACCCTTTCCTGCAAATCCAAGTCTTGGATTGCTGAGCCCAGACTGCAGAGGAAATGGGAATGTGGGGGTTGGATAGTTTTCCTAATACTAAACCAACCCTAGATTTCTGGTATAAATCCCACCTGATCATAGTATATATCGTGATGACAAATCACTGTTATCTCTTTGTTAATATTTAAAAATTTTCATCAATATTCATTAGGGAAATTAAGCTATACTTTTCTTCCTGTTTTGGCTCCACCCAGTTTAGGTATCAGCACCTTGTTTGTGTCATAAAAGGAATTTGATAAGACTCCTTCTATGCCTATATTCCCAAATAGGCTGCATAGTACTGGAATTAATTGTTCACTAAATCAAAGCCATCTGGCCTTAGAGATATTTTTTTAAAGGAATGAACTGTTGACTTGCTTGATTTCCTTTTCTATAATGGGATTATTTACTTTATTTCTTCCTCTGTTCATTTGGGCAACTTATATTTTTGCAAATATTCACAAATTTCACTAGATTTTCTATAGAATTGGGTAAAACAGCTACTAATTATGGCTTCCATTTCTTCCTCATTGGTGGCATATTCACTCTTTTCATTTTTAATACTGGTGATGTGGTTTTCTTCTTTCTTTTTATAATCTAATAAACAAAAGGTTTACCTCTTTTATTGATTTTTCCCTAAGACCAGCTCTTAATTTATTAACTGGTGGAAAGTGTGTTCAGGGAAAGACTGGCACCTCCGGTGTGAAGGCTCCCAACCTTCTCAGTGGCTTTCCACCTTTGGTGTCTACTTGTTCCTCTAAGAAACAGTAACACGTGCAGCGGTCACACCCTGGTAAATTATTTGGGCAGATGAGATAAACCAGGCTGAGGATAACCAAGGAGTCTCAAACCAATTGGTGAGTTAGGGAGGTATCTACTCGAAATATGTCAAGACTTCTGCTAGTGAAATGGATGGACAAGAACAATTTATTCCAAGGGCAGTGAAGGCAGCTGACACAGGTGCTGTGAACCACTTAGAGCTGGGATGACCATCAAAAACACCACGACCATTCACTGATCTTGAGTCAAAATCAGTCTTGATTCTGTCCTGCCATTGGACTGTGATGACTTTGGAGGACAGAGAGAGGCCAATGACTTTGTGCAACTCTGCCTCACTTAAATCCAATTTACCCACAAATCAGAAGACATAATCCATGCCATTTTACTAATCTCAAAGTCCTGTGGGGACAAGCAAGTGATAAAGCAGTAGTGTGGATGCAATGGGAACTGCAGTCACAGTCCTGCACACAGGGAGGCCAGGACCTAGGGCTACTGGGTCACTGGAAGCAGCATTGGGATTTGAGCAGCCCCCTCGGTGTCTGAACATCCTATTAAGGATGGCACTGCTCGTCTCCTGGTGTGAGGAAGTAGCTAGAAAGGTGTCCTAAAGCCAATGCAACCAAGATTAGAAGGGAAGCAAGAAAAATGGGAAAGAATTTTCTACAACAATTCATTGTCGGTGACAAAGGCTTTATTTCTAAATTACATAGAGAACTGAGTCAAATTTACAAGAATACAAGTCATTCCCTAATGAAGAAATGAGCAAAGGATATGAACAAACAGTTCTCAGAGGAAGAAATGAAAAGTATCAATAGTCATATGAAAAAGTGCTCTAAATCACTGTTCATTAGAAAGATGCAAATCAAAACAACTCTGAGTTACCACATCACACCTATCAGATTGGCTAACATGACAAAATAGGGAGATGACAAATGTGGGAGAAGATGTGGGAGAGTTGGAACACTAATTCATTGTTGGTGGAGCTGTGAGCTGATCCAACCATTCTGGAGAGCAATTTGGAACGTCCTTGGACGACAAAAATATGCATACCCTTTCACCCAGTAATATTGCTTCTAGGACTGTACCCCCAAGAGACCATAAAAAACGGAAAGAGTCCCCACATGTATAAAAATATCTACACCAGCTCTTTGTGGTGGCCAAGAACTGGAAAGTGAAGGGATGTCCATCAATTGGGCAGTGGCTGAACAACTTGTGGTATATGAGCGTAATAAAATGGTATTGTGCTATAAGAAATGATGAACAGGAAGACTTCAGAGAGGCCTGGACTTATATGAACTGATGCTGAGCGAAAGGAGCAGAACCAGGAGAACGTCGTACCCAGTAACCACCACAGTGTAAGAGGGATTTTTCTGGTTGACTTAGCCCTTTACAGAGATGCAAGGACCTAAAACATTCCCAATGGACTCTTGAAGCAAAATGTCATCCACATCCAGAGAAAGAACTATGGAACTGAATCACAGAATGAAGCAGAATCTTTTCTTTTGGCTTTTCTCATGATTTCTCCCATTCATTTTAATTCTTCTATGCAAAATGACTAATAAGAATGTACGTGAAGGACCCATATAAGATTGCATGTCATGGGGGCGAAGCCAAGATAGCGGACTAGAAAGACACACTTATGCAGGATCCTCCCCACAGCCCATAAAATACCTGTAGGGAGGGACTCTCAATAAATTTTGGAGCAGCAGAAGTGGAGTACAACGGAGTGGAGATTTCCAGCCCACGGTAACCTAAAAGGCCCATGGAAACATCGGTTCTGCTGGATGCAGGGCTGAGTGTGAAGCCCAGCACAGCCTTGGCCAAGCTGCGTGCAGGATGAGACTCTGGGAGGAGGATGCCTCAGGGGCGGAATCTCCAGTGGCAGTAGTGGGTCCTCAGATCCCCTGGCCCACAGGCGCCAAAGGTGAGTGACAGGGTTTTATCTGCAGGCCACAAAGGGAGAAGGGCTTTCCCATAGCTCTGGCAGCAGGCAGCTGCCACAGAGCCTGCAGAGCAGCCCCTACAGAAGCTCCATTGTTGGAACGTAAAAACCCCTGGGGGCATTGAAGAGCTAAGTCTTACCTCAGCCCTGGGTGGAGGCCCTGGCCTAGCTGGTCTGTCTCAAACTGAATGGTGACCTTGCCAATCCAGTTTATCTGAAAATCAGCCCCAAGTGCTGACTTTGCAGAACTGGAGGCCAAGTAGCTGTAGAGAGGTATTTGCTAAGATTCTAGGCATAAAAATCCCTCTCTGCATCCACACCAGTACACGCTTGATTGTGCCACGTTGGAGGAACTGAGATCTCACAGATTCTCAGAATATACCCTACTCTTGACAAGGGACCCAAAAGTCAAGTAACTGACTAGGAAAATGCCCAAAAAAGAGAAAAAAAAGTAAGACCATAGAAGATTACTTTCTAGGTGAACAGATATCTCCTCCTATCTTTTTGGATGAGGAAGAACAATACTTACCATCAGGGAAAGACATAGAAGTCAAGGCTTCTGTATCCCAAACATCCAAAATAATTATCCAATGGGCTCAGGCCATGGAAGAGCTCAAAAAGGATTTTGAAAATCAAGTTAGAGAGG
>CM053771.1:13616139-13633244 GCA_028658325.1 Potorous gilbertii | reverse complement strand
GGTCTTTCAATGAAATAGAGGACTTTCAAGCATTCTTGATGAAAAGACCAGATCTGAAAAGAAAATCTGACTTTCAAACACAAGAATGAAAAGAAGCATGAAAAGGTAAACAGCAAAGAGAAGTCATAAGGGACTTACTAAAGTTGAACTGTTTACATTCTTACATGGAAAGACAATTATTTTTAACTCTTGAAACTTTTCAGTATCTGGGTAGTTGGTGGGATTACACACACACACACACATAGCACAGAGTGAACTGAATAGGATGGGATCATATCTTTAAAAAAATGAAACTAAGGGGTGAGAGAAATATATTGGGAGGAGAAAGGGAAAAATGGGGCAAATGATCTCTCATAAAAGAGGCAAGCAAAAGTGGAAGGAGAAAGAGGGGAGGTGAGAGAAGAACATGAAGCTTACTCTCATCACATTCAACTAAAGGAAGGAATAAAATGCACACTCATTTTGGTATGAAAACCGATCTTACAATACAGGAAAGTGGGGGAGAAGGGGATAAGCAGGGTGGGGGGGATGATGGAAGGGAGGGCAGTGGGAGGGAGCAATCTGAAGTCAACACTCTTGGGGAGAGACAGGATCCAGAGAGAAAAGAAGCAATGGGGGGAGGGGGGAGGGCAGGATAGGAGGGAGGAAAATATAGTTAGTCTTACACAACATGACCATTATGGAAGTCATTTGCAAAACTACACAGATATGGCCCATATTGAATTGCTTGCTTCCCAAAGGGAATGGGTGGGGAGGGAGGGATGAAGAGAAGTTGTAAGTCAAAGTTTTAGGAACAACTGTTGAGTATTGTTCTTCCTCCTAGGAAATAAGAAATACAGGTAATGGGGTATAGAAAGTTATGTGGTCCTACAGGACAAAAGAGAAGATGGGGACAATGGAAAGGAGGGATGTTAGAAGATAGAGCAGACTGGTGATAGGGGCAATTAGAAAGTTTATCGTTTTGGGGTGGGGGAGGGGAGAAATGGAGAGAAAATTTGGAACCCAAAATTTTGTGAAAATGAATGTTAAAAGTTAAATAAATAAATTAAAAAAAAAAAAGAATGCACATCATCTAGGAGAGGGAGGTGATTGGGAGGGGGAGAAAATCTAAGACTTATGGAAGTGACTGAAGAAAACTGAAAACAAATTAGTAATTTAAAAAAATGGTCCACTATCTTAAAAAATATCAATAAGTCTCAAATAGAAGAGTATGTTTTAAAACATTCAATGCAATTGGGTGAAGAAAATGGGTTTCTTCTGTGGTATTAAACAACATAAGCAAATTTCCCTTGGCTAAGATCAGGAATTCACTGTCTCTCTGTGTCTGTCTCTTTCTGTCTCCCTCTCTCTTTCTCACTTGAGTCCTACATGACAAGACTAAGGATCCAAGGAATGATAGGCATAAAAGTAGTATTTCCACTCTCATTTAATGTTCGCAAAACAGTTAAAAAATATTGCTTAATTAAATCTTCACCTAAACTCTGGGAGGTAGATGCCTTTATCATTCTCATTCTACAGATGGGGAAATTCAGGCAGGATCAGGTGATATGACTTGCTCAGTGATATACAACTAGGAAGTACCACAGGCTGATCTGGAATTCACATAACCCCCTAAAGAAAGTATTACAGAAATTGATGTCCAACAGGTACCAAGACACATAAAGAATTTTTCTGCCAGCAAAGAGCAGGAAACACTGTGAGTACCAATTATTGGAGGAACAACTGAAGAAATAAAGTTTATGAATGTCACGAAATATTGAGGAGAGATGGCAAATAGTAGGATTTCAGTGAAAAACCATTACATGTATAGGGTTTTATGTATAGGATAGAATTTGAGGATGTTTAATGAAGTCTCTTTTGGTGGGAGGTCTAATGCAGTCTGTGCTGCAGCAAGAGGCCTTCCCTTGTTAATTAGATACAAAGCCATGTCTCCAGCATGATTTCTCCAAAGTTCAGTCAAGCAGAACCTCTAGGGGAAGCCCTTCCCACCTTCATTCCAGTAGGAACAAGGTTATTTACTGATCACCATCCTCTAGAGAAAAGCATGACACCTGGGCCCATTGGTGAGGCTTCTAGCCACAATAAATCCTCTGATGGAAAATAAGAAGTGATCCTGAGACCACAGGGACCTGCTCCTCAAAATGTTTTCTCTAATCCTTTTAACTCCATTTGAATGCCTTTCCTTCTTCATGACAATGATCAGATTTCTATCTCATAAGAATTCTGAAAAGGGAAATAGGACATGATTGTTGCCTCAAGGCATTACCATCTTGATCAGTCATAAGGTTTCTCCAAGTGTGGAAACTCTTGTTACATATGTTAAGAGTGGTAACTAAAAGCTTTGATACATTCATGACAGTCATGAGGTTCCCTCTAGTGAGGATTCTCCAATGTTTAGCTAAATCTGAGAGCAGTGAGTATTAAATTCCACATTTAATACATTGATAAGACTTCTCTCTGCAGTATCTTTTGTGTCATATATAACAACAGTGGATCAGTGTGTGAAACACTTTCCAGATTAATTACATTCTAGGGTTTCTCCCCAGTGTGAATTCTCTGATGTAAAGCAGATGATAGTTCTGTGTGAAAGATTTTCCACATTGATTATACTGTATTATACTACATAGTGAGTAGCAAGATGGGAGGAGTATCTAAAAGTCTTTCCACACTGATTACATCCCATAAAATTCTTAACTGTGTAGCAAGAAGGAAACTTTGTGCAAAATCATTTCCCACCAATGATATTCAAAAGGCTTCTATGGAGTGTGGATTATCCGATGTCCAGCAAGATGGGAGCTCTTTCTGAAAGTCAGTCAAGACTCTACCTCATTGGAGAAGCCTTTCTCCATTTATTATATTCATAAGGTTCTGCCCAGTGTGGATTCCTTGATGGAAAGCAAGATTGTCCGTCTCTGAAATCCCTTCCAAAATGATTGAATTCATAAGGTTTCTCTCCAGTGGATTCTCTGATGTGCTGTAAGACTAGATTCCATTCTGAAAGTCTTTCCACACTGATGACAATGAAAAGATTTCTCTCTATTGTGGATTCTCTGATGCATAACAAGATGTGGCCTCCTTAGGAAAGCCTTTCAACATGGATTGCATTCATAAGGGTTTTCTTCACTGTGGATTCTCTGATGTGCAGCAAAACCTCCCCTGTCTCTGAAAGCCTTTCCACATTGATTACATTCATAAGATTTCTCTCCAGTATGGATTCTTTGATGATCAGCAAGACTGTTCCTGTCTTTGGAAGTCTTTCCACATGGATTACATTCATATAGTTTCTCTCCAGTATGGATTTTCTGATAAGCAACAAGACTGAAACTTCTTGTGAAAGACTTTCCACATTGATGTCATTCAAAAGTTTTCTCTCCAGTATGGGTTCTCTGATGTTTAACAAGACTCTTCTTGTCTTTGTAAGCCTTTCCACAATGATTGCATCCATAAGGATTCTCTCCAGTTTGGATTCCCTGCTGGGCCCCAAGTTTACTCCTGGTAGTGAAAGTCTTTCCACAATGAATACATTGATAAAGTTTCTTCCCAGTGTGAATTCTTTGATGTTTAGCAAGACTGACCCTATATCTGAAAGCCTTTCCACATCGATGACATTTAAAAGGTTTCTCTCCAGTTTGGATTCTCTGCTGGGCCCCAAGTTTACTCCTGGTAGTGTAAGTCTTTCCACAATGAATACATTGATAAAGTTTCTTCCTAGTGTGGATTCTCTGATGTTTAGCAAGATTGACCCTGTATCTGAAAGCCTTTCCACACTGATGACATGCAAAAGGTTTCTCTCCAGTATGGGTTCTCTGATGTTTAACAAGACTCTTCTTGTCTTTGTAAGCCTTTTCACAATGATTGCATCCATAAGGTTTCTCTCCAGTTTGGATCCTCTGCTGGGTCCCAAGTTTACGCCTGGTAGTGAAAGTCTTTCTGCAATGAATACATTGATAAAGTTGCTCTCCAGTGTGGATTCTCTGATGTTTAGCAAGATTGACTCTGTATCTGAAAGCCTTTCCACACTGATGACATGCAAAAGGTTTCTCTCCAGTATGGGTTCTCTGATGTTTAACAAGACTCTTCCTGTCTTTGTAAGCCTTTCCACAATGATTGCATCCATAAGGTTTCTCTTCAGTTTGGATTCTCTTCTGGGCCCCACGTTTATTCCTGGTAGTGTAAGTCTTTCCACAATGAATACATTGATAAAGTTGCTCTCCAGTGTGGATTCTCTGATGTTTAGCAAGATTGACTCTGTATCTGAAAGCCTTTCCACACTGATGACATGCAAAAGGTTTCTCTCCAGTATGGGTTCTCTGATGTTTAACAAGACTCTTCCTGTCTTTGTAAGCCTTTCCACAATGATTGCATCTATAAAGTTTCTCTCCAGCTTGGATTCTCTTCTGGGCCCCAAGTTTTCTCCTGGTAGTGAAAGTCTTTCCGCAATGAATACATTGATAAAGTTTCTTCCTAGTGTGCATTCTCTGATGTTTAGCAAGACTGACCCTGTATCTGAAAGCCTTTCCACACTGATGACATTCAAAAGGTTTCTCTCCAGTATGGATTTTCTGATGTTTAACAAGACTCTTCCTGTCTTTGTAAGCTTTTCCACAATGACTGCATCCATAAGGTTTCTCTCCAGTTTGGATTCTGTGCTGAGCCCCAAGTTTACGCCTGGTAGTAACAATCTTTCCACACTGAATACATTGATAATGTTGCTCTCCAGTGTGGATTCTCTGATGTTTAGAAAGACTGACCCTGTATCTGAAAGCCTTTCCACAATGATGACATTCAAAAGGTTTCTCTCCAGTGTGAATTCTCTGATGTTTACTAAGATGGGAGTGTGTTCTGAAAGTCTTTCCACAGTGATGACATTCAAAAGGTTTCTCTCCACTGTGGACTTTTTGATGGGCACCAAGTTTGCTCGTGCTAGTGCCGCTCTGAACACAGTCATTCCCTGAGGTCATATTCTCACAGTGATTTAGGATACAAGACTGTCTGAATCTCTTTCCAATTTCATCAAATTCACGGTCACTTTTGGGACTTTCATCTAACTTGATAGTAATGTCATGGATTTCTCCCAACTTGCAGTCCCAGGGACCATCACTCATGAATCTGTGCAGGACATGTTTTTCCAGAAAACTTCCAAGATTTCTAGTCACCTCATTTTCTTCAAACCTGCCCTCTAAATCTGAAGAAAAAAACAATTAACTATCTATGCAGCAAAAGATACACACACATAAGCATATGCAACAGCAATGGTTACTGGAGATTTATGGGGCTCATGAGCTTGTCAGTACCAGATGAAATGCAACTTATGTACTCTGATACCAAACACATGCACTTAAGAGACTGTATCAGCATAAGGAGGAGACAGACAGGCTGTGAGAGTGACAAAGCAGTTGTACAACACACAGGGCTGGATACATCAGACTTATTTACTCCAAGCTAACCACTCACATTGAACAAAAGCAACAGTCACAACTCAAGATGGTGACCAGACTTAATATCAACAGATTAGAGTGATTCTCCATGAGAGAACAGTTTAGTTTCTGTTTTTGTTTTGGCAGATTCCCTGGTATTTTTTAGTGTCCAGAGTTTGAGGCAATTTGTATTTTTTCTTTAAAGAAGATTCTTGGAGAGACAAGGATTTCTCATCCTGTTCTGCCACTATACCAGAATCCCCTTCCACTCTTTCTGGCATGACATTTTCAGTGAAGTTGTTAGAAATCTTCACAGAGGAGGAATCTGGCATTTAGGTCTGACAGGTGGTAATTATTTAACTTGAAAAGGTGACAAGCCAAGACCAATGGAGAGTTGGTACACACAAAAGAGGGTGGACTCAATGAAGATACTGAAGCTGAAATGCATCGGAATATGCGTTCATTCTCTGCCACTTGTGAAAATTTAGGCCTGATAAGTAACATAAAGAAAAGAAAGGAAATGGTCCTTACCCAGGGACAGCAGGTTCTGCACATTCTCCAGTATGACCTCTTTGTACAGTTCTGAGAATGGTCCAAGAGGCCCCACTCCTCCTCAGTGAAGTCCACAACCACATCCTTGAATGTCACCAACTCCTAAACCATCAAAAGTCACATGATTTAGAGCTTAAAGAAGCTCCAAATTACCTCTAGTCCAACTCTCATCCACTTCAAAGAGGAAATTGAAGCCCAGTGAAAGATTTCCCTATGACTCATATAACTTCTATGAGCATTAGAGCCAACACTTGCAATCAGTTAAGACCACAATGGAATATGGTAAAAAGCATTTTAAAATTTGAAATGAGAATGATGGAATAATAAAAGCAAGTAAAATGCTTTACTAGACAATGCTTCTCCTGAAGAAATTAGGAACAAGATACGTATTCATCCTTCATTACCAAAGAAGACCATGCCATCAGAGAAATGACATGACTTGCACTTGACTTCGTTTTGAGTGGGGGAGGGCTGTGCAGGTCACCAGCGTCAATTGTCCTCCAGGGCCATCTGAATCCAGTGACCAGATAGTCATCAGGATGATTGGAGATGACCCAGGATGAGGCAATTGGGGTTAAGTGACTTGCCCAAGGTCACACAGCTAGTGAGTGTCAAGTGTCTGAGGTGAGACTGAAACTTAGGTCCTCCTGAATCCTGCACTGGTGCTCTATCCACTGCACCACCTACGTGGCCCTAAGAAACAAGATATGTTCTCTATTAGTGAAGCACAAAAATCTGTATGGGAGACAGTGGGAACATGTGTAATTCTGCCTCTGTTCTAAGTGGTATATTAAGAATATTCTATGAAGAATTTGGGAAAAGTTGGTTAGTACTGTGTATTCGAGGAGGAAAATAAAAACAACCTCGTGGCAGTGATCTCTCAGGAATAAACAAAGAAATTATGAAGTCAATTTGGTAAAGGTGTGTAATAAAGTATGAAGTAGAGAGAAGTATAAACAATTCTAAAGAGAGATTACTCACAGTATGGCCTCATCAGAGTGGTATGAGACTGCTTCCAGTCAAATGAAGAATTCTCTACTCTTATACTGAAGGGTTGAGATGGCCCTGGGTATGATGAGTCATACTTAAGCATCTTCTGTCTTTGCTTTATGATTGCTTTCAACTATTCATGGAATAAATACATTCATTCATTTTAATATTTAATTATAAACAAGAATAACTATATGGGGAAAGGAGGGTTCCTTCCTTCAATAAAAATGTATAATTTTATCAAATGGGGTTAGAGATTAAACTAATGTATAAGAAAGATATTGCAAATTTATGAAAAATAAATTATTTCATCATGATGCTACAACTCTGGACCACTGGGCTTGGGTTGTTTAGGGAGGGAAAAGAATGAATCAAGAAACCTGATGGAGATTGTACAAGACAGCAACTGCTTCTTCAAATCCTCTGATGCTTGGGAGGGCCCACCTACTGTCACAATCTGGTACATGCAAAACGTGTGTTTAGCCAAGGCACTTGCCATTTGATGCCTCTCATTTCTAGCAGAATGGTATGATTTACCAGTTAAGATGTTGTATTACTGTGGAGCAATTCTCTTTCTTGGAGACAAAAATTTCTTCACCTTTTTATCATTTTGATTTCATTTAAAACATCTAATTTATCTTGCATTCATATATTTCACATATGGCTTCATTTATATTTGTTAAGGAATTTCTGAGCAATTGAAGAACTTTTTATTCTCTTCCTGATTTTTGTAGATTCCCAAGATTTTACAATTCTTCTCACTAGACGGTCTGAGTCATGAACTGGGGCAAACACAATTAAGTGACCTAAATCACATCACGCTGCTAGAAAGTGCTTGGTTTCAGGTTAGAACTAATGACGAGCATCTTCCTGATTCCAAGCCCAGGGTTCTATGCACTGGGCCACCTTGCTGCCCTCTACTCACTCCTTATCCCTTTACCTTACTTACCTTTCATCCTTCCTTTCCTGAAAGGGCCCTCTGCAAATTTAGCATTAATGCTTTAATTACCAAATCTGACAAATTTTTCCTGTAAAATGGGATTTGGTTGAAAAGCTGGACTTTTTCGATCCAGAAGTCACATGTGGCCTTGAAGGCTGCAGATTCCCCACTCCTGCTCTAGACGGATTGCATTCAGATTTTAATGCAATGATGTTCTTCACTCTTTTGTCTATAATTTCTGAACATATGGCCTTTCTACCAAATGTTAAGAGTATGTTCTATGAAGGTCTGACTCACTGATAGAGGGTAAAACATCACAAGTATCCATGTGACTTCTGAGGACACCATATCATAATTTAGTTTAGGACACAGTCCCATTTTCAGCCAGGACCTCACAGAATAGGGCTTACTTCTTTGGATCAGTGTACTGCCAGGGTTTTAATGTGGCAGTCTTTCTCCTCAGAAGCAGAAGGGACTCAGTCCTAAAATAGGATGAAGGAGGGAAAATGGGAGGTGGTGGACAAATGAGGGAACAGAAGCTCTCAAGAGGAACCAGTATATTACATTTTGGCCCAGGCACAACATGAGTCTTGGAGAGGAAGTGGGTGCTCTACGACAGGGTCAATTAAGAAGGGTCATTGCCTGGCCATGGCATTGCAGCTAATGAAGACCAGGAATGAGAGCATAGAAGGCAGAGACCTGAATTTCCAATGATTCTGGGGATTCAGGACTGAGGCAGAAAGAAGAGTGGTGGACCCCTTCAGAAAGGCTTTCTTCTGCTTTCCATATGGCCCACATTTCTTAGGCAAATTCTGCCTTGGACTCCTCCTCCTGGCAGACTCCCTGGCTGGCAGAAGCAGCCTTCTTCCTTGACATGAAGATGTCTCCTAAAAACCCTGTGCTGGGCTTGCAGTTCCCGGGAAGGTCTGACTAGGCTACAGAAACTAAGAAGTGGTCTTTGATGCCACCTTCAGGTCATGATTCCTGCCTCACTCAGCCCTCTAGAGCCCTCCTCCAGAGGTCCTGTCTCCTGATTGGAAGAGAGTTCAACTCAGTCAGCCCAACCTGTATCCTGTGACTGCTGCTCTCTACTCACCCCACTCCCCCAAACCCTTCCCTTCTTTACCTCTCCAAAGCACACTTTTGCATTAATATCCCCCAAATCTAACCACTGAGGCTTTCACATAGAAAATGGGTAATGGTTTTTAAAAATGAATTTTGGAGAAATTGTAACTCACTCCACTGGATGCTATACTGGATGCTGTGAGGTAGGCCAATGGCCCCTTTAGTACCTCCCTTCCCCAAATCTCTTTGAGAAAACTCAGGACCCACGTCCTGTCCTGTTATTCTGTCTAGGAAGGCACAAAGGGCTTAGCAAATGTTGATTAACCACCTGACTAATCAAGCAGCTACCATTTTCTTTGGACTGGTAGAAGTAGCCATGCTAAAGACCCTTTGACAGACCTTCCTAACTCTAACTCTAAATCCACACTTTCTTTACCTAAAAATATTCCTTTCCCTCTCTCTGACTCCTAACATGATGTGACCCAAAACATCTTGACAAGCTTGCCTACAAGACCTCAGGGATCTTACTCACAGGATGGATCACGTACCTCAGGAGGAAAGCTGGTCTCTATGTCCTTGGTGGAACTGGGAGACATACATGTCCATCAGTGAGTGTGTCACACTCTTGAGTGGATAAATAAACCACAGCGCACTGTCTGTGTGTAACCTGCACTCCCATATTCTGCCTGTCCCTGGCAAGGACCCTGACAATTCTCATAAAAGGATCAAGTGAGATAATACTGACAAGGCTCCTGGCACACAGCATACAACATGTAACCAGCCTCTCAACCCTTTCCAGCCTTCTAACACCTTGGTCCTCTTCTTTCTGACCCAGGGACACTGGCCTCCTGGCTGATCCTTGACCAAGACCCTCCACCCCGACTCTGTGCCTTCCCAATGGCCACCGCTGATGCTTGGTTTGTCTCCCCCCTCACACGGGCCTCCGGGCATCTTTCACATCTCAAATAACATTTCCCCTCCTCAAAACAAGTTATTTCTGGGTTCTTCCCTCTCAGACTGCCTCCCATCTATGCCCTACAGAGTTTGTTTGCACACAGATGCTGACATGTTTTCTTCCAATTAGACTGAGCTCATGGAGAGCAGGGACTGTTAATTGTTTCAACTTTCTTTGCACAACCAAAACTTTAGCATAGTGCTTAGCACACAGGAGCCACTTTCTGAAGGCTAATGGACTTGACCCAATAAATGTTAATTGGGAAGGATTCACAGACACCTGGGAAGACTTGTGTGGGATGAGGCAGGAGGACATGAGTAGAACTAGGAGAATTTCTTCTCTGCTGTCAGCAGTGCAAAGGACAAGACACCTCTAACAGGATAAAACTTCTTTGTCTCTCTTGGATTCCACCTTGCTGATGGACTGCACTCACCTGGGATGTGGGTTTCTCAGCCATAGGAATCATTCTCCTTGGTCTCTTGCCTAGGAATAAGCTGTGGTCCTCTGCAAGGTGACCTGGAGAGGGAGAAGAACCTCAGGGTGGGAGAGACATTGGCTTTGCCTTCTTCTCCCAGGGTGGATGCTGACTTGCCAAGTACGAGGGAGGGGGAGCTCTCAGAAGGGTTAGAAAGGCCTTGCTCTGCCCTCAAGGGAGAGACTCCACCTCAGGAGGAGGGCAGCAGGGAGTTCTTTTTCCAAAGTAAAAGGCAAAGAGAATTCACCACTAAGGGAAAGGGGCAGAGACATCTCTCTTTCAAGGGAAGAGATCAGAAAGACCTCAGCTCCAGGGAACATGAAGGGTTCTCTGTTCTGAATGAAGAATGCAGAGACCTACAAAGGAAGAAGGCAGAGATCTCACCACCTTCTGCTTCTGTTCCCAGCCAACCTGCTCTGGTCTAATCCCAAGAGTCCTGCCTAGTCCTGCTGTCCATCTTCTATATTGATCCCTCTTCTCCCCTGCCCTCCTCCCAGGGTTCCAAACATCACCCCAGGAAGAGAATTCCACAGGGCCCCCAACCACCTGGCTGGTCACATCTGAGCTCCCCTCCACCATTTCTCTAGCACCTCCCTCTCTCCCTTCCCTTTCTCTGGGACTCCAGATGTCCTGAGCAGCATCTCCTGGTCTTCCACCCCCCCAATACACTCATCTCCCCTACAAGGATATGCTCAGCCTAAATCCCTCCTGGTTCTCCCAGCCATTCCCTTCCCATGATTCCCTCCCCTCTCACACACACCCCTTCTTCTATACAGCCTGGGCCCAGACCTGCCCATGCCCACTGAGCTCTCTTTCAAACTGGAGACATTTGCCACCTTGGCCCATCTCCATTCCTAACCTTCCATACCCCATTTTAACACTAAGGAGGCTTAACTTCTGTCTTGTTTTCATCTACCAAGAGATCTTCTCTCATGGGAATATAGGTGGATCCTAATGGGGAGCTGGGGCCAAGACATCAGGACCCCTGGGCCCCAACTCCTGTTACAGCTCACTTTATAAATTTTATCTACTGATATAAACTTTCCCACCTCTCTCTAAGTCTAGAAGTCTGGCTATGACCTGATTTAGTAATTAGATTCCATGCCCTGGGAGGCCCAACTCTTTCCCTTCCCCTGCTTAAAACCTGAATTCTAATGGTAAAGGGAGAGGGGCAGGAAGCAGGAGATGTTGGTTATGGGATGGAAGGATGGCACAAAATTAAGGAGACCAGAGAGGGACAGACCTGGCATTGCAGCTGGGGGTAAGGGGAGCACAATACCCCAGCAAAGAATCCTTAATGATACTTCAGGTCTTTTTTTGTTTTCTTTGTTTCTTACAAAATTAAAGTCAGTCCCCACCCTCAGGGACCTTATCTGGCAATGGAGAGTGGTGGGCAGGGAGGGCCTCTGTGGTAGAAAACTTTTCTGGGATGGGCAGTGACACCTTGAGGCACAGACTGACACTCATCCTTCAGGGCCTGGAGCAGAGGGGAGCAGCACCGAGGGTCTCCCTTTCCTCCACTGGAGAGGAAAGGGAAAGGTTGGGGATGAAAAGTAAATCCATATGAAGGAGTATACCTAGCTACTTTAAGATTTATATATTCACATATTTATACAGATATCTATAAACCCACTTGTCTTGGTGGTAAAACTGACTGCTCACGTGAGAATGAAAAGTTTTTTTAGAGACTTTCCAGGAAACTCAGAGATTTTAACAGAGGGATGTCCTCTAACCCTGGGAACCACCAGGATAAAGACAATGCCTGAGATGGAGCATCACCAAGGAGGAGAAGACAAAAGGCCAGCTTGGTTGTTCAGTGTCGTGTGAGGAAGAGCTGTGTGTAACCAAGTTGGAAAGGTGGCTGGGGCCCACCTTTTTAGGCTCTTAAATAGCTAACAGATGCATTTTTAATTACACATAGATATTATGGGAGGTGCTAGAATGTAATGGGAGGAAGTGATGTGAGGAGGATAGAACTTTAGGCATATAGAGATCCGTCACCTTCAGAGTAGACTACTCCCCACCCCCCGCCCCTCCCAGTTAGTTGTCAATGCAGTTAAATTCATAGTGAGGTCTTTTGAGTGGAGGTGGCTCACATGGACAGTTTTGTTTACTTTGTCCAATTAGAGAGAATTCTGTCGGTAGCCAGTATTCCAAAGTGGTTCAGCAAAACAGTGGAAGATAGACATACCGTTCTGGAAAGAAAAAAAATGAAAGGCAAAAACAGACAGTAAAACTGTAATATTGGAGATAACAATATACTACATTCAGACTCAGACAAATTAAAAGGATAATCAAGAAGATTCAGTAACTAATGCTCTATGGGGAAAGGGAGCCAAGACAGAGGAAAGAATCAGGGATGGCTTCTAGGTTACTAATGTGGAAGAAATAAACTGAATTTGGGGGACACAGCTTCTCTCCAAAAAGTTACCTTCAATGTCAAAGAAATTGAGCTTCCTTACAGGGTTATGAGAACAGAGACAGATCCTCAGGTGTGCTTTTTTTCACAGCCTAAGCCCACTGATTCTATCTTGAAGGAGACCTCCAATAACTGGGCAGTCCCCACCAAGATATTCTGACAGAATTAACTACAGACCTATCGCCTCTGACCCCAACAGACATTCTGGACAAGAGAAAACACCCCCACTGAAACAAACTTTGCAAATTCTGAGACCAAGGTTGACATTCTCCCCAAACCCATATCACCTGACATTCTGTACTACCCAAGCACCCCAATAAGGAAAGTGGCTACCCAGCCTCCCCAAATGGACTAAGGCTGGGAGAACCCCTAATTCTGCCTCTACTTGACCTTCTTCTCTTGAGGTTCTAACCACAGGGTAATTACCAGGGGGCTAATGCTACTTTATCTTCTGGAAGGAATTCCAGCTAGTTGGAACAGGGGAGAGAGGCCTGGGCCTGGGGTCAGGAAGAACCAAGGGTTTACATTTGACCTCAGACACTGTGTGATTGTTTGTCTCACTTTCCTCAGTTATAAAGTGGGGAGGATAATGGCACCTCCCCTCAAGGGCTGCTCTATAGATTCCACTGGTCAAGTGCTTAGCAGTTCCTGTCTCATGAGTGTGATAAAAAGGTGAGCTATTCAATGTGCTTAATACAAGACACTATTTCTTCTCTGCTCCCCAGTGCAGTGTCTCAAATATACAGATGAGGAAACTGAGGCTAAGAGAATGAGTGACCTGATACAGCTGATAGGTATCTGAGGCAGGGTATGAATGCAAGTGTACCTGAGGTTCAGCACAACCCACTGTTCCACCCACTCAGTTCTTATCAAGCAGAAGACCGATAGCTACAAAAAAGCAGGCCCAGAATTGAGGGAAAGGGAAGGGAAGAAGGTGGGCAGGGAGAAAAGGAGACCAGGTCAGATCAGAGGGAGGACTTACTGAGGCCTTATGGATCCCTTGGGTATCAGTCCCACAGGCAGCAGGAGAACCAGGACAGGAATCTTCAAGGATGTGTTTATCCAGCAGGTGAGGATGGGTGACAATAACGAATGCTACAGAGAAGTCACGAAAAAGTCAATGAAGAGGCTACACCTGGGTGTAATCAAA
Source organism: Potorous gilbertii (assembly GCA_028658325.1). Taxonomy (NCBI): domain Eukaryota; kingdom Metazoa; phylum Chordata; class Mammalia; order Diprotodontia; family Potoroidae; genus Potorous; species Potorous gilbertii. The sequence goes on along the minus strand of CM053771.1, from coordinate 13,619,281 downwards.
GCAGGCTCCATTCAAGAAACCTCAATTTGATATACTTGAAAATGTACACTCGTTTGTAAAAATCTAAGTACTATGAATAACTTCAAAAAGTGAAAACAATTTTTTAATTTTAAAGTAACAAAGGCCACAGGTTCTCCACCCCTAGGCTAAAGTCCTTACAAATAAGGACACCATTGCTTTTAGCTGCCTCAATGATTTGCAGGGGTTGGAGAAAGGAGCAGAGGGTAGGAAAAGAAAGACCATCCAGTAGAGGGAGCTTTGTCTAAGAAGTGACTTGTGAAAAGGAAGAATGTGTGTTTGTCTGAAGTTGATAAAGACATGACTTTGTTTTGAGTGAGGGAGGGCCGTGCAGGTCACCAGCCTCACTTCTCCTCCAGAGCCATCTGAATCCAGTGACCAGACATTCATCAGGATGACTGCAGATGACCCAGGATGAGGCAGTTGGGGTTAAGTGATTTGCCCAAGGTCACACAGCTAGTGAGTGGCAAGTGTCTGAGGTAAGATTTGAACTCAGGTCCTCTTGCACTGGTGCTCTATCCACTGCACTACCTAGCTGCTCCTGAAAAGCAGGAAAGAGGCTAGCTGAAGGATGAGGTTAAGGGAGGGTCATTTCAAAGTGGGGGAGACCTGGGCATTTCATGTTTGGAGTTAGTTCAGTGGATAGAGTGCTGAAAGGAAGTTGGGGTTGTTATTTTTGGTTGGGTCCCATTCTTCCTGACCCCATTGGGGGTTGTCTTAGGCAAAGTTACTTAAGTAGTTAGACACTCCTCTGTACTAATTTGTTCTTTCTCCCAGAAATGTTTTTAAAAAGGGAATTGTGAGAGAAATGGTTTGGGGACCACAGGAACTCCTAGGCAAGGTCCGGGACTTAGCCCAGGAGGAGCTGCTGCTGCCCACTGCTTCCCTTTCCAGAGTGCTCCCTGGAAGACCCATGGGAGAGACCCATTCTCACTGAAAGAAGTCAGAGACAGTGAACAGAGGAAGTCTTGTTTTTTTTAGCTTCTCAGGAGGCAGTGGGTGTGGGGTCACTAAGAATGCTGATACAGAAGCAGGAGTGAGGTGACATTCCTGTCCTTTCTGTTAGAGTTAGGGTTAGTTTAAATTCTTCCCTTTTTATTTCCCTACATTTCCTCCTTATGCACATTGGGAAGGTGTGGGTAGTGAGGATATTTGTGACCTGGGCATGATCTGTAGGGTTTGGGCTGTTTGTCACCCCCCCTGAAGCCAGCATGTGCTTGACCATCACTTGCAAAGCAGGTTACCCATGCTTACCTTGTCACAAGCTCCCAGCGGCCCAGGAGTTTTGCTCTTTTTCAAGAACATTGCTGGGAGCAGATACCACAATATCCCTTCTTGCAGTATGAGCTGTGTAAATGGCATGTTATGTCATCTAGTCAAACCCCTTAATTCCACTCATTAGATAATGAGGCCATAAGACAGAATCCAAGTGAGCTGCAGACCTCTGCATCCTTCTTAGATTATGCCCCTTCCAGGCACAGGCTCCACTCAGTGACCTTTCTGCCCCTTCCCCTCAAACAAACAGAAAAGTATTGCCAAGTTGTGCTCCCTCCAGCCTGGAGGACTCATCCCTTCTCCCATCCGCCTTAATGTCCTTATAGATGGTGTTCAAACCTGCTCTTCTGCAGGCCTGCCCTAGTCTTTCTTCCTTCCTCCTAAGCTGCTAGTGCCCTCCTCTTACACATGACTTTCCATCAGCCTCCTCTCTCGGAGAAGCTTGATCATTTACAAGATTCATTTACAGGTTATGAAGAGAGAGCCTAACTAAAAATCAGAAGATCTGGGTCCAAATATGGCCTCAGTTCCAGGCTTAAAGGGACACCTTCAGAAAGTCACTGAGGAGAGATTAATGACCTGAAATATTTCCAAGATCCAGATCTGATGTTCAGAGATCTCAAATCATTTCCCAAGAGACAAAACACTGGACCCCCAGAGACCTCCCCAACATTCATATATTGTGTGACAACCTGCACATCAATCCATTAGAGTGTAAACTCCCCAAAAGCAACGAGGGCTTTTATTTCAGTATGTCCAGGAATTGTCTGAGAACTAGATTATTAATTGAGAAATAAATCAATTGGGCTATTAACCCCACACAAAGGGAAAAATTTGGAGATGGGGGTGGAGGGAAACTGGGTCTGGGTAAATTTTTTGGAGAAACATTAGCATTTCTAAATTTTTGAAATTCATTATCCCATCAGATCCCCCAACCAAACTGGAAGGCAAAAGGGAAGGGCTCTTTGCTTCTCAGAAGAAAACAAAAACAGAGGGAATCTGGGCTTTAAGGACTAGAAAGAACTTGGATAAATGTTGGGGGCAGCCCGTGGACCTGGGGCAGTCTCAGTGCTCAGGAGTAGCCCCAACGCCTTCTGGTCCAGCCTGGCTGGTTGGTGGTTGTCTTTCCTTCTCCTAGAGGACTGACATGACATCACCATGATGGTCCATCCACTGAGAAGTACAAGGGTGGGATCTGAAAGGAAGGGGGACGTGAGAGGGAGGAAGGCCCAGAAAAAGGAGGGGAACATGGAATTCCAGAATCCATGAGTTGGTAGGTAGGGGTAAGGGAGTAACAAATGCTAATAAAGAGAATGGAGCAAGGTCAGAGGTGATAGGAGGGGTGATAACCCAACCCCCACATTCCCATTCCATCTTGGGTCAGGGACTCGGTAATCAAAAACACTTGGATTTCAGGAAAGGCTTTCCAAAGGCCAGCACCTGTCATTAGGTGGGCTCATGGGGGCAGGTCTGCCCTCTGTTCCTAGAGTCTATAGCACTTACTGCACATCCTGGCATGTATTAATGTATTAATGAACAGCTAAATAAATGACTTTTCCCATTCATTCATTCACTGGGAGAGGCAAGAGGAACTGAGAACCAGGTTCCGGGTCCTCGGTCTTTGAGGACACAGGCACCAGTTCCCTGGCTCTGGGGACTGAGAAGGAAAGCTGAGCCGGGGCAGGAAGGGCTCACAGAGGTGTCACCGACCTCCACGCTGCCCTCACCCAACGAGGCTGATCAGGACGATCCATCCACACCAATTAAGCAGTGAACGAGGCTGCTCTGGGGTCAGGAGACCTACGTTCCAAGTCCGCCTCGGACACCGGCTGGGTGACCCTGGATACGT
>CM053771.1:13590341-13615639 GCA_028658325.1 Potorous gilbertii | reverse complement strand
CCAGGAAAAGAAGACTGCAGCATCCAGAGAGAGCCAAGCAACAGGCACACGGAAATGCCAGGCTCCCTGTTGTAGAGACAGGTGGGAAAGCTGGCTCAAAACGTGAAAGAATTCACTTAGACCTTCCCTGTAGCCATTGGGAGCTTTATTGAGGTAAAAGCAGCAGGTCTGACATTTAGCAAGGAGCTAAACAAAGTCTACAGGCAAAGGGTCAAACTTATATAGGATGATCTTAGAGTTTCCTTGTGGGGCTTGGAGATCAAGAGTAAATCTTGCAAGATAAAGGCACAAGGTGAGAACTATGAATGACCCATGATAAGGAAATCCCATTCCCCAGGATGAGGGGTGGGGGGGGGGCAAGGAATTATACAGTCCAGGATAAGGGGAAATTTTGTGGTAAGGGGAGACTTTAGGGCACCAAGGGCTTCACAACGTCCATCAATAGTATTTTAACTCATAGGGCACTGTTTCTATCCACATCATCCCCATGCCTTGAACTTTCCATGAGTAAAGAGAGCTGTAAGTGAAGTACAGGGGAGACCTACAACCATCAAAGGACAATACTTTAACAATCCCATCAACCCTGGATTAAGTTTCACCTAAGGATAAGAAAAACAAAGTAGATCTGAACAGGAGTCCTGAGAAACTACAGCAAAAAGACTTAAGGTGTCTTCTGAATGGGAATTGCTCAATAGATATATTTCTCAATATATATGATGAGGTCATGGAACCAAAATGTTGAAGTTTCGAGTGTTTGGAACCCCAAAATACAGCTGAATCCTGCTAAATGAATTCAACTCAAGCCTTTTTTGATAGCCCCTCCATCAATTCTCTGGTGTCATTACATTCCTTTTATTTGTACAAAACCTTTTTAATTTAACCTAATCAAAATTATCTTTTTCACACCTCACTCTCTTCCTTATCACTTGTTTATCCATAAAATTGTTCTCCTGTCCATAGCTCTAATAAGTAATATGTTTCATGATCTTCAAATTTTCTTCTATCTCTCCTTAGATATATATATAGCTCATGTATGCATTTTGATCCTGTCTTGGTAACTAATGTAAAATGTTGGTCTTTGTATAATTTCTGCCATATTTCCTTCTGGTTTTCTCAACAATTTTTACCAGATACTGAATTCCTATGCAACAATCTTAAATTTTTACACTTGCCAAATGCAAGTTTCCTTTATTTGCTGCTGTAAATTGTGTTTCTACACAATTTAGATCTGTTGATCTACCTTTCTAGTTCTTAGCCAGTACCAGATATTTTTGTGTGGGTTGAAAGACCCTTACCCAAAATTTTAAATAAACAGACTTCTCGATAAGAACAGAAAATGATTTTATCAATTCTTGCGAGAAAGGGGCGTCTCTTCACCAGTACTGGGCTGATAGAGGGAGGCAACTTACAGAGGAAAAGAACACCATTATATACCCTACAACAGAGAATCTCACCTCCCCACTATCCCACCTCCCCATACAGTCAAAGCACGAAAAACTAGACAAACCCTGGGAAATATTCGCCTATCCAATACACTTCCTTATAACGAATACCTAACTGTTAAGGCTATTCTATAACTAAAGTAAAAAGGAGGGGAGGAGGAAGAGGGAGCTGGTGCTGTAACAAACAAAGGGGAGATCTGAGTCCAAGTTTCCACTACCATCCACAGCACTTTCACAGAGAGAAGGGAAAAGAAGGAAGGGGTCGTACTGCCTACAAGCCTGGATTCCTGGAAATCAAGTATCCAGAAAAAGAGGTCTTATGGAAAAGAAATTTTATTTAGAAAATACAATATTCCCCATATTTTTTATTATGAAAAGTCTTCACAATGTCCTCATTTGACTGTTTTGCTATTTACTGTCTTATGATACAGTTTTTAAGATCAAGTTCTGTTGAACTTTTTCTCATTAATTTTTTTATTAATTCCATATTTTGTTCATCCAAATGAATTTTGTTATGATTGTTTTCTAACTCAGTAAAATAAGGTTTTGATAATTTAATTGGGATAGCCTTGAAGAAATAAATTAGCTCAAGTAAAATTGTCATAATTACTGTATTTACCATGCCAACCCATGAAGACTTAATGCTCTAATTATTTAAATCTAATTTTATTTCTATAAATTATTTTATATTTATATTAATGTAGTTTTGGGATTTGTTCTGGCAGGTTTACCCAGAGGAATTTTATACTGTATAGAATTATTTTAAATTAAATTATTTTAAATTATTTCTTACTCTTTTTACTTACTCTTTTTATGTTTTTGTTGGAGATATGTAGGAATGCCGATGATTTATGTGAGATTGCATAATATCCTGCTACTTTGCTAAAATTTTTGTTCCCACTAATTTTTAGTTGCATCTTTGTGTTTTGATTTTCTTTGAATATCATCATATCATCCACAAATAGAGATATTTTTATTACCTCCTTCCCTAGTCTGATTCCTTGGAATTATTTTTCTTCTCTTATTACTATTCCAGGATTTCCAAGATAATATTGAATATTATTGATGACAGTGGCCATCCTTGAACATTAAATCTTAGTGGGATCTCTTTTTTTGGTGAACACCATTACAAGTAATGCCTGCTGATTGTTTCAGGTAAATGTTTTCTTTCTAGTTTAGATAAATTCTATTTTTGCCCAGAAATGAGTATTGATTTTTATCAAAAGGTGTTGGGGTTGGTTAGTGTTAGGCAGATTCCTTCTCTGGGCTTCAGTTTCCTCTTCTAAGTTGATGAGGCTTGGACTAGAAGAAAACTAGAGTGTCTCTTTTAGCTCTAAATCATGTGAATGTCCCTGGGTAATGACAATTTCCTCTTTTCTTGATGTTCATTGTCAGGGCTAAATTTTCACAAGTGGATATAATGGATCCATATGCTGATGCATCTCAGCCTCAGAAGCTTCATTGGGTGCACAGTCATCTTCCTGCACCAACTCTCCATCCCCTTTGGTCTTTGCTTGTCACCTTTTCAAGTTACATAATTTACCATCCATCAGGGATCTGACCTTGATGCTATATTCCTCCTCTGTCAATGTGTCTGACATCTTCACTCAAAATGTCATGCTGAAAAGAATGGGAGGGGATTCTGGCAAGGTGGCAGCACAGGACAGGAAATACTTTTCTCTCCAAGACTCCTTAAACAAAGAAAAGTCATTGCCTCAAACTCTAGAAAGAAAGAAGAAAACCAAATTACCAATGTAAAAAATGAAATGGATGAACTCACCTTCAATGAGGAGGAAATTAAAACAATAATTAGAAATGACTTTGCCCAACAGTATGCCCATAAATTTGACAATCTAAGTGAGGCAGATGAATATTTAAAAAAACATAAATTGCCCAGATTAACAGAAGAAGAAGTTGAATACTTAAATAACCCCATCTCAGGAAAAGAAATTGAACAAACCATCAAGGAAAAAAATCTCCAGGGCCAGATGGATTTACAAGTGAATTCCATCAAAAATTTAAAGAACAGTTAATTCCAATACTATACAGACTATTTGGCAAAATTGGTGAAGAAGGAGCCCTACCAAATTCTTTTTGTGATACAAAATATGGTTTTGACACCTAAGCCAAGAAGAGCCAAAACAAAGAAATAAAATTATAGACCAATTTCTCTAATGAATACAGATGCAAAATTTTTAAATAATATATTAGCAAAAAGAATACAGCAACTTATCACAAGAATAATATGTTGTGGTCAGATAGGATTTGTACCAGGAATGCAGGGCTGGTTCAATACTAGGAAAACTATCCACAATATTGATCGCATCAACAATAAAGCTAACAGAAACCATATGATTATCTCAATAGATGTAGAAAAAGCTTTTGACAAAATACAACACCGATTCCTATTGAAAACACAGGAAAATATAGGAATAAATGGAGATTTCTATAAAATAATAAGCAGTATCTACCTAAAACCATCAGCAAGCATTTTATGTTATGGGGATGCATTCAAATAAGATCAGGGGTGAAACAAGGATGTCCATTATCACCTCTGTTATTCAATATGGTACCAGAAATGTTAGCTGTAGCAATAAGAGAAGGAAAAGAAATTGAAGTGACAGTATCCACACCCAACCTCTGGTTGAAACGTTTTCCCCCAGGTATCCTGTCAAAGTGTAGAGCAGACACTTGTAGATTGTGGACTGGATATTGCATTGATCTCAACTGAAGTGAGACTCCATCCTCCAGAACCCAAGAAATTGACATCTCCAAGACCAAGTATGGTAGCCTCACAGTCCCAAACTCCCCTGAATCAAGAACTACCAATGGTGAAACTTGAAGAATTTTCTCAGGAGCAGAAATCCATCCATGCAGGTCTGCCAGAACACAAAGCCTGCTGACAGTGTGGAGGCAGCTGGCCCAAAGGAGGCTCTCAGCTGACTCTGGGAGCTTTGCTGCCAGTGGTTAAGGTTAGAGGCCCACACCAAAAATCAGATCCTGGAGTTGCTGGTGCTTGAGCAGTTCCTTTTCATCCTTCCTGGAAACATTCAAGCCTGGGTACATGGGAAGTATCCCAAGAGTGGCCATGAAATGGTGATACCTGTGGAGGTTTTGCAAACTGAGCCTAGCACAACAAGGCCAACAGTCTTTGGCCACACACCCACATGGATAGTGCCCTCAGAGAAGCCAATAGCCCTGACCACTGGAGAGGAGCCCCAGAAACTGAAATCAGAACCAGCCAAGCCTTCAACGGAAGGGAAATGGAATCTTCTAGCTAGGTCTAAGCAACAGCTGATTCCTGGCCTACAAAGGGAATTCCATCTCTACCAAGAGAGAAGCTCAGGTGTTCCTCAAGGCCCTTCTCCTTCCCAGGAAGAGAGATCCAGAGATCTGGAGTTGGCAACTGTGCTGGAATCGTTGACATTTGAGGATGTTGTAGTAGAGAAAGTTTGGCCTGCACCCCCTCTAGAACTTGGAACTGGAACACCGAATAGGGAAAAAATAAAGCAAGAAGGTTCAGAAAAACCTACAACAATTCCAGAAAAAGTAGGCAAGGATATCTCCTTGATGCCCAACAGGAAAGATATACTAGAGACTCAGTGCGGGGCTGAAAGGCAATGAGGTCCTACTGCTTCAGAGAATAAAGGAATATCCTCTCCTAGCAAAAGTGAAGTTTGGGAAATAAAGTCTGTGATGTCCAAGAGAAGCCTGAGCCTGAGGAGACACCAAAGACCTACCCTGAGTGTGGAATAAGCTTTCCCCAGTTGTCATGCCTTCAGGCACAAGAAGAACCCATGATTCCCTTAAGCCCTACCAGTGCCCATGTTGTGGGAAAAACTTTGCCCATGACTCCATCCTCAGGCTACATCCGAGGACACACCCAGATGATCATCCACATGTGTGTTCTGAGTGTGGGGAATGCTTCTGGCAGTGTGGTCACCTGAGGAAACACCAGCAGATCCATTCTGCAGAGATGGCCTTCTTGTGTGCTGCCTATGGTCAGGGTTTCCAACAACGGTCCAGCCTTCTGTGACATTTACGTACCCATGCCAGGGAAATGGAGTGGGACATCAAACCAGCCTTCCTGTGCTACATTTGTGGTCAGGGTTTCCAGCAGCATGCCAGTTTCCAACACCACCTGGGTCTCCATGCTGAGGAGAAGCCCCTCCATGGTGTTGAATATGTCAAAAGTTTTCTTCAGGGTACCAGCAACAACCAGCAGCAGCAACCTCCCATTGAGCAGAAGCCTTATGTGTCTGGTGAATGTGGCAAAGACTTCCAGAGGAATGAGCATCTGGTCACTCACCAGCGGATACATACAGGGGAACAGCGCTTCTCCTGCCAGGATTGTGGACATGCCTCTAGCCAGAGCTCCCAACCAGCTAGTCATCACTGTGAGCATACTGGTGAAAAGCCCTATGCCTGTTCTGAGTGTGAAGCACTTTGTGCACTGGGCTGGCCTTGCACGCTATATGCTGACTCATGGGGGAGAGAGGCCCCATCATTGTGGCCAGTGCAACAAACACTTCAGCTGGAGACAGGACCTGACCCACCATCAGCGCAGGCCCCCTGATGAGCAGCCATGCTGCTGTAGCGAGTTTGGGAAGCACTTCAGCCAGAGTGCTCACTTGACTCATCCTCAGCATATACACACAGGAGAAAAACCTCACCCCTGTGACACATGTGGCCGTTGCTTCTGCAACAGCTGCATCTTGGTACAGCACATTTGGACCCATACAGGAGAGAGGCCCTACCACTGAAAAACCTGTGGAAGGGGCTTCTGCCAGAATGCCCACCTTCAGCACCGCCTTGGGACCCAGCCAGCAACTGATACTCCAGAAGCAGGTAAAGGCATTGAAGTCTTGGGGGGCTCAATCAAGGAGGTTCCTCAGCAGTGTCTACAGTGCAGCAAGAGCTTCAGCCAGGGCTGTAACTTGCTTAGGCATCAAGCTGTCCACACATGTGCCAGACCCTGTACCTGTAGCCAAGATGGGCAGAACTTTAGCCACAATTCTCACCTGATGAGACACCTGAGGGTCCATGCCAAGGAGACTCTGCGTTAGGCATCCCTGAAACCTTTACTTGGCAGAGACCCTGAGCCACCTAGAGGAGCTCTGCTGGGCTTGCATACTTCGTCGTCCAACAGGATGGAGAAAGTGGCCTCATCAGGCCATCAAATTTCCCATTTGTGCATCTTTCTCATACTCCTCCCTAGGTTTTTCCTCAGCCTCTCCTTGCCAAAGTGAGTAAAGCAAAATAATTGCCTTTTAAAAAGTTTTCTTGGACTTGCTTTCTCTTTCCTCCTTACCCACCTCCATCACAGAGAATTCTCACTCCCTCTACAACCAGGAGGATAAGTAGATATCCACTAAGAAAGGGTAATCCTGAATGTTTCTTCATTGTGCCCATTTTTTCAGAGTCAAAGACTGGCCTTTGGGCTGTTGAAGTCTCTTGCACCCTAATTAACTCCTGCTTAGGATCTAGTTATTAGCAGATCCTAGATCTGGACACTACCATGCTGGCAAAAGCCATAAAAACAATCAGACCAAGCTGTGTACATCACATAACACTTCATGATGCAGAAAGTCTCTTGGACCTTCCTATAACTAAATGTTCTGGGTACTCCATCCAGATTCCTACCTTAACTACTCTAGGGATGGTATGTCCCACCAAGCCGCCATGTATCTTTTAGGAGAGACCTACTCATTGACCATTTGTGCAACCAGACAAGATTTGGAATAAAAAAATTTTTTAGACAAAATATTTCTGTAAATTGTTTTATATTCTGAGTTTAACCACCCCCAAAATTCTGTATACAAAGTAGAACCATCTAAATACATACAATTTACTTTTTAAAAGTATTTAATAAATTCAACATGCTGCTTTTAAAGCTAAAAAAAAGAAAAAGAAATGAGGGAATTACAGCAGGCAAAGAAGAAACTAAGTTACCACTCTCTGCAGATGATATGAAGATATACTTAGAGAATCCAAGAAAATCACGTAAAAAACTACTTGAAATAATAAATAACTTTGGCAAAGTTGCAAGGTACAAAATAAACCCACATAAATCATCTTCATTTTTACATATTACTAACAAAACCCAACAGCAAAAGATAGAAAGAGAAATTCCCTTTAAAGATACGGTAGACACTATAAAATACCTGGGAGTCTGCCTGCCAAAAAAAAAAAAATCCAGGGGCTATATGAAAACAATTAAAAAACACTTTTCACACAAATGAAGTCAGGTCTAAGTAAGTGGAAAAACAGTTGCTCATGGGTAGACCAAGCTAATATAATTCAATTCTACCTAAATTAATTGACTTGTTCAGTGCCATACCAATCAAACTACCAGATAATTATTTTCTCAAGCTAGAAAAAATAATATCAAAATTCACCTGGAAGAACAAAATGTCTAGAATACCAAGGGAAGTAATGTACGGAGATAACATTCTTGATGCGCATCAGAGAATTCACACTGAAGAGAAGTCTTATGGATGTAATCAATTGTGGAAAGATTTTTATATACTCCTCCAATTTTTCTACTCCCCAGAAAATCCACACTGACGTGGTACCTTTTAAAAATAATGTGAAAAGTTTTTCATACATAGCTACCATATTACTTTACATCAGATAATTCACAATGGATAAAAAAACCTAAGAATGTAATTAATACAAAATGTCTTTCACACAGAGCTCCAGTATTGTTAGATATCAACGAACTGATACTGAAGAGAAGTCTTATGAATGAAGTCAACATGGAATCATTTTCCACTGAACTCAGATTTTGCTAAACATTAGGGAATCCCCAGTGGAGACAAACCTCATGAATGTCATGAATGTGTCAGAGCTTTTAGTTACTGTTCTTACCATATGTTACAAGAGCTTCCACACTTGGGAGGAACCTTATGAATATAATCCAGGTCGTGATGTTTCCAAGCAACAATTATCTCCAATTTCCATCTCAGAATTCATATGAGCTAAAAATCTGATCATTGTCAAGAAAAAGGAAAGGCATTCAGATGGAATTTTAGAGCTTCTTCAGGATTAGAGAAACCATTCAGAGAAAGAGTTCCATGTGGTCTTGATAACCATTGGTCTTCCTCTTGAGTCATTCTCTTGAATCTTGATCCTCAATGTTTTAGAGTTCTTGTATCTGTCCTTCATCTTCAAAGAGGACCATGACATCAGGGAAATGATGAGATGATTTGCAGTTGACTTTGAGTTGACTGAGGGAAAGCTGTGCAAGGTTACCAGCCTCACTTTCTTCTCCAGAGTCATCTGGGTCTAGTGGCCAGATATTCATTAGGATGACTGGAAATGGCCCAGGATGCAGTGGGAAACCCTGGCCCTTTTAGTCTAAGGTCTTTTCAGGTTCTCACTTTGAGTGAGGTAAGACCCATTCAGTGAATTCCCAAAAGACTCAGGATGGAAAATGCTATCCACATCCAGAGAAAGAACTTGGGAGTCTGAATGCAGTTCAAGGTATATTACTTCCACTTTTTAAAAATGATTTTCCCCCTTTGCTCTGTTACTTCTTTTACAACATGGGAAATGTGGAAATGTTTACATGTTTGTATATGTATAACATATCATGTTTTCTATCTTGGGGAAGGTGGAAGGAAGGGAAGGAGAAAAAATTTAGAACTAAACATTTTATAAAAAGTAAATACTGAAAACTATCTTTACCTTTAATTTGAAAAAATAAAATACTATTTCAAAAGCAAAGAATATACAATCAACAAAACAATAAAGTTCTGATTTGTTGCACCAAAAAAATTATCTTTACAAGTATTTGGGGAAAATATAATACTATTTAAAAGAAAAAGAGAAAACAAGTCATTAATTCCATAGGGACATTAATCAGTGGCACCTCATTCAAACTTTGGAGCAGGATTTATCTATTTTCTTTCTACCATTTCTATCCTTCCCTTTTTCTTTTTATCCATTCTCCTGTAGGTCCTTTTATTCCTAGCAGACTACAGGATTAAACTTCCTTTCCTTGTTTCCCTTTAACTTGATTAAGCTTCATCCCATATGCCCCATTATGAGTTTCTTTCCTTCTCATTTATACTTCTTTACATTCTGTAATTTAGTTCCTGAAAAACATTAAAGGAAGCATTAAACATTAAAGGAAGATGGTACAATCATTAGTTCATGATCTTTTAATTCTATCTCCCATTTTCTCTTCTTTTTCATCTTTGCTTTCCCCTTGGTGTCCATATTGTACATTAAGAAAAAATTCTCTTGATCAGTGCTCTAATTTGGTTGTACTTGGTTGCCTCAGTGATTTGAGAAACAAATAATTTCTCCCAGTCTCATTTTCTTTCCAGGAATATTTTGAAAACCCCTTTGTTTTTGAGGGTCCATCTACTTTCATTTATAGTTTGTCAACCCCCCAAATCTACAGTTTGATCTAAGAAAGACAAACTAGATTAGGTGGGGGCCACATTTTTATTTCTCTCTAGCTGCCTTGACATGCATCACATGGGAATTAAAGTCAAGAGTTGGCTTGATTTGGGACTTTGGGAGGGAGAGTTATGTGCCCTTCAAAGTGCAGGTGTTCCCAAAGGTGCCAATCAACTCTGGTCAACACAGTGGAAGGTGGGCTATATTAAAGTAAGAGTCTGGAATAAGTGATTTAGGTCACTTAATCCTGGTATAATACAATAGTGGCTGATATCACAACTACCTGGGGATGGAGGAAATACCTCTTCTATCAAATCACAGCCCCAACTGTACCAGACCACTCCCTACCTTGGACTATCTCGGCAGAAGAATCTGTCTCCACTTAAGCCTGGGCAGCTTCCAATTTCATTATCAGGAACATCCTTCTGAAGAACATTTCAGAAGGGGACTGGAGCTCTGAACTGTTCAGTCTGAAATTATATTCCTTTCTATATACTAAACAATTTTGTAATTAGGTATTGCTATTAATTCCTGAAATTAATCTAGACACATCTTCAGTTTGCTTTGAGGAATCCAATTTTGGAGCAATCAATTTTATTGTATCCTCCCAAGTCTTTTATTATTAAAAAAAAACTGTTATCTGCAAAACTGTTGTTACTTCCCAATAGCATCTCATCCTCTTAAGGCAAGTGGAATCAGAGTGGAAGCCTGGGGAAGTAACAAGATCAGATAACCCTGTATGTCAAATGTGAATGATTCTACTGGGGCTCTCATTTTCTTTTTTGTTTTCTCCAATTCTGACATCACTTTTAATTTTCTCTGCATCTATCTCTTCATACTGAACTGGCTTGTGAGTCCTGTTTATGAGATTTGTGTCTTCCAGACTCCAGGCCATTCACCTATTATTAATAGCAAACAGTGGGTACCAGCCCATGCCCTCCCTTCTCCCAGAAGAAGTCAGCCTCCTCCCTGTGACCTCCTCAAAGCAGGGATGGCTCTATGACGCTGGCCAGCAGGAAGTAGATTCAGAAGCCCAGACCCCTTAGAGATTTGGGGTCCTATTTTTTTTTCAGTGGGTAATGATGGGGTGATGGAACCTGGATCCTGAATTTTCCCAAGCATTTCAGGAACTCAGTCCCTGGCATCTGGTCCAGTTCAGCCCTCTTAGATAGTAGGTCTTTTATTTTGGTTCTCTGACCCACCTCAGACCCCCATTTTATCTGAGTCACCCCAGGCTATTTACCATCCTTAATCCCATCCAGATTTCACTGTTCCTTTTTCCTATATAAGAATCACTCTTAATCCCCATTAAGGGGCTAGTTAACTAGGAATCCAGCACATGTCTATTGGCATTACAATAAACCTTGCCACTTTAACTGAAAGAACCATGCGAATTCTTTCCAGGCAGACTCAACCTATACACTGACATTTCTGACTTACAAGCAATTCCAAAATGTTATACCTACAATAAACATATACTTGTATTTTATACACACACATACACATATGTATATATATATATATGTATATGTGTATGCATATGTATGTATTGGTATAGGTATATTTGTACCTACAGGTCTACGTGTATATGTGTATTCCTTCTTTTGCCTTCATTTTCATCCCCAAACTTTCCCTCTCCTTTCCAATTCAGCTAGCAAGAATCAAAATCAATACCCACTCTGCTTCAGTACCTGGTTGATGAGTGTCAATCTGTGCCTAAGGCCCCACCTTTTCATTCATTGAGCCCCTCCCTCTCCACCACTTCCCATTGCCAGATTATGCCCAGATAAAGTCCCACGGTAGGGACTTTACTTTTGAGGACATGCCCATCAACTGGGGAATGGCTGAACAAGTACATGAATGTAATCAGATACCATGGTTCCATAAGAAATGATAAGCAGATGAGAATTGATGAACAGTAAGACTTCAGAGAAGCCTGAAAAGACTTATATGAACAGATGCTGAGTGAAAAGAGCAGAACCAGAAGAACTCTGTACATAGCAACAACCACAGTGTATGAGGAATTTTTCTAGTAGAGTTAATATTTCATTGAAATGCATGGACTTAAAAAATTTCCAATGAACTTTTGAGGCAAAACACCTTCCACATTCAGAGAAAGAACTATGGAATTGGATTGCAAATAGAAACAGACCATTTTCTTTTGTATTATGTTTTGTTTTATTTTATGGTTTCTCCCATACATTTTAATTCTTCTATGCAACATGTATTTAATAGGAATGTACATGTGGAACTTATATAAGATTATATACTGTCTTAGGGAGGGAGGAGGAGGGAGGGGGGAATGAGGTGAAGGGAGGGGAAATAATCTAAGATATATGGAAGTGATTGTTGAACACTGAAAACACATAAAATAATTTAATTTTAAAAAATGAGAAGCAGGCAGAATTCAGAAAAATCTGGAAAGGCTTACATGAACTGATGAAGTGAACAGAAATAGGAAAACATTGTATACAGTAAAAGCAACATTGTGCAATGCACTGATCAATTTTATTACACTTAGTTGTTCCCAGCAATGCAATGATCCAAGACAATCTGAAATGACTCATCATGGAAAATGCTGTCCACATCCAGAGAATAGCTATGGAATGACAATTCCATGTTCAATGGGTACCTCAGGGTCAGAATATCTCTCTGGTTGTGGGCCTCTGCATGAATTTGAACCAACACTGTTAAGGATTATTGTCACATGAACACAATGACTACATCCTGCACTAACATAACATGAATGAAGTTCCTAGGGTTTCTTCCTAGTGGGAATTCTCTGATGAAAAGCAAAGCTGGAGGTGAATCTGAAAGCCTTTACACATTGATAATATCCAGAAAGCTTCACTTGACCATGGATTTTCTGATGTTCTTCCATAATGGTTCTCTGTGGATTCTCTGATGTTTAGCAAGACTGGAACTCTTTGTGAAAACCTTTTCACATGGATTATACTCATAAGGCTTCTCTCCACTGTGTATTCTCTGATGAGCAGCAAGACTCTGCCTTATTGTGAAGTCCTTTCACACTGATTACATTCAAAAGGTGCCTCTCCAGTGTGGAGTTTTTATGTGGCACAACATGGCCCTTCTGTGTGAAAGCCTTTCTACATTGATTACATCTATAAGGCTGTCCTGTGTAGATTCTATGATGTGAAGAAAGATGGTTCCTGTGTGGGAAAGCCTTTTCACTCTGATTACATTCATAAGATATCGGTCAGTGTGAATTCTCTGAGGTCTGTGAGCTGGAGGGTCTTGTGGGTGAAACCTCCATGAGACCAGTGACACTGGATGGAGGAGGATATGTGGGGAAGAGAGGTGTAAGAAGACTCTTAAGGTTGGAGTGGGCTAAACTATGCAGGGCTTTGGATGTCAAACTGAGCATTTTGTATTTGCTCCTGGAAGCAATAGGGAACCACTGCAGTTTATTGAGTGGGAGAGGAGGGTGACATGAGAAGACCTGCACTTTGGGGCTAGATTGGAATGCAAAGAGACTTGAAGCGGTCTAAAAGTCTTTGTCTCCTCCCTTCAGGCACAGAGGAATCTCTGGGGCATCCTAAATCTGACTCAGTCTGGGGGGCAGGGGCAGGTCTGGGATCAGATCCCCCAGCTCAAAGGAAGGAGGGATCTTTGCTTGGAGACATCTCTGCACTATTGGGGCAGGGGTGGTAGCACTTGACCCATGGCCACTCAACTAACCCAGCATGGGGAAATCAAGGTTTGAACTTTCTTCCCTCCTCCCAATTCACCCCACACAACTGGGCTGGGAGGAGGCAGGGCAGGGTGAAACCAAATTTAACATTTGCTGGCTAAGAAGGCAAAGGGGCAAAGGGAGAAGAAATATAAATATTAGGAGTTATGGAAGATTGGAGGACAGATTCCCGGGAGCAGTCCTCTGTCTTCATTGAATACTGTAGTCAGATAGAGAAGACATCAAAGGACCAGGAGTCTTTGGCCATAGAGAGCAAGTCTGGGTCTCAGGTGTCCCCCCTAAACTGCCCAAAACCCTGATCCATACAGCCCCACTGCTGTCTGCCCTCCTTCTCCCCTCCTCTGGAAGAGAGACAAACTTGGGACAGGAAATGAAGCATTTTTCAGAATCCTTTTAGTCTCCTGTTCCTCCTTTCCAAGAATTCTTCTCCTTTCCTCCCAAGAAAGAACTCTCCATCAACCTTGACCCCTTATGCTGGAAGGCTGCCTGGTAGAGGTGGGGAAGAGCTCTGTATTTGGAATCAGGACCTGAGTTCGAATACAACTGCCCCAGGATCCACTACTAGACTCTACCAATCATACAATAATTTACAGGTGTGATCTCCTGATATCCTCAGGATAGCCCTGGCAGGTGGAGGCTGTTATCCCCATTTCACAGATGAGTAAGCTAAGGCTAATAGGTGCAGTGACTTTCCTAGAATCTTAGCCAGGAAATATCAGAGGGAGCATTCTCTCTTCTCTGACTCCAGGCTCTCTCCCCTTAGCCTTGTCTGGTAACTCACTGAGCCTCAGTGTCCTCTGTAAAATGAGGGGCCTGGACTTGGTGACCTCAAACTAAGCCCCTTCCAGGTTTCACATATACCTGCATTTCCGTGATCTGGAGATCATCTCAGGAAAAACAAATAACTCATGTATGTTTAGAGTTGGAAGGATGTCAGAAAATGATCTTGAAAACACCTGTTTGTAACTCTACGGTCCAGGCTGGAATCCTGGCTGTTCTTTCATGTCCCTGTAATGCTGGGCCAGTCTTTAGTCATTCTGAGCCTTCTTCCTCCAGGCAAAATGAGGTCCTGGAGCTCCGATGTTCCTCTGGCTCTAATTCAGGGTCCTTTGAGATCTGGCCACTTGAAAAGTGGACTCCAGCCTATGACACCATCTCTGTCCCTGGTTTCCCTGGTTCCCTACTAGTTTCCTACCTGGGACAGCACCCCAGCCCTGCTGGGACCCAGGCTCAATTGGGAAAATTCTTCAAACACATTTTGAGGATAGGAATGAATCCTAATCCAACCATGAACTCTCTCCCCTGCTCCAATTTTCCCAGGCTAATTACATTTGTGAGAAACATGCTCATTATAAACAAAGAACAATACGTGTGAAAGAAGGAAAGATTTTATTAACACTGATGTTTATTTCAGGTTAGCTCCTAAGGGATGGCTACTACAGTTACGTAGACCAAAGCAAGTCCTTTTATAGTGTTCTAAATTCGAATCACCCGCCCTGTCATCCACTGACTAGAAGAAGCCTAAACACCTCACTTCATATTCGCTCTGATAGGCTCCCTCTCAAACAGCTCTTCAAGCCTGGGAACAAGTTTCTGGCTTTTTACCTGATCAGGAGTCTGTTTCTGCTAGGTCACAACCCTGATTACCTGAGATCATCCAAAGCTGGCAGGAGTTTTAATCCTGTGGAAACAAAATGCCTTGTTTTGTTTCCCACACTTTTGCTGTGATGTCTTTTTATTCTCCACTAATCTCTGCACTTCTCTTAGGAACAGTTTCTGGCCTCCTAGTCTTTCCCTTATTTCTTCCTTAAATGAATAAACATAAAATTATACCCTCCTACCATCCCTCTAGCACTTGCCCATTTTCAAAAATTGGTTCGAGAAGCCTTGTTAGCCTTAATTATGTGCCAGGCACATAGAAGGTGCTGGATTTTTAAAAAATAATTTTAGATATCTTCAGTCATCTGCCTCTTTGGGACTTGTCTTGGAAAAGATACTAGATTTCCCACCTCCTCCAGTTCACTTTACAAACCAGAAAAACCAGGCAAATAAGGTTACCTGATTTACCCAGGGTCACACAACTAGTGTCTGAGGTTGGATTTGAAGTCAGGCCTTCCTGATTCCAGACCAGGCACTCAGTTCACTGCTTAATTAATGCTTATTGACTGATTCACTGTTCAGCCTTCTTGCCTGAGGGAAGCATGGAAGTTGGTGGTCTCTAAGGTCCTCCTTATCTAAGATCTTAGGAGCCTTGGTGCTGTGACTCTTTTCTGACCAAGCTCAGCTTTACTTCTAAGTGCCCAGTGGGCAGGGGGTCCCCAGACCAAGGGACTCTCTGGTTACCTCTTAAATAACTGGGGAGCTGGAACTTGATTCTCAATTCCTCTTACCTCTCCGAGTGAATGAATGAAGGCATGAAAAGTCATTTTTTTAGCTCTTCATTAAATCCATACCAGGATTTGCAGTAAATACAGTAAATGCAGTAAATACAATGTAGGACCAGATTGCAGATCTGCCCCCCATTAGTCTGATTACAGGTGCTGGCCTTTGGAAACTCTTTCCTGAAATCCAAGTCTTTTTGATTACTAAGCCACAGAATGCAGATGGAACAGGAGGGTAGGCTTTGTGTGATTCCCCCCTCCTTGTACCTCTGACCTCCCACCACTCACTTAGATTAGCATTTGTTACTCCTTCACCCCTACCTACCAATTCATAGAATCTGCAATTCCATGTTCCCCTCCCTTTTTCTGGGCCTTCCTTCCTTCACCCTCTCACCATCCCCCTTCCACTTAGACCCCATCCTTCTCTTCTGGGTGGACAGATCAGTATAGTGATGTCATCTTCATTCTCTTGGAGAAGGAAAGACAACCACCAACCAGCCAGGCTGGACCAGAATGGGTTGGGGCTACTCCTGACCACTGAGACTCCCCCAGGTCCTTGGGCTCCCTGCAACATTCACCCAAGTTCTTCCTAGTCCTGAAAGCCCAGATTCCCTCTGGTCTCTGTGTTTTCTTCAGTGAGATGCAAAGGAGCCCCTTCCTATAGGCTTTGAGTTTTATTGGGGGATCTGATGGGATAATGAATTTCAAAAACTTTAGAAATGCTAATGTTTCTCCCCAGAATTTATGCAGGCCCATGCTCCCCCCTCCCCCCACTCTGAGTGTTTCATTTTGTGTGGGGTTAATGGCCCAGAAGATCTATTTTTCTATCACTAGTCCCAGTGTCAGCCCATTCCTGGACATACCAGAGCAAAAACATTCCTTGGCCATGGGGTGTTTACTGTCTAATTCACTGATGTGGAGGTTGTCACATAACTTATCAATATTATGAGATCTCTGGGGGTAGAGTGCCCTGTCTCCTGGCAGATGATCCCAGATCTCTGAAGATCATTAATCTCCTCTCAGTGACTTGCTGAAGGTGTCCCTTCCAGCCTGGGTCTAAAGCCAGGTCTTCTTGATTTTGAGTCTGGGTCTCTATTCATAACCATTCCTGAGATCAAGCTTCTCGAAAGGAAACAGATGGAAGGTCATCTCTGAGCAGAGGGCACTAGAAGCTGAGAATGTGAGGAGAAAACCAGGGTAGACTTGCAGAAAGGACAATTTGAGTGCCATCTTGAAAGACACTAAGGTCCATAGGAGAAGGAAGAGAGTCTTTCAGGCCACAGGGAGCACAACTTGGGGGTAGTTTTGTTTGTTGCCGGGTGGGGAAGGGGCAGAAAGGCCAGTGAGTGGAGCATGTGCCTGAAAGGGGCATAATCTAAGAAGAGTGGAGAGGTCTGCAGCACACTTGTACTGTCTTATGGACTCATTTTCAAATGAGTGGAATTAGGCGGGGTCGATTTTTAAAAACATTGTTTTTGTGACAAAGACCCTAATACTACAATACTACAGTAAAAAACCCCAGGTGGGGTCAAGAAGAGTCCAACTCAACTGAAAATATCTGAACTACCTTCTTTCAGCCCTCAATGCACTGAACTGCTAATTCAAAACATGAAATGCCCAGATATCCTCCACCTTTAGAAGACCTTCACTTAAACTTCTCTTCTTAAGCTATCCTCTTTCCTCCTTTTCACAGGTCATTTCCTAGAAAAAAGCTCCCTCTACTGGATGGTCTCTCTTTTTCCCACCCTCTGCTTCCTTCTCTACATCCAGAAAACCATTCAAGCAACTAAAAACAATGGTGTCATTTGTAAAGACCCAAGCCCAAGGGTGAGGAACTTGTGGCCTTTGTTACTTTAAAATTAACAGAGTTCTCATTTTTTGATATTACTGGAAGTAGTTAGATTTTTACAAAAGATGTACATTTTTAAGTATATCTGATTGAAGTTTCTTGAATGCAGCTTGATCTGATCATAGCTAAATTAGTAACATGAAAAGGTTCCCCACCTCTAGATTCCCCACCCCTTCATTGGCTTTTTCCTGACTTCTCTGTAGCATCTATTATTGCCACCCATCCTCACCTGTTGGATAAACACATCCTTGGAGATTCTCTCTGGTCCTGATTATCCTGCTACCTGTGGGACAGATAACCAAGAGATCTGTAAGTCCTCAGTAAATCCTTCCTCTGATCTGACCTAGTCTCCTATTATCCCTGTCCACCTCCTTCCTTCCCCATGTGGGTAACTTTCCCTCATTCCTGGACCTGATTTTTTATACCTAACTCTCAGTCATCTCTGTAAAGGGAACTAACTGGGCAGTGCATTGGGTAGTGCTGGATCTCAGCTGGAACTTAGTTCAAACCCTGCCTCCAATACCTCTATCAGTTTCCTCATCTCTATGTTCTAGGTTACAAAGAAGAAACAGTGTCTTGTCTTAATCAAATTGAAGTGATTGTCAGGTAAATCCTTAGCCTACAGGAAGAAGCTCTTAAAAGAAATAAAAACAAAATGAGGTATTTATATCACACCTGTATGTGTTGCTGACAAGCATTTGACCAGTGGAATTTTCAGAGCAGTATTTGGGGGGAGGTGCCTTTATTCTCTCCATTTTATTATTTTTTAATTTTTGTTTTATTAATTTATTTTTAGTCTTCAACATTCATTTCCACAAGATTTTGAGTTCCAAATTTTCTCTCTCCCCTACATCCAACCCAAGATGGTATGCATTCTGATTAACCCTTCCCTCAGTCTGCCCTCTCTTTTATCACCCTGCTCCCTTCCTCTTTATTTTCTTGTAGGGACACATAGATTTCTATTCCTCATTGCCTATATAGCTTATTTCACTGTTGCATGTAAAAACAATTTTTAACCTTTGTTTCTAAAACTCTGAGTTCCAAATTCTCTTTTTCCCTCCCCATCCACCCCCATTGAGAAGGCAAGCAATTCAATATAGTTTATACATGTATAACTATGCAAAACACTTCCAGAGTAGTCAAGAGGTGAAAGATTAACTATATTTCTCTCCATCCTATCTCATCTCTCAATAATTGAATTTTCACCTTTGACCTTGTTGATTTACAAAAGTGTTGGCTTCTGACTACTCCTTTCCCCAATCTATCCTCCCTTTTATCATCCCCCCAATCTCCTTCCCCCTTATTTTCCAGTAAGTAAGACACCTAATCAAATATATATTATTCTTTAAGCCAAATATGATGAGTAAGGTTCACTCATTCCCTCTCACCTCCCCTCTATTGTGAAAACTTTTTCTGCACCTTTTATGTGAGATAATTTACCCTATCCTATTTTTCTTTTTCCTTCTCCCAATATATTCCTTTCTCATCCTGTAATTTTGTTTTTTAGATATCATCCCTTCATATTCAACTTGTCCTGTGCCATCTGTTTGCATATATATGAGTGTGTGTATGTGTGTGTGTGTGTGTATGTATATATATATATATATATATATATATATATATATATATACACTCACATATGTATGTATATATATTTCCTCCAACTAATACTAAGCAAGATCTCATGAGCTACAACCCATCTTTCCATGGACGAATGTAAACAGTTCAACTTTAATAAGTCCCTTATGATTTCTCTTTCCTGATTACTTTTTTATGTTTTTCTTGATTCTTGTATCTGAAAGTCAAATTTTCTATTCAGCTTTGATCTTTTCAGCAAGAATGCTTGAAAGTCCTCTGTTCCATGGAAATTCCACTTTTCCCCTGGAGTACTGTATTAAGTTTTGCTGCTTAGGTGATTCTTGGTTTTAATCCTAGCTCCTTCAGCCTCTGGAATATCATATTCAAAGCCCTTTGATCCTTAATGTAAAAGCTGCTAAATCTTTTGTTATCCTGGATGTATTTCCACAATACTTGATTTGTTTCTTTCTGGCTGCTTGCAATGTTTTCTCCTTTCCTGGGAACTCTGAAGTTGGACTACAATATTCCTAGGAGTTTTCCTTTTAGGATCTCTTTCAGGGTTACCCTCTGGTTCTACAATATCAGGGCAGTTTTCCTTGATAATTTCTTGAAAGATGATGTCTAGGCTCTTTTTTTAATCATTGCTTTCAAGTAGTCCAATAATTTTTAAATTAACTCTCCTGGATCTATTTTCCAGGCTAGTTGTTTTTCCAAGGAGATATATCACATTGTCTGCTATTTTTTTCATTCCTTTGGCTTTGCTTTATAATGCCTTGATTTTTCATACAGTCATTAGCTTCCATCACATTGTAATCCTTAAGGATTTACTTTCTTTTAAAAAAAACTTAATTTATTTTTAGTTTTCAACATTTCATTTCCCCAAGATTTTGAGTTCCAAATTGTCTCCCCTTCTTTCCCTCTGCCCACCCCAAGACAGTGAGCTTTCTGATTGCCACTTTCTCTAATCTGCCTTCCCTTCTATCACACCCCTCCCTTCTCTTATCCCCATCCCCCTCTATTTTCTTGTAGAACAAGATAGATTTCTATACCCCATTAATTATATACTTTATTTCCCAGGTGCATATAAAAACAATTTTTAACATTCGTTATTAAAACTTTGAGTTCCAACTTCTCTCCCTCCCCCGCTCCCCACCCATCTCCACTGAGAAGGCAAGCAATTCCATATAGGTTATTCATATGTAGTCATACAAAACACTTCTATAAAAGTCATGTTGTGAAAGAGGAACTATATTTCCCTCCATTCTATCCTGCCCTTCATTTATTCTATTCTGTCTTTTCACCCTATCCCTCCTCAAAGTTTTTACTTCTAATTGCTCCCTCCTCTCATTTGCCCTCCCTTCTATCATCTCCCCATGCCCCGCTTATCCCCATCTCTCATACTTTCCTATAGTGTAAGATAGATTTTCTTTTCTTTTTCTTTTTAGTTTTACTTCTTTTCAGTGTTCTACAATCACTTCCATATATCTTAGATTTTTCCTTTCCCTCCCATTCCCTTCCCCCTCCCTCCTCACACCCTACCCTTGATGGTGTGTCATCTTATATAGGTTCTATACATATGTTCTTATTAAATACATTTTCACCTTAATCATATTGAATAGAAGAATCAAAAAGAATGGGAGAAACCATAGAACAAGACAAAACAAAAAAAACATGATACAAAAGTAAATGGTCTGCTTCATTGTGAGGTCCAATTCCATAGTTCTTTCCCTGGGTATGGAAGGTGCTTTGCCTCAAGAGTCCACTGGAAATTTTTTAAATCCTTGCAATGCAGAACTAAGTCTACCAGAAAAATTCCTCACACACTGTGGTTGTGGTCGTGTATAAAGTTCTCCTGGTTCTGCTCCTTTCACTCACTATCAGTTCATATAAGTTTTTTCAGGCCTCTCTGAAGTCTTCCTGTTCATAGTTTCTCATAGCACAATAGTATTCCATTGTATTCATGTACCACAACTTGTTCTGTGATTCCCCAATGATGGGCATCCCCTAGATTTCCAGTTTTTGACCACCACAACCAGAGCTGCTATCAATATTTTTGAACATGTGGGACCTTTTCCTATGATCTCTTTGGAATACAGCCTATATTGAACAAGTCTTTTTTTCCTGTTTATCTTTCTATGTCTCCCTTGAGATTTGTGTTTGAAGGTCAAATTCTCTATTGAGTGCTGGTTTTCTCATCAGAAAGGTCTGGAAATCCCTTATTTCACTGATCATCCACCTCCTTGTCTGAAATTTTATGTTAAAGTTAGGTGAGTAACTAATCCTTGGCTGTAGTCCCAGCTCCTTTGCCTTACAGAATATCATATTCCAACTCCTCAGATCTTTTAATGTAGAAGCTGCCAGGTCTGTGTGATCCTGACCATAGCTCCTCGATATTTGAATTGTTTCTTTCTGGCTGCCTGCAGTATTTTGTCCTTCACTTGATAGTTCTGGAATTTGGCAACGATATTCCTTGGTGTTTTTATTTTGGGATCCCTTTTAGGAGGTGAAAGGTGGATTCTTTCGTTGACTATTTTGCTCTCTGGATCTAGGACTTTTCTGCAATTTTCTTTGATGGTTTCTTGGAAGATATTGTCCAGGTTCTGTTTCTCATCATGGCTTTCTGGTAGATCAGTAATTCTTAGATTTTATCTCCTGGTTCTATTTGCCAGGTCAGTTGTTTTTCCAATTAGATATTTTAAATTTTCTTCTATCTTTTCATTCTTTAAATTCTGTTTGAATTATTCTTGATGTCTCATAGAGCCATTAGCTTCAATTTGCCTGATGCTAACTTTTAACAAATTGTTTTCTCCAATTAACTTTTGCGTCTCCTTTTCTGTCTGTCCAATTGTTCCTTTTAAGGAGTTGTTTTCTCCAGTTAGTTTTTGTACTTCCTTTTCCATTTGTCCAATTTTCCCAGTTAGATTTTGTGCTTCCTTTGCCATTTTTTCCAATTTTCCTTTTTAAGAAGCTGTTCTCTTCAGTGAATTCTTTTTTCATACTTTAAAAATCATTAGTCATTAATCATTAGTTTTCCTTCTATTTCTCTAATTTGACTTTTAAAATCCTTCTTGAGCTCTTCCAAGAATGCCCTTTGGGCTTGAGACCAGTTCATATTCCCTTCTGAAGTTTCAGATGGGAGTATAGTCTCAGTGTTGACCTCTTTGGCATTAGTGCTTTGGTCCCTGTCCTCACAGAAAGATTCTATGGTCTTTTCTGGTTTGCTTCTTACTTGTGATGATCACCCTTTTCCTGGGTTTTAAAATAGATCTCTGTTTCTGGGGCGCAGGGGCTCTGTCCCACAGTTCTTATGCCTAAAACTTGAGGTGTTGTGTGTTGGGATCTCTGATTCTTTCAACTAGAAGCTAAAATGCTACAGGTTACTTGGTGCTGAGCTGGTTGGTGTGTGAAAGTAGAGGCCAGGTGAAGTCTTTCTGAGTTTCCCTCAATTTACCCTGGAGCTAGCTACATTTAGTTTAGTGGTCTGGCCACAGGAGGTGTCCTCTGCTGAACCATAGCATAGGCAAGATCAGCGATTTGTGAACCTGTCTGCGCTAGTGTCTTCCTGATTTCCCCTGGGGTGGCTGTCTGGGGTCTTGCTGTTGACGATTACAGGCTCCACTCCCCTCTCCCCTGGGGCTCAGGATCTCTTCTTGCTTCATTGAGGTGGAGCTGTCTGGGACAGCCCCAGTTCTGCACTGGTCCCCTTCATCCACAGCAAGAGGAAACCCCCACGCCCTCTGCAATTTTACTAGCCTCTCAGACTGAGACTATTTACCCCTTCAGCTGATCTCACTGTTCACTGGATTTTTCCTGGGGAAATATTTTATGGGTTTTTCAAGGTCAACAAAGGGAGGAGTAGAGCATTTATTTACTGATCACTCCTCCATCTTGGCTGAAAGATGTTGGGAGCCCTGCCCTAAGCAGAAGTTCTCTCCCCATGAGAAAGCCACACCCGAGCACCATCATCCGAGAATCAGCTGAGCTCATCACGGGACGTCTCAGCACCTGCCCCTGGAAATTCTCTCGCTACCCCTCCCATCTTCCTGCTCTCTCTTTTTCTCTTGAATATAAGCACGGCATGCAGTAAAATAAATCAGACCTTGCTTAACTCTCACTTGGTCTCACTCTTCTTCTCAGCCCATTCCTCTCAGGCTGGGTCCCTCCCGACACCCACTAATTAACTAACCCCACTGGACGGGGCAGCATTTATTTACTGATCACTCCTCCATCTTGGCTGAAAGAAGTTCAAGTAGTTGACTTACAGACATTTAATCTGCGAGCTGATAGTCTCAGCAGCAGTTGCTGCATTTACCTGGGTCTCTGCAGCTCTCAGTCTTCGGTTCCACTAGACTCCCACCCTGAGCTCATATGCCTGAGATTCCGCAATGTGGCCACTGCCTCAGACTGCCCAGAGCTTCTTGCTCAGCCCTGCCATGACAGGAACCATGCTGGTGCAGCCTGTGTGCTATGTGTTCCTCCAGCTCCACACAACAGATCCTTCCCATTGATCTTCCAGTCTGTTCTGGGATGGAAACCTGCCACAATCTATCTCCTTTTGGATTCTGCCCCTCAAAAATCCATTCAGATTCTCTTTTTAGAGATCTCTGAAGGAGTCTGTCTTAGAGCTTAGGTGAGTAGTTGCTCTCACTCTACCAACTTGGCTCTGCCCTCTTGTAAGATAGGTTTGCATAGCAAACTGAGTGTGCTAGTTATTCCCTCCTTAAGTCAAATGTGATGAGAGTAAATTCACTTTTTTCCCTCTCACCTCCCCCCTATTCCCCTCCATTGAAATAGCTTTTTCGTGCCTCTTTTATGTGAGAGATAATTTACCCCATTCTATTTCTCCCTTTCTCCTCCCAATATATTCCTCTCAACTCTTAATTTTATTTTTTAAGATATCATCCCTTCCTATTCAACTCACCCTGTGCCCTCTGTCTATATGTGTATACTCCTTCCAACTACTCTAATACTGAAAAAAGACTGAAGAGTTACAAATATTATCTTTCCATGTAGGAATGTAAACAGTTCAACTTTAGTAAGTCCCTTATGATTTCTTTTTCCTGTTTACCTGTTCACGTTTCTCTTGATTATATAATACTCAAATTGTTTCTTTCTGGCTGCTTGCAATATTTTCTCCTTGACCTGGTAACTCTGGAATTTGGTTATAATATTCTTAGGAATTTTCCTTTTGGGATCTTTCAGGAGGTGATCAGTGGATTCTTTCAATATCTATTGTACCCCAGGTTCCAGAATATCAGGGCAGTTTTCCTTGATAATTTCTTGAAAGATGATGTCTAGGCTCGTTTTTTGGTCATGACTTTCAGGTAATTCCATAATTTTTAAATTGTCTCTCCTGAAACTATTTTTCAGGTGAATTGTTTGTCCAACGAGATATGTCACATTGTCTTCTATTTTTCATTCTTTTGATTTTGTTTTTTTAATTTCTTGATTTTTTATAGTCATTAGCTTCCATTCTAATTTTTTTTAATATAAATTTGTTTATTTAACTTTTTACATTCATTTTCACAAAATTTTGGGTTCCAAAATTTTCTCCCCATTTGTCTCCTCACCCCACCCCAGTACACTGAGCATTCTAATTTTCCCTATCACCAATCTGCCCTCTCCTCAATCATCCCTCCCTTCTCTTGTCCCCATCTTCTCTTTTGTCCTGTAGGACCAGATAACTTTCTATTCCCCATTACTTGTATTTCTTATTTCCTAGTAGCAAGAACAATACTCGACAGTTGTTCCTAAAACTTTGAGTACCAACTTCTCCCCATCCCTCCCTCCCCACCCATTCCCTTTGGGAAGGCAGGCAATTCAATATAGGCCATATCTGTGTAGTTTTGTAAGTAACTTCCATAATAGTCGTGTTGTGTAAGACTAACTATATTTCCCTCCATCCTATCCTGCCCCTCATTGTTGCT
>CM053771.1:13547793-13589841 GCA_028658325.1 Potorous gilbertii | reverse complement strand
CTGACTGTTCTAGACCCCACTTGACATCTTCTGAGCAAAGATACAGGACAGGTTTGTCATTTCCCATTCATAACAAAAATGATGACCTGAGGTGAACAGTTAAGTGACTTCAGTGACTCAGGATCACACAGATAGTAGGTGACTGAGGCCAGATTGGAACTCATGCACATGAGTCTTCCTGATTCCAAGCTCAGTGCTCTATGCACTGGGCCACCTTGCAGTTCTCTTCTCATTACTTAATCCTTTACCCAATTGAGCTTTTATCTTGACTTTTCTGAAAGGGCCCTGTGCAAACTTAGCATTGAAGCTTAATTGCCAGATCTGACAAACTGGTTCTGTAAAATTGGATTTAGTCAAAAAACTGCACTTAGGGATCCAGAAGTCACATGTGGCCTTGAACCCTGCAGGTTCCCCACTCTTGCTCTAGATAGACTGCATTCAGATCCCAGGATAGTGTCATCTTAATGCAATGAGGCAGGAGGTCATGAGGAGAACCAGCAGGACAATCCCTCCTTGGCTATCAGCACTGCCAAGACACCTCTAACAGGATAAACCTTCCTTGACTTTCTTGGATTCCCCCTTTGCTGGTGGTGATCAGGTCTGTGGATGGACTATACTCACCTGGGATGAGGGTTTCTGGGCCATAGGAATCATTCTCCTTGGTCTCTCTTCTAAGAATAGGCAGTGGTCCTCTGCAAGGTGACCTGTGGAGGGAGAAGAACCTCAGGCTGGGAGAGACCTTGACTTTGCCTTCTCCTCCCAGGGTGGATGCTGACTTGCCAAGAATGCTAGAGGGAAAGCTCCCAGAACGGTTTACAAAGGTCCTGCTCTGCCTTCAGGGGAGAAACTCCACCTCAGGAGGAGGGCAGCAGGGAGTTTTTTTCTCTGAAAGTAAAATGAAAAAAGATTTCACACCACGGGAAGAGGGTAGAGGCATCTCCACTCCAGAGAGACCTCAGCTCCAGGGAACATGAAGAAGGGTTCTCTGTTCTGAATGAAAAATGAAGAGACCTTAGCTCCAAAGAAGGTAGAGATCTCACTTCCTAGTGCATCTGTTCCCAGTCAACCTGCTCTGGCTGGGTCTTCCCAATGCCAAGAATCCTGCCGAGCCCTGCTGTCCATCTTCTAGGTTGACCCCTCTTCTCCCCTGCCCTCCTCTCAGGGAGCAAATTTCACCAGGGCCCCCACCCACCTGGCTGGTCATATGAGCTCCCCTCTCCCATTTCTCTACCACCTTCCTTACTCCGTCTTCTCTGAGACTCCAGACCTCCTCAACAGAATCTCCTGGTCTTCCAGCTCTCCCCATACTACACTCAACTCCCCCACAAGGATATGCCCAACCTAAATCCCTCCTGGTTCTTCAAGCCATTCCCTTTTCCTGATTCTCTCCCCTGTCACACCCACCTTTTTCTAAGCAGCCTGGGCCCAGACCCCACCAAGCTCTTGCCCAAACTGGAGACATTTGCCACCTTGGCCCATCTCCATTCCTGACCATCCATATTCCAGTGGTAACACCAAGGGGCCCTTTCCTTCTGTATTGTTTTCATCTGACAAGAGATCTTCTCTCATAGGAATACAGGTGGATCCTAATGAGGAGCTGAGGCCAGGACATTAGAATGCCTGGGTCCCAAGTCATATGTTACAACTCACTTTATATAAACTTTATATACTGATATGAACCTTCCCACCTCCAAGTCTAGGGGTTTGGCTGTTACCAGGTTTAGTAATTTGACTCCATGTCCTGGGAGGTCCAACTCTTTCTCCCACCGCCAAAACTTGAATTCTAAAAGTAAAGGGAGAGGTGCAGGAAGCAGGACATGTTGATCCTGGAGCACAAGGACAGCAAGAAATTAGGAAGGAGACCAGAGAGGGACTGACCTGGGACTGCTGTTGGGGATGAGGGGAGCACATTAAGCCAGCACTGAATCCTCAATGATTTTGTTTTCTTACAAAAGTAAAGCCAGTCCCCACCCTGAGGGACCTTATCTAGCAATGAGGAGTGGTGAGCAGGGAGGGGCTCTGTGGTAGAAAATATGACAGGGCTGGGCAGTGAGGCCTTAGGAATATATCTACCTACCTACAGATTTCTATCTTCACATACTTACATATATATCTATAAACTTACTTGACTTGGTGGTAAAACTGACTGCTCAGTTGAGAATTAAGATCTTTTCAGAGCTTTCAAGTGAATTCAGAGAATTTAAGAGCATCCTAACAATGGCCTTGTAACCATGGGAACCACCAGGATAAAGACAATGCCTGGGATAAAGCATCACCAGGGAGGAGAAGCCTAAAGACCAGCTTCGATGCTCAGTGCTGTGTGAAGAGGAGCTGTGTGTAACCAACCAAGACGGAGCTGGGGCCCAGTTCTGTAGAGCTCTTAAAGAGCAAAGAGATACATCTTTAATTGCCCATAGATATCATGGGAGGCACTAGAATTTACTGAGAGGAAAAGATATGGGGAAGACTGAACTTTAGACACAGAGAGATGTCACCTTCAGAGCAGAATTTTCCCACCATTGCCTATTAAATTAGTTAAGTCAATCCAGTCAAGTTCCTAGTCAGGTCTTTTTAGTGGAGGACACTCACGTGGGCAGCTTTGTTTACTTGGCCCAATTAGAGGGAATTCTTTCTGTAGCCAGTACTCTAAAGTGGGTGAGCAAAATAGTGAAAAGGAGAAGGACATACAGTTGTGGGAAGAAAAAAATGAAAGGCAAAAATAGACAGTAAAACTAATACATGAAGATAACAATATACCACATTCAGACTCAGACAAATTAAAAGAATAATCAAGAAGATTCAGTAACTAATGCTCTATGGGGAAAGGGAACCAAGACAGAGGAAAGAATCAGGGATGGCTCCTAGGTTGCTAATGTGGAAGAAATAAACTGAATGTGGGGGACACAGCTTCTCTCCAAAAAGTTACCTTAGATGTCAAAGAAACTGAGCTTCCTTACAGGGCTATGAGAACAGAGACAGACTCTCAGTTGTGCTTTTTCTCACATGACCCCACCGATTCTATCTTGAAGGATACCTGAATAACTGGGCAGTTCCGACCAAGATATGCTGACAGAATTAACTAGAGACTTACCTCCCCTGACCCCACCAGACATTCTGACAAAGAGAAAACATTCCCACTAAAACAAACTTTGCAAGTTCTGAGACCAAGGTTAACATTCTCCTCAAACCCAAATCACCTGACTTCCTGTCTCTTATTACCCAACCCACCCCAATGAGGAAAGTGGCTGCCCTGCCTGCCCAAATGAACTGAGGCTGGGAGAACCCCTAATTATGCCTCTACTTGCCCTTCTTCCCTTGAGGTTCTAACCACTGGGTAAATTATCAGAGGGCTAATGCTACTTTATCTTCTGGGAGGAATTCCAGCTAGTTGGAACAGGGGAGAGAGGCCTGGGCCTGGAGTCAGGAAGAACCAAGGGTTCACATTTGACCTCAGACACTGTGTGATTGTTGGCAAGTCACTAGACCTGTCTGTCTCACTTTCCTGAATTATAAAGTGGGGAGAACATTGGCACCTCCCCTCAAAGGCTGCTCTACAGATTCCACTGGTCAAGTGCTTGGCAGTTCCTGTCACATGGGTGTGATAAAAAGGTGAGCTATTATTATTTTTATTTTGCTCTAGGAGGTTC
Organism: Potorous gilbertii; assembly: GCA_028658325.1. Classification (NCBI taxonomy): domain Eukaryota; kingdom Metazoa; phylum Chordata; class Mammalia; order Diprotodontia; family Potoroidae; genus Potorous; species Potorous gilbertii. The sequence continues at coordinate 13,586,194 of CM053771.1, read as the reverse complement.
TTAGGACGACCCCTAGGCTGAGGAATAACCCAACAGTACCTTCAATTTGCTTAAGACAAGACACTGTTTCTCCTCTGCTCTCCAGTGTAGTGTCTCAAACACACAGATGAACAAACTGAGTCCAAGAGATTGAGTGACCTGACACAGCTGATAGGTATCTGAGGCAGGATTTGAATGCAGGTCTACCTGAGGTCCAGCACAACCCACTGCAACACCCAGTCAGTTCCCACCACGGAGAAGCCTGATACTTAGCTACAAAACAGCAGGCCCAGGACTGAGGGACAGTCACTCACATGGGAAGGGAAGAAGGTGGGCAGGGAACAAAGGAGACCAGGGCAGATCAGAGGGAGGCCTTACTACAGACTAATGGATCCCTTGGTTATCAGTCCCACAGGCAGTAGGAGAACCAGGACAGGAATCTTCAAGGCTGTGTTTATCCAACAGGTAAGGATGGGTGACAACAATGAATGCTAAAGAGAAGTCAGGAAAAAGTCAGTGAAGGGGCTACAGGTGGGGTGGGGAACCTTTCCATGTTATTAATTTAGGTCTAATCAAAATAGGTGGCATCCAAGGAGCTTCAATTAGATATATTTAAAAATATACATTCTTTTGTAAAAATCTAACTATATGAATAATTGCAATAAATGAAAATTATTCATTAATGTTAAAGTAACAAAGGCCACAGATTCCCTACCCCTGGGTTACAGTACTTAAAAATAAGGACACCATTGCTTTTAGCTGCCTGAATGATTTGCAGGTGTTGGAGAAGGGAACAGAGGGTGGGAAAAGGAGAGACCATCCAGTAGAGGGAGCTTTGTCTAAGAAGTGACCTGTGACAAGGAGGAAAGAGGCTAGCTGAAGGATGAGAAGGCTAAAGGAAGGTCTTTTCAGAGTGGGGCAGACCTGGGCATTTCATGTTTGGAGTGAGCCCTTCAGTGGATAGAGTGCTGAAAGGAAGTTGGGGTTCATTATTTTCAGTAGGGTCCCACACTTACTGATCCTATTTGGAGGTTTTCTTGGGCAAAGGTACGGGAATAGATAAGACACTCCTCTGTAGTAATATGGTTTTTGTCCCTGAAACAACGTTTTAAAAACTTAATTGTGAGAAACATGAGTCGGGGACCACAGGACCTCCCAGGCAACGTCAGGGAGTTAGCGCAGCAGGAGCTGGGCTGTCCACCGCTTCCCTTCCCAGAGTGCCCCCTGGAACACCCATGGGAGAGACTAACTGAAAGAAGTCAGAGACAGTGGGCAGAGGAAGACTTGGTTTTTTTTAAGCTTCTCCAGAGGAAAGGGGTGGGGGCTCACTAGGAAAGCAGGTACAGAAGCAGCAATGATGTTACACAGTTCTCTCCAGCCTGTAAAGAGTTAGTGTTAGTTTAAATTCCTCCCTCTTTATTTTCCTACATTCCCCACTTATGCAGATTGCAAAGGCATGGTAATGAGGACACTTGTGACCTGGACACGACCTCTAGAGTCTAGGCTGTTTGTCACCCCCTAAAGCCAGGAGGTGCTTGACCATCACTGGCAAAGCAGGTTACCCATGCCTACCTTGTCACAAGTTTCCAGCAGCCCAGGAGTTTTACTCTTTTTCAAGAACATTGCTGGGCACAAAGATACCACAATATCCCTTCTTACAGTATGAGCTGCACAAATGGCATGTTATGTCATCTAATCCAACCCCATAATTCCACTCAGCTGAAAAAGAGGCAGTAAGACAAGTGTGCTGCATTGTTCTTAGACTGTGCCCCTTCTAGGCACATGCTCCACTCACTGGCCTTTCTGCCCCTTCCCAAACTTCAACTAAAACCTAGCCCCACGCTCCGCTACCTGCAGCCTGGAAGTATCTTTACTTCTCTTCTCGACCTTAGTGTCCTTCACAACGGCGCTCGAATCCTCCCTTCTGCAAGCCTGACCTGGTTTCCTCCTCCATCCCCAGCCGCTGATGCTCTCCTCTGAGATGACCTTTCATTTGTCAACTCTCTCATTTTAAACTAAGGAATCAATTACAGGTTATGAATAGGGAGCCACACTCAAAATCAGGAAGACCTGGGTCCAAGCCTGGCCTCGGACCCAGGCTGGAAGGGATACCTTCAGCAAGTCACTGAGGAGAGATTAATGGCCTGGAATATTTCCAAGATTCAGCATAGCTCTGATGTTCAGAGATCTGGAATCATCTCCACCCACAGAAATCTCCCCAACATTCATAAATTACAAGGCAACCCCCACATCAGTCCATTACAGCATAATCTCCCCAAGGGCAAGGAGTGCTTTTATTTTGGTTTGTCCAGGCATTGTCTGAGTGGGGGACTATAGACAGAGAAAGACATCAACTGGGCTATTAACCCCGCACAAATCGGAAAAAACTCAGAGATTGGGCGGGGGGGCAGAACTGGGTCTGGATAAATGCTGTGGAGAAACATTAACATTTCTAAAGTTTTTGAAATTCATCATTTCATCAGATCCCCCAACAAAACTAGAAGGAAAAGGGAAGGGTTCTTTGCTTCTCACAGAAGAAAACAAAGACAACAGAAGGAATCTGGGCTTTCAGGACTAGAAAGAACTTGGGTGAATGTTGGGGGCAGCCCATGGACCTGGGCAGTCTCAGTGGTCAGGAGTAGCCCCAACCCCTTCTGGTCCAGCCTGGCTGGTTGGTGGTTGCCCTTCCTTCTCCAAGAGAACCAAGATGATATCACTATACTGGTCTGTCCACCCAGAAGGATGGGGTCTGAGAGGAAGGGGGATGGTGAGAGGGTGGGGGAAGGGGGAACATGGAATTCCAGAATCCAGGAGTTGGAAGGTAGGGGTGAGGGAGTAACAGATGCTAATGAAGAGAATGGAGTGAGATGAGGAGATTGTGAAGACTTTTCATAATAAAATATGGGGAATATTGGATTTTCTAATAAAATTTCTCTTCCATAAGGCCTCTCTCCCTGGATACCTGAGTTTCAGGTATCCGGGGGTTGTGAACCGTCAATTGGTTTCCTGCCCCCCAACCCCCCCTTACCCGCTACCAGCTTTTCTTTGAGAAAGTGCTGTGCGCTGTAGCCGAAACCTGGAAGTTACTCAAATCTCCCCTTTGTTTGTTGTACTGTTGCCACATCAATGCTACCAGCTCCCGCTTCTCCCCCTCCCCTCCTTTCTAAAACACCATCAGCAATTAAGTTAGATATTAGATGAGGTAACTGTGTTGAGATAGGGTAAAATTTCCCAGCATTTACCTAGTTTTTTGAGCTTAGATGGTGAGCCCTCCTCCCAGCCAATGGAGAGGTGAGATAGTGGGGAGGTGGGATTCTCTGCATCAGGGTATAAAGATTGTGCTTCAATTTCTGTAAGTGGCCTTCTTCCATCAGATTCCCCGACCTGGAGGAAGGACGTCCCTTTCTCAAGAATTGTAATAAATCTTTTTCTTTCTGTTCTTACTGAGAAGCCTCTTCATTTATTTAAGATTCTAAGTAAGGGTCTTTTTATACCACACAGGAGGATGGTCTGAGGTGAGAGGAGGGGTGATAACCCAACCGTCACATTCCCATTCCATCTGTAATCTGGGTCTCATTAATTAAAAGGACTTGGATTTCAGAAAAGGCTTTCCAAAGGCCTGTGCCTGTAATTAGGTGAGCTAATGGGGGCAGATCTGCAACCTGATCCTGGAGTTTATAGCACTTACTGTAGATCCTGGCATGTATTCATGAAGAGATGAATAAATGACTTGTCATTCATTCACTGGGAGAGTTAAGAGGAATGAGAACCAACGTCCAGTGACTGAGTCATGTAAGGGGCAGCCACAAAGTCCCTTGTTCCGGGGACCCCAGGCCCTACCCACTGAGCTGAGGCAGAAAGAGGTCACAGCACCAAGGCTCCTGGGTTCTTAGATGAAGGGGGAAACTCAGAGATCACCAACCTCCATGCTCCCCTCAGCCTATTAAGGCTGAAGAGGAAAAAAAATCAATGAATAGCAATTAAGCAGTGTACAGAGTGCCTGGTCTGGAGTCAGGAAGACCTAAGTTCAAATCTCACCTCAGACACTAGCTATGTGACCCTAGGTAAGTCACCCAACCCTACTGGTCTCAGTTTTCCTGTTTTATAAAATAAGGAGGAGGAGATGGCAAATCACTCTAGTGTTTTTTCCAAGAAAACCCACAAGTCTCAGAGGCAGACGGCACTGAAAACCTCTAAAATAACAACAACAACAAAAAAAAAACACACCTGCATCTTCCGTGTGCCAGACACTGGGCTTATGCCCACAAGGCTACTTAGAACAATTTTTGAAAATGGGCCAGTGCTGGAGTGGGAAGGAAGGCACTTTGTATTTGTTCATGTAAAGATGAGATGAGAGAATGACCAGGAGCCACAGACTGTCCCTGAGAGAGCAGGGCACAGAGGGGTGGACAATAAAAAAACCCACAGGATTCTGATTAGCCTGGGACAAAGCTGGGAGTTGGGTGAGGATTCATTCCGGTGCCCTAAATGTGACTGAAGGGTTCTCCCACTTGAGCCAGGGTTCCAGCAGGACTAGGGTGCAATCCAATGTAGGAAACTATCAAGGAACCAGACGACTGAGTGGGGACAGAGATGGTTTCACAGGCTAAAGTCCATGGTTCAAGGGAACAGACAGATCCCAAATGAACATAGGCCAGAGGGGACCTCAGAGCTCCAGGCCCTCATTTTGCCTGCACGAACAAGGTGCTTAATGATCAATGATTGGCCCAGGCTGACAGAGGCATTAAGGTACAACCAGGACTCCAGCCTGGTTCACAGATTTACACCAGCAGGAAATTCCAAGACCATTTTAAGACAGTCTTCCAACTCCAAAATCCATGAGTTTTGGGGTTTTTTCCTGAGCTGATTTCCAGATATATATATTCAAATCCTGAAAGGAGCTTAGTTTCAGGTCGTCAAGTCGAGCCCCCTCATTTTACAGAGAATGCTGAAGTTCAGTGACTTAGCAGCCAAGGCTCAGTGGCTAGAGTCCTGGGCATGGAGGTCAGGTAGAACTGAGTGAAGAACCCTCCCCTTGACCTGTCCTAGCTAAGTCTCTGGGAAAGTCACTGCACCTCTCACTCTCAGGTTTTAACCTGTGAAATGGGGATACTAGCCCCTACCTGGCAGGGATGCTCTAAGGATCCAACGGGATCACACCTGGAACCCACTTCACAGACTCCAATAGTGGGACCTGGGAATCTGCATTCAGATCCAGGTCCTCCCTCCTTCCAAATGCAGAGCTCTTCCCCACCTTTGACAGGCAGCCTCCCAGCATGGGGGAGGGCACAGGCCAGTGGAGACTTCTCTCCTGGATGCAAGGGGATTCTTGGGACAGGGACTGAAAGAATCAGAAAAAAATGCTTCCTTCCCTGGTCAATCTACTTAAGGAGGTAGGGGGAAGGCAGATACCTGAGGGGCTGAAGACAGGGTCTGGGAGGACTTCTGGGGAGGGAGGGCACCTGAGATAGACTTACTTTCTCTGGCCAAAGACTCTGGGTTCTTTGAGGTCTTCTCAGTCTGGATAGAGAGGTGAATGAAGAAAGACAGTAAATGCTCCCACAAATGTGCCCTATAATTTTCCATAACTCCCATAATGTCTCTCTCTTCTCCCTCTACTTTTGACTTTCCTAGCCAGGCAAGGTTCAACTTGACTCCACCCTGGCTCACCTCTTCCCAGCTCAAGGGTGTATGTGTGCTCCAGTGGGGAGAGGGCCAAGTGGCCAAAGCTCCCTTTAACCAGCCCCAATAATGCAGAGACCCCTCCCCTTCCTTGAAGTCAGAGAATCTGATCCCAGACCTCCCCCAGACTGAATTAGATGGAAGACTCCCCAGAGATCTGTTATTCTTCTATGCCCATGGGGAGGAGTCAAAGCCTTATAACCTGCTACCTTCCCCACTTACCTAGACCCCCTCTTTTCTGTCAAATGATAATGAACTAGAGTCATTCCCATTTATTCTCCACATTAAGGTTTCTCAATCAGCTTTTAACAAAACACCATCACCTCACCCCTGGATTATCACAATAGCTGCTGAGGGAAGGACTCTGCCTGCCTCAAGTCTCTCCCCATTCTGCTCCAGCCCCAAACTCTAAAATGTAGGTCTGACCATGTCACACACACCCCCCCTCCACTCAGTAAATTCCAGTGCCTCCCCATTGCTTCCAGAAGCAAACACAAAACTCTCTGCTTGGCATCCAGAGCCCTGCAGAGTTTGGCCCTCTGCTACCTTTCCAGTCTTGTGAAACCTTTCTCCCCCACCTGTCCTCCTGTATCCAGTGATAATGGGCTCCTGGAGGTTTCCCTCAGGAGATTCTCCATCTCTCTGGCCATCCCCCTTGCCTGGGACATGCCCCCTCCTCTACTCAGACCACTGCCCTTCCTGGCTTCCTTTTAAGACCCAACTAAAATCCTCCCTTTCCAGCCCCTCTCACTGCAGTCTCAGTTATTTCCTATTTATACCCCATATAGCTCACTTTGTAAGCACCTCTATGTTGTTTCCCCCAGGTGACTATGAGCTCCCTGAGGGCAGGGACTGTCTTCTCTCTCCCTTTGCATCCCCATGGTCAGCAGGGGGCCTGGCACTTCCTTGTTGGTCAATCTTCTTTCACTCTCCCTATCCCTCTGGAACACACCACACCACTCCAAGGGATTTCCTTGGCAACAATTCTCACAAGGTTTCCATTTCTTTCTCCAAGGGGTTAAGGTCAAAGAGTTAAGTGACTTCCCCAGGGTCACACAGTTAGGAAGTGTCTGAGGCCAGATTTGAAGTTAGGAAGACTCCAGGCCCACAAGTCTACCCACTGCACCAGCTACTTGCCACTAATAATAGAGAAATCCAAATCCACACAATCAGAACAAAGATGATGGGAAAAGTAGGTGAAAGGACTGTGGAAATCTAGGCCCACTAAGACACTGGTGCTGGAGAAGTGAATTACTCCAAGCACACTTTAAAAAAATGGAATACATGAAGAGACTAACTGAAATATCTCTACAGTTGGGGGCAGACATTCCAGTGGCGGGCATATGTTACAGGAAGGTCAGTGACAGAAGCAAAGACCCCACATGTGCCCAAAATTTATGGCAGTTGTTTTTCTAGAACTAAAGACCTGAAAACAAAGCAGATGCCCATCAATTTTGGAACTGGTGCAGTGGATATGGTGCTCTACCTGGAATCAGGAGGACTTAAGTTCCAAACCTATCTCACACATTTACTAGCTGTGTGGCCCTGGGTAAGTCATTTAACCCTATTTGCCTCAATCCAGCATCACTGTGAAGAAAACCCCAAATGGAATCATGAAGAGTCACAAAGGTCCCTACTGAATTGACTGAGTAACAGCAAAGAAAGCTTTATTACATGAATGCAATGGAATATGTTACTGGGCCCTAAGAAAAGTGCAATACAGAGACTCCTGGGAAGGCTCCCAAGTGGCAAAGTGGTTAGAATGCTGTACCTGGAGTCAGGAAGGTACGAGTTTAAATCCAATCTCTGACATGTGCTGGTTCTATCTCTTAGTGTCTGCCTCAGTTTCTGCATCTGTAAAAGGGAATAATGGTAACAACATGAATCTTCCAGGGATGTTGTAAGAGTCAAATGAAATAATAGTCATAAGGTGCTTTGCAGATACAAACCTGTATAAATGCAAGCTATTATTGCTGCTGTCATTGCACTTACTACCATGTAACAGTAAATTAAAGTAACGATTTTAAACAGAACCAGAAACAAGACACAGCCCAGCCCCAATGGAACTGGAAAAGAGAACCAGGACAAAATGCTGTGATGTTATCCTGCCCAACCTTGGCCTTAACCTGGAGATATGAGAATGCCCTCTCCCTTCCTCATTTCTTTGCAAAATTCTACCTGCTTCAGTGGAGCCCCAGGGAAACACAGAAAACCCACCTGGTCTCAGCACATGCCTGTCACCACCACTAAGACCCCACCTCAGCACCAGGTAAGCTACCATAGCCCTACAGCCTCCAGTGATCAACACCTTCATCAGGCCTCAGCTCACAAAGCTAGTGACCATGCCCTTGTCTGTGGTAACAGCTATGCTGCGCAATGACAGACGCTGGTACACTTAGCTATTGTAAGTAATGCAATGATCCAAGACCATTCCAAATGACTCAGGATAGAAAATGCTGTCCACATCCAGACAAAGAACTATGGAGTGACAATTCCACTTTTAGTGGGGTACTTAAGGGTCAGAATTCCTCTCTTGCTCTGGGTCTTATCGCCCATAGAGCTGTCTTTCTGGCCCATACCCACCATCACACCCTGATGCCTGGGGTGCCCCATAATGGAAGGGAAGACCAGCCAAGGACCACTGCCTCCTGCAAAGCCAGCTTTGCACATTCTGGAGCAATTGTTCACAATGGGGGCAGCAATATCATCTTCCAGGGTGAACTTTGAAGTTGCAAGTTTAAACCCTTGAGACAGAGGAGGTGGGATGGCACCCAGATGCAGGGGGAGGCAAGTGCAGGCTGGGTGGAAGACATCACAGCCCTCAAAAATTCTTTAGGAGAAAAGCCAGGCATGTGGTAAATAGTCTAGAAATTAACTATTGTGACTCCTTGAATTGACTATACTTACTCATACTAAATATTGGGTTAACATATGTAGGCTTAACAGAAGACGAAATAGAACATCTAGATAATCTTTTTTTACAAAAAGACATTCAACTGGCCATGAATGACCTTCCAAAGTTGAGAGGAGCAGGGTCAGGTGAATTTCCAAGGGAATTCTACAAACACTGAAACATCACCTAATTCTAATACACAATAAATGGTTTGAAAAAATTAGGCAAAAAGGGGTACTGCCCAACTCTTTTTAGGAAACAAACATGGTATTGACTTCAAATCAGTAAGAAACATGACAGGGAAAATTACAGACCACATTCATTAGTGTTTATATATATGAAAAAATTCCAAATGAAGTACCAGTTAGGGGATAACAGCAATATAATCCAAAATACTACACTGGGATGAACTGGGATTTATGCCAGGAAGGCAGGGAAATTATGTATGTGACTTGCATCAATTAAAAGAAACCCCAAAATCATATGAAAATATCAACTTCTGAAGAATTTGCTTTTGATAAACAATACTCGTTTCTATTAAAAAACCATGGCCAGTACAGGCAAAAATGGATTGTATCTTAAATACATGAAAAGTATTTACCTAAAGTGATCAGCTAGCGTCGCTTGTTAATGGTGTTTACCCAGAAGTCTTCCCAGTACGACCTGATGTTCAAGGAGGGCCACTGTCACCAGTGATATTCAATACTGTATTGGAAATCCTAGAATAGCAACATGAGAAGAAAAAGAAACACAAGGAATGGGGAAGAAGGAAAAACAAATACAAAGAACTAGGGAAGGAGGTAATAAAAGTCTCTTTTTGTGTATGATATGATGATGATATCCATGGAAAATTCCAAAGATGCAACTAAAAAGTTACAATAGTTTTAGCAAAGTAGTAGGATATAATGTAAACTCACATATATCACCAGCATTCCCATATATCACCAACAAAATCTTGCAAGAGGAGACACGGAGAATACCCCATTTAAAATAACTCCAAACAGTATCAAATTCCTGGAGGCACACATTTGAGAACCAAGCCCAGAACTATATGCATATACAAATAAAACTAGATTTAAATAATTGGACTGATACTAATTCTTCATGGCAAATAGAATAATAATGCCAATTTTACCTGAGCCTGAAGATATAAGTATCTTCAAGACTATCCCAATTTAATTTTGAAAACCTTATTTGATGTGCGTTGGAAAAGAATTCTAACCAACATCATTTGGAGGAACAAAAGGTGAAGAATATAAAAGGAACTAATAAAAATGTAACGTAGAGGAAAAAGGTTCAGCAGAGCCTGATCTTAAAAACATACTATGAGGCAGTAATTATCAAAACTACCTGGTACTGGCGAAGCACAGGAAAGGTAGACCAATGGAACACAGGAGACGTGCAATTTATGGCAGCAGATAAAGGAACCTTGTATTTGACAAGTAGAAAGACTTCAGATTTGGGGATAGGAATTTATTATCTGGTAAAATTCTTGGGAAAACTAGAAGGAAATGTGGCAGAAATTATGCAGAGGCCAACATTTTAAGTTATTTATCGAGATAAGGTCAAAATGGATACATGAGCTGTGTCTAAAGGGAGATAGAAGAAAATCTGAAGATCATGGAACACAGTACTTACTAGACTTATGGACAGAAGAACAATTTATGGATAAAGAAGACAGAAGGAAGAGAGTGAGATGTGAAAAAGATCATTTTATTATATAAATTTAAAAGGCTTGTACAAATAAAAGCAATGTAATGAAGATCAGAAGGAAGGCAGGGAATTGGTGGGGGGGTATCTATACACTTCATCAGACAAAGTTCTCATATCTCAAACACCCAATAGAGACAAAGATCTCTGTAAAATCCATAACAATATGAATCATTCCCCAATTGATAAATGGTCAAAGGATATGGGAAGAAAATTTTCCAGTGGAGAAATCGCAATCATTTACAGTCAAATAAAAAATGCTCTAAATCATTACTGAGGAGAGAAGTGCAAATGAAAACAATCTTAAGATGTCATTTCACACCTATCAGTTTGGCTAAAATAACTGAAAAGGAAAGACACAAATGCTGGGGGGGATGTGGAAAACTTGAGATACGAATTCATTGTTGGTGGAATTGTGATTCTGGTGCCCAGAAGCTCTCTTCCAACCATCTTTCTTACATCTGGCATCCACAAAACTACCATCAACTCAATCATGAAGTGTGCAGTTGACATCTGTAAGGATGTGTAGGCCATCACAGTATTGTCTGGTGATACCACCATGGACACAGACCATGCTGACAGGATGCAGAGAGAGATTTCAGCCCTAGCCTCAGCACAATGAAAAGGAAGACTTTGGCCCCACCTGAGCACCAATGTCCTGTCCACTTTGGAGTCTCCATCCTGGCCTCTCTCCACCTTCCAACACATGTAGATCAACAAGCAGGGCTATGATGAATCTGGGCCCACCACTGTCCAAGACAAATGCTTCTGAATGGACTGTGTGGTTTTTAATGGGGTTTTTCTTGCAGTCAGAAAAATGAGACTGGCATGGCTTTTGGAAGGGAGGGCACTTGACTAAGCATTTCACAACTGGAAAGGTGAAGGTGATGAGGACTCTAAGTGTGTTGGAGGTAAACATCCTCAAAGCTCTGCTGTGGTGAAGGTGATGAGGACTCTAAGTGTGTTGGAGGTAAACACCCTCAAAGCTCTGCTGTGGTGAAGGTGATGAGGACTCTAAGTGTGTTGGAGGTAAACATCCTCAAAGCTCTGCTGTGGTGAAGGTGATGAGGACTCTAAGTGTGTTGGAGGTAAACATCCTCAAAGTTCTGCTGTGGTCTTAAGGACTCTGCCTGTACGTTTGTACAATCATCACTCCAAACACTGTAACACATTGTTATAGAGTTACTCCCTCTAGGAAGGCTGTCATGCTGTACAAAAAAGGACCAAATAAGCTATAAGGTAAACCCAGAGCAGGGAGTGGAGAATGGGGCTGAGAAGGTACCAGTATACATGCTTTACCTGTAACCTTGGGGAAAAAAACCATTTTGTATCTTCTGCCTTAATACTTGTCCTTTTTTTCAATTGTGGAAAATTGCAGGGAGAAGTTCATCACTATTGCAAGTCAACTTCATGATGGCATGTTTGCCCAGGCTCTGACAACATGCCTTCCCACTCACCAATGGAGTGAAACAGGGCTGTGTGCTTGCTCCCATGCTTTTCAGTCAGGTTGACAAATACTTTCAATGAGGATGAACAAGGCATCAAGGTCAACTACCATACTGATGGCAAGTTCTTCAGCTTTTAATTGCCAGTGGCTAAGTGAATGCCCTCAACACAGATGGAAAGGAAGACTTGACAGTCTCCCCAAGAGTATTATGAGGTTGATGACAGTATTTGGGGCAGAGAGCAGTTGTACTTGTTCACTGATCTAAGATCAGGTCAAATAAAAGCAGGCACCTTAAAGAAACTTCAAAGAATTTCAGAGACCTGCTTTCTATAGTACTTTAGAATGTTTCCCTTTTGATTTCTCAGTGATTCCTTCAATCACTTGCTAACTTACATCATAGGGTAGTCATAAAGAGTAAGTCTGAAGTCTTTCCTGTCAAAGGGCTAGTTTAGAGGAAAATATAACCCATTTCAGCAATTAGTAACGTTTTTTAAAAGCATCCTGCTGTTTTAGCAGTCCATTTCATAAGACATTAACGTTACTTTTGCCAAAGGACAACAATTTAGTCTATCTCAAAGCAACCTGACCCAAGTAGAGTTAGAAAATTTAAACCACAATTCCATTTATTAACTTAGAAGAACTCTTTAAAAGCTGTTTACCACATTCATTTTAAAAACTCAATAGGCAATTGGCTGCCCTAACAACACTGTCACTACCTAACAAAAATCTGACATAACAAGTTTTAAAAAGCATTTTTCCCAATGAAAAAGGCTTCACACTTCTAAGAATATGCCTAAGACGGCCCCCAAGTTCCACAAGAGAACTATTAGTCTGAAGAGTATCAGGTTTGCTTGTAAATTTCCTCTACGGAATTAGATGAAATCTCCTCCTTAGAAAACCACTCACGTGACTCTCTTGGCTGTCACTTACTCCAAGATCCAGCATCTAACTACACCCAAGGCTTCTCGGGCGCTCACCAGGCTGAGCACTTTGGGTGACGTCATTCCTCCAAGACCCTGGGATGGGGGGGCTGCCATCATCGTCAATATCCCCCCGAACATTCTGAGCCCGGCCAGCTCTCCCATCCTAGAATCCCAACGTCCCTTCTAGACACAGCTCTGCCTCAAACCAGCGCTCGATCGTGGTAACGAGCGGCCAGAACCAAACTTCTTTCACAAGGGTCCCGGGCTCCTGGAGGCTCATTCTCACAGAATCCCGGGTTTTTATGCTCATAGGGACAAGCTCCCCTCCCCCACAAATGGGCCTGCCCCTCCCTCCGCACACCTGGTTCTGCCCCCCCCCCCACCTCCCTTTCCCCCACATCCGGGTCTCCCGCTCCTTGTCCCCCGGTGTCTCCCTGGGCTCCTCCCCCTCCTCTCCCTCTCCCGGTACAATTTCCCGGGGGCTCCGGACCGGCGGGGGAAATCTCGTGGGATTTCCCTTCGGGGCTCCCCCCGCTGGGTCCCGACTCTCACCTGGGCCCGGCTCTGGGTCTGCCCGAACCTGCTCTTTGATCTCTGGGGCGGAGGGAATTCTGGAGATCTTGAAGGGGACCGACCTACGCCGCCATCTTCCCAGAATCCTCTGCGGGACGTGGTCTCCTAGGCAACGGCAGACGCTGTTTACGAGCCGGAAGTGGAATGAGTCGCGTGGAAAGGATTCCCGCCTCCAGAAAGCCAGAGAAACCTGAAGGATTAACTGGGGCCAAGGGTCGGGAGTGCGAGAGGCAGAGGCGGGGTTGGCAGAAAGACCTAAGAAAGAAGAGAAGTCGGAAAAGACTTGGCGGGAAAGGTCCAGGAAATGAGAATTTAAAGCAGGGATTGCACGTGACAGGGAACTGAGGGGAAGAGGAAGAGGGAGGTTAAATACTTAGAGGGAAAAGTAAAAAGGGAAGAAGGAGCCAAAACCTGAGTCTCGGACTCACCTTAACGTGAGAGGAGAGAAGAAAGAGGAACCAGACTGAGGGCTTTGAGGGAAAGTTAAAGATAACCCAACAACCTGTGGGGGAGGGGTCAGAAAACAAAGCCCTGTGTATCCTGTTTACACCAAACACGTTTAAAGATTTTAAAAAGGCAAAGAATAAAAATGAACATCTGATAAACCGTGTTTGACTTCTTGGGTGAAACCAGACAAGCAGGATCCCAGGTTTGCAGTCAGACTCAGCAAAAACCATCCTGACAAACATGGGAAGGGACAAGCTAGGAAAAGAAGACTCTGCAGCATCCAGAGAGCCAAGCAACAGGCACACGGAAATGCCAGGCTCCCCAAGCCTTGGCCTTTCCCTTGGACCCAGAACCAGAGAAGGACAACACTTTACCAGTCCTGTCAACTCTGGATTTAGTCTCTCATAAAGATAAGAAAAGCAAAGTAGACCTGAACAGAGTCCTGAGAGACTAAAGCAAAGAGACTTAAGGTGTCTGCTGAATGGGAATTGCTGAATAGATGCACTTCTCAACAATATGTAGAACTTCTACAAATATATTTTTGGGACAGACAACAGAGGAATGTTGCCCTTGCTTACACATATTTTCCATGGGAGTTTTCTTTCTCCATTTGAGGTGGGTGAGAGGGACACATGAAATTTTTTTCTAATGAAAAAATATTTATTATTTAAATATTTAATATTGAAATATGTATTTCAAAATACAAGTAATATATTCAGTAAGTAAGTGGTAGGGTAATTTCATATCTGTGACTGGGAGAATTCAAGATCTAGGTAAAAATAATACAATTCATGGAGCACTTTACCAGTCCTGTCAACAAAAACAATACAATACATGGAGCTTGAATATTTTAATAAAATAAATTCAGACCAAATGAGAACAATGTAGAATGCAGAATATATCAAATATTGTATAATTAATGACCCCAATAAGTCATTTATATCCATGGTAGGGAGAGAACTGATATCCATATCTATGAAGGAACCAATGCCAATAGACAAGTGTTGAAAGGACAGGAAGTTTTCCAAAGTCCTAACAGCCATAAATGGCATATGAAAACATACTCCAAAGCACTGATTAAAAGAGAAAGTCTCCCCTCCCTTGGTGGGCAGTCACCATGGCAGGGTGTGATAGTGGTGCTGCTGCAGAAGCCAACCTGAACATGGTGAGGGAGACCATGGATGTTCGGCTTGAGATTTCAAGAATATTGAATACTCTCTTGGATATTGAAACACTATTTACGTACATCTGTGTGAGCAAGGGATAAACCTAGAGGGGTTATCTCTGTCATTAAAGAACTTCGCAAGGCCACAGAAGCACTAAAGGCTGCCGAAAATATGACAAACTGACTTCATGGAGGGATGTCTTGACGAGATGAGCATGAAGATCTGGAAGATTTGAAATTACTTTTTACAGCAATGTAAAATTAACAAATCATAGCTTTATACATAGTGGAAAGTAACTTATTGAAATATTGTCAGATAAATGTTTAGTTCAATCTGTCTTTTTTTCAACAGTCCTAATGGTTTACAAATAATATGCTGTTATTTATGTATTCTTTGTTTATAGCTTTGAAAGTTTTAATTTTATAAACAGTCTTTCAAATATTGCACGTTTGCTGTGCCTAGTTGGAAGTATAGTGGAAACTATCAACACTGGTGTAATAGTGATGACTTGTTGACATTTCTGTTATAAACTCTAATTTGAGTTATTTATGTGTAACTATGGTTTTACTTTTCACTGGGCTGGAAATTGAAAGAATTTCAGAGATCCTTTGAGTGTGTCAGTTTTTATTGAAATCCACTGTGTATGTCAATTTTGTTTTGTACAAAAGCATGTTAATTTCTTATAGTCTCTACTATTGTAACTAAAAAACTTAGTTTTTTATACACAGTTTAGCTGACCTTGAATAATGTGAACTAGATCACTTTTTTATTAAAAATAAAACTTTTGGAAACAGCTATTAGTTGCTGTTTGAATCATCTAAAGCTAATGAGAGTATATTAGTTATGCTTTACTTTTTAAGATTTATACTGTTATCATTCAAAGAATTCAGTAATAATGTATTTATGATAAACTAATGTGACCAACATGCAGAATCTCTGTTATTTAATAAAAATGGTTTGGTTGCTGAATAAAAAATTATCAAATCTATTCATTGTATGAAAATTCTTTTAAAGTTTAAATTTAACTTTTTTTTTTTAAGGAAAAAAGATTTCAAGTCATTGTACAAAGACTAAATAAAATAGACCAAATATCAAGAATGGACAAACTGCCTTTTTAAAATGACTTTTGTAATATTATTTGATCCTGATAGTTCTGTTTCTGAGTGGTACAGTAAAGAAGTATTTTTAGAAAGGACAGAGTATAGAAATAAAGGACTAGTTTTATTGATTCTCTCTATGTCATTACTTATTTTTATGGCATGCTAATGTACTTCTTAAAAAGGTTTCTGCTTCCTCCACTATTGTTTTAAAAACCTAAGCATAATTTTTTTCATCATTTTATCATTGAAACACATGTGGAATTCAACTGGAAAATTTCTTGTGTATAGGAGGAATAAGTAGTCAA
Source organism: Potorous gilbertii (assembly GCA_028658325.1). NCBI lineage: Eukaryota > Metazoa > Chordata > Mammalia > Diprotodontia > Potoroidae > Potorous > Potorous gilbertii. Next base: position 13,569,969 of record CM053771.1, on the reverse strand, counting down.
ATCTGTTCTATAGTTTTTATAGTTGTCCAGAGAATGGGAGGTGAAGGAGAGCAGGGAGAAATAACTTTCAATATCAAGGACATGAAAACTGCATGTTAATATTTTTAGACTCCTAACATCTATAGAAAATGGACTCTTTGGGTTTGCTTTTAGATAAAAAAAAAATTGTATCCAGTCCTTAGATCTGAAAATGAAAAACAATTTAGTGCATTTCAGTCTTAATTTTTTTCTTCTAATGTAACAGCTCAGTTTCAGTTTATAAATTTATAATGTCATAAATTAAGTTATATGGGAAATGCAGGAAAAAAATGTGGGAAGAGGTCTATGTTTACAGAGGGCTTTCTGAATGTTTTACATTTCTGAAATGTAAATCTATTTTTTAATGCATATTCATACTCTTTCAAAGGATATTTAAGGAAATGAAACAAACAATAACTATAAAACTACAGTCTTGTTCATGTTATCACTGACAATAAAACTGAATAGTCTTGAAAGGTAAAAAAAAAAGAGAGAAAGTCATGTAAAATAATTTTATTATTTGTTGTCATGCCTCCAAAATTGGAGAAAATGACAAACAGGAAACCACTGATATTTGATTTTTTCTAATTTTGAAAATCACAACATGAAATAAGATGAACATTCTATATACAGCTTAAAAATAGAAAAAGAGAATGAGTGAAATTAATATGGTTAGCTTGAATTTCTTTTTGAGTAATAATAAATTAAAAAATAATACTTTTAAAGCATTCCTTTTAGCCTTCTTTCTCTTCTATTACATGTATTATTACATCAATTTCCTTCCTTATTATTTTGGGGTGTGGAGGATCAGGGGCAGGACCATCCTAATGCTAGTACCCCTCCCACTGCCATCCTCTCCTACCCAAAATTGGAAAAACAAGACCATCCACCAAAATATTTGTAACAAAAGCTCATAGTGAAGGAACACAAATTGCCACACTCTCCATTTCTCAAACGTACTTTTTATTCCACATCTTTTCTCCATCACCCCTTGGTAAGGAGGCAGGTTGCATAGATCTTGATACATCCCTGATATATTGGTGAACCATTACAATGGTAAGAGGTGGAACTTCCTGCCAAGTTGTTCCCCTTCACTCTGTTGTGTGTTAACAAATACTCCCTGTAGGCTGCATTAGCTCATCCAACTGTTTTATGTTTTGCTGAAATTGCCGGGGTTTCATGGCATATGATTGGTGCATAGCATTCGCACACCTGAATTTGCTCAGTTTTGCCTTTTTAATTGTAGGACATCACATCTTACTTTCTAGGTCTTGGACATATCAAAAGGAGCTGGGATCAATATCCTTGTACACTTGTGTTCCTTTCCCATCTAGAAAGGTATATGTGCTCTAGTGGTATCACTGAGTCAATGATTTTTTGATTTGGGGAAATTTCACCGCTTCAACAGGAAACTGACTAATGTCTTTTCTGTTCATGTTTTCACTTGGATAGGGGTTAAGTAGAGCCTGAGAGTTGATTTAATTTCCATTTAATTAATTATTGATTTGGACCATTTTTGTTCAGGAAGTTGCATTTATTTCCTCTTCCAGTGATTTCCCGTCTGTGCCAGAAAACAAAATACAAAGCTTTTGTAACAAGTACATAATTAAGGAAAACAATTCCAATTACAGAATTTCTGGTGCTCACTTTCTTACTACCTTTATCCATCTGAAAATCTTTCTAATTATTAGTAATTTAGAGTAGTTATTATAGATGTAGGGTTTGTGCTTATAATTACTGATTACTGGCATTTCTTCCTTTGAAAACTGGTTCTTCACAGCTTTGGACCACGTCAGCTGTAGTCCTTCTTTATATGCTTATGTAATTCCAGTCTCTGTCCTTCACAGACACTAGACCTTTGGAGGGAAATACATCATGCACTGTGGGTTTTTTATGGGATGAAATTGCCCACTTAAGTCCTTTGTTATCGTTTCCATCCTGAGTGTGGAAGTCAGCTCTACCACTACCCAATAATGAATTTTCCTCAAGGTTCCTCTAATTATTTTGAGGTGACCTTTTCTAAGTCACATACTCATCAGGAATTTATCTTGGTCTACAATGTCAACCATATCTATTTTCTGCCAGACTACTTATCACTGTTTCCAAGATTTTGTAGTGCTTAGTAAGTACAGGCAGTGTAATGGAGGTCTTTGAAATGTCTGAACACAAGGTTACCCTACTAATTTTCTTTTCTACATGACATAAGTGATCTTGTCAAGTTCTCAAACTCTATTTCTAAGGAGTCTGGTATAAATGCAGATTTGGTCCTCCTAGGCATCCTTGTAGAATATAGCAAGAGGTTACAAGAAGACATATGAATGTACTTTTGATGGGAAGACGTAGCTAGAGTTGGAAGTTACCATCAAAGGCACTGACTCCAACCACCTCATTTCAGAGACCAGCAAAGTGAGGCACAAACAGGTTGTTCCTTGTTCAGACTTATAGAACTAGGGAGCATCTGAGTCAGGATTGGAACACAAGTTTTCCCTGATTCTAAATCCTATGCCCTATCCATTAGAAATTATGGCTTCCTGCACTCTGTTTTGAATTTCAATGGGAATGAAAAGAAATGTGACTTAACAGTCCATATGTTTTAGCCAACTGAATTTACTATGAAGATGAACGAACCAAGGAATGACAATCAAAAAAGTAGCCAGTACTTCTATGGTGATTTATTGTTGGTGAAGTATTTTTCAAATACTATTCAATTTAATCCCTACCTCAGGGCTGGGAGCTGGATGCCATTCTCCAGATGGGGAAACTCAGGCAGGATTAGGTGATGTGACTTTTCTAGGGACATACAGCTATGAAAGTGCCAGAGACTGAATTGGAGTTCAGGTCTTGTGGTTCCAAGCAAAAAACCTCATCCACTATGCCACAAAGCTGGTTAAAAATCCTTTTAAAAAATGAACATCCGACAATAACCAAAACATTTATACATGGAATTTTGTTGCCTATAAACAGCAGGAAAAAAGTGAGTCCCAATTAATTGGTGAGTGATGACAAACATTAGTCTTGCAGCGAATTTATATATACATTTATAGGGTTTTATGGAATTTGGGATGTTTAATGAGGTCTAATGAAGTCTGTGCTGCAGCAAGAGGTCTTCCCTTGGTAGTTAGATTCCAAAGCTTTGTCTCCAGCATGATTTCTCCAAAATACAGACAAGTAGGAGCTCTAGGGGAATCCCTTCCCACATTCGTTGCATTTATCCACTTTCATTCCTGGAAGAATAAAGTTGTCTACTGATCAGCCTCCTCTAGAGCAAAGCATGTCTAACCCCCCTCCTCCCAGCACCTTTGTAAGTCTTCTCACCACATTGTTGTGGCTGTGTATAATGTTCTTCTGGTTCTGCTCACTTCACTATGCATCAGTTCGTGTAAGTCTTTCTAACCTTTTCTGAAATCTATCTGTTCATCATTTCTTACAGCACAAGTATACTCCCTTGCATTCACATTCCACAATTTATTCTGTCATTGACCAATTGATAGCCATTCCTTCAATTTTCGTTCTTTGTCACCAGAGAGTTGCTATATTTGTCCATAGAGGTCCTTTTCCCTTTTTTAATGATATTTTTGGGATACAGAAATAGCACTGGTATTGATAGATCAAAGGATATTCACAGTGTTTAGCCCTTTGGGCATAGATCCAAATTGCTCTGGAAACTGGCAACTCAATCATTATTGTCTTCTCCAGCATTTATCATTTTCCTTTTCTCTTATAATAGTCAGTCATCAATGATAGGTGTGAATTGACACAACTTGACAGTTGTTGTAAATTACATTTCCCTAAGCTATAGTCAGTCATCAATGATAGGTGTGAATTGACACAACTTGACAGTTGTTGTAAATTACATTTCCCTAATCTATAGTCACTCATCAATGATAGGTGTGAATTGACACAATTTGACATTTGTTTTAAATTACATTTCCCTAATCTATAGTCAGTCATCAATGATAGGTGTGAATTGACACAACTTGACAGTTGTTGTAAATTACATTTCCCTAAGCTATAGTCAGTCATCAATGATAGGTGTGAATTGACACAACTTGACAGTTGTTGTAAAGATTTTATAAAGATCTTTGTATATTTGAGATATGTGAGATCTTTATCGAGAAATTGTCTATACTGTTTTTACCCAATTTGCTGCTTTCTTTCTGGATCTTGATTACATTTGTTTTATTTGTAAAAGATCTTTTTTTAAATTTAATGTAATCAGAATGATCCACTTTATATGTAACTGCTTTCTATCTCAAATTGATTCATAAATTATATCCTTTTCGTAAGTATGATAAGTAATATGTTCCATGTCCTTCAAATGTCCTTTTAAAATCTCTGTAATAAATTATGGTATATGAAGGTAATGGAATACTATTGAGCTATAAGAAATGATGAACAGGAAGACTTCAGAGAGGCCTAGAAAGACTTATGATCTGATGCTGAGTGAAAAGAGCAGAGCCAGGAGAACTTTGTTCACAGCGATGACTTCAGTGTGCAAGAGTTTTTTCTGGTAGACTTGGAACTTCATAGCAATGAAGGACTTTAAAAAATTCCCAGTGGTCTTTTAAGGCAAAATGCCTTCAACATCCAGAGAAAGAACTATGAAATTCAATCACAGAATATAGCAGATCATTTTTTTGCATGTGTGTTACATTTTGGTTTGTTATATGATTTTTCCCATTCATTATAATTCTTCTGCACAGAATGACTACAGTGAAAATATATTTAATAGGAATGTAGGTGTAGAATCTATATAAAATTATATGCCGTCTTGGGGAGGGAGGGGATAGAGAGGGGAAAAAAATCTAAATTATATGATAGTGATTGTAGAACATTGAAAATAAATAAAATTAATACATAATAATAAAATAAAATAAAATTTCTCTTTCAATCATTTATCCATTTTGACATTATTTTGTTAAATGCTGTAAGGTATTGGTTTATGCCCAATTTCTGTTTTCCCAACAATTTTTACCAGATAATGAATTCTGATCCCCAAACCTTGAGCCTTTATATTTATGAAATCCAGGGTAACTATATTTATTTGCTATTTTAAATGGTATGTCTATTCTGTTCTATTGATTTACCTTTCTATTTCCTATCTAGTACCAGATAGTCTTGATAATTACTGCCTTATGATAGAGTTTAAGATCTGGTACTGCAAAACCTCTTTCCCTTCCATTTCTTTTCCATTGGTTACTTTGGTATTCTGAACTTTTTATCCTTCCAAATGAATTTTGTTATTATTTTTTTCCAGCTCGGTAAAATAATTTCTTGGTAATTTCATTTGGATGCCATTGAATCCATGTATTAGTTTAGGTAAAATTGTCATATTTATTATGTTGACTCTTCCGACGCACAAACAATGAATATTTCTCTATTTAAATCTGATTTTATTTCTAAAAGAAGTTTTGTTTTGTTTTTCTTACTGTTCATGTAGTTCTGGATTTGTTGTGGCAGCTCTAGTTCCAGGAGTTTTATACTGTCCAGAGTTATTTTTAATTGGGTGTGTCTTCTTCCAAGGATGCGTTGGTAATATAGAAGAATGCTGTTGATTAATGTGGGTTTAATTTATAGCTTAATGATTTGTGAAAATTATTAACTACTTTAATGAACTTTTTAATTGAGTCTTTGGTTTTTTCCAAGCATATCCTCATGTCATCTACCCCCTCAAAACGTTAGTTTTATTATGTCATTCTCTATTCTGATTCCTGCCATATCTTTTTCTTCTCTTATTGCTAGGATTTCCAATACAATATTGAATAATATTGGTGACAGTAGGCATCCTTGTTGAACACCAGATCTTCCTGAGAAGGCTTCTACCTTACTCATGTTACAAATAATGCTTGCTGATGGTTTTAGGAAAAGTTAAAAATCAGTTTAAGGAGACATCCATTTCTACTTTTACTTTCAAGTGTTTTTCATAGAAATGAGTGTTGCAATTTTCATAAATTTTTTCAACACTTGATATAATCACATAATTTTTGTTACTTTTATTACTGGTATAAGCAACTATATGAATAATTTTCCTTATGTTAGTAATATATTGTGGTAATCTCCTAGGTAGTATTTTATTTAGGATTTTTGCATCCATATCCATTAATGAAATTGGTCTACAATTTTTTGTCTCTTTTTTATTCTTCCAGGTTTAAGCATCAGTATCATATTTGTTTTATAAAAGGAATTTAGTAGTACCCCTTTTTTGCCTATTATTCCAAATCATTCCTTTATATAATTTTGGCATTAGTTGACCTGCAAATATTTGGTAGCATTCCCTTGTAAATCTGACTGATCCTGGTGCTTTTTCCTTAAGAAACCCAATCATGGCCAGTTCAATTTCTTTTTCTAAGAAAGGATTATTTAGGTATTCTATTTCCTCTTCTGTTCAGCCAATGAGAATAAGGTTCCAGCCCTCCATTCCCACCTGTTTCCTCATCTCAGTTTTTCCTTTCAGGACTTGTTTGTTTGTAATAACTGCTCCATTTTCCCTCTCCCTACCCAATTTTATTTTATTTTTTTTTGGAATCAAGCCATCATACTCAACTAAGCTTAAACTTTTCTTTCAAACTACTCAAGTAATGACATTTTTAAAAGAGTAATGAAAACATTTTCACATGTAAAAAGTAAACAGCTTAACCTAATTGAGTCCCTTATAACTACTCTTTAATATATACTTGTGTTTCCCCTGGATCTTCTATGTTTAATTTTCCATTGAGTTCTGATCTTTCATCATAGATAACTGAATGTCTTTTAGTTTATTACATGTCTTTTTTTCCCATTTGGGACTTTAAGATTTGCTGGACAAGTTATATATGGTCAGAACCCAGCTCCCTTGCTCTATGAAATATAATGTCCTAAGCCCTGTGGTCTTTTAATGTAGAAGCCACTTGGTCTCTTGTAATCTTGATTGTAGCTCCCCACAGTATTTAAATGTGGTTTTGTTTTGTTTTTTTTTGGTATTGTTGCTTCTAGCATTTTCTCTCTGGGAGCTTTGAAACCGCAAGGTTTTACTCCTGTAAGTTTTCATCTCGAGATCTCTTTTAGGTGGTGCAAGGTAGATTTTTCTTTCTCTTTTACCAAATTGTTTTTGAACTTCAGGGCAATTCAGGGCCCAGTCCTGGTTTTCTAGGAAACAATTATCTCAAAACAAAAAGACCTGTTTCTTCCAACCATGGGATCTGCCAGGGAAAGGATTCCAAGGCAGAATTTTCCTAGTAAGGTAGGCCATATGGCTTCAATGAGTCAACCCTTTTGTGGTAGGGTCTAGGAGGTCCTCTCTGCCTGGGTCCTGGGGCCCCAGGATGGGAATGACCTCTCTTCCGCCTTGGCCGTTTCTTAAGTCCACCAACTTCCACTCTAGGGCTCAAATTCTACCTGGGTCAAAATGGAAAAGGCTGGTTCCCTCTGAAAGCTCTTCCTCCCTCATCTGTCCATCCCCTCCCACTCTCCCTCCTTCTTACTGTGGGACTCAGTCCCTTCTCCTTCTGAGTAGAAAGACTGTCATAAGAAAACTTTGGCAGTAGAGTCACCCAAAGGAGTGGGCCCTATATCTTGGTGTGGGGCAGCAAATGGCTCCTGGGAAAATTGAAATTCTGTATAATACCACCTGTAGCAATAAATCCAGGTTTCATGGGACTGAGTTTGTCCTAAACTAACTTATAATGAGGTCTGACTCAGTTACATGTGTTCTCCTAGTAGGATAATTGTTATGTTTGACCCTGTATGTGTGGATCATATATAACTGACAAATACTCTCAAATTTTGGCATTAAGGCTGTATATTTAGAAATTATAAAGATAAGAGTTAAGAACATCTTTGGATCAAAATGACTGTCCTGGTGCTTGCATGCAATCAGTCTAGAGGATCAAACTGGTAAATGGATAAAGTGACTTTTTGTAAGATAATTCGGAGATGCATTCAGCTGAATTGATGTAATTTGATTAGCAAGCAGTTTACAGGATTTCTATTATCATCCTTCTGATGTAACTTTAATTGTGATAGAGTTTGTGGTTACAGTGTTTAAAAACTTAGGGATACAATTGTATCTAGTTTGCTTTAAAATCAACTATAATAATAACTTTCATTTTGGGAAAATTAACAAGGAGCCTTTAAATTGTCCTTATCTGGGAAGGTCTTTGGGGACTCAACAGGTAGGTCCCTGGGGACTGTCTTTTGGGAAAGGTCATAAAATCTTATTAGTCTTGGAAAGATGTTGCCTAAGGAATGCAGTGAAGTGATTTAGGAAAACTATGAGATTCCACCTGGAAGATCCTGTTTGACAGTTACATATATGATCCAAATCAGAAGCCAGGAGGTGCAGTGGGTAGAGTTGTTGGCTTGGAGAAGAGAAAACCTGAGTTCAAATCCAACCTGAGACACATCCCAGAGAGTTAGTGGCAAGCAGACTTACATAAATTAGTGTTAGGATCAGATAAATAACATTCATCCAGTTCCTGTGCACATAGGCACATAGGAAGCACCTAAGAAATGACGTGTTTCTTTACAAGTGAGGTTCAATGACTTGCCCACCTTCACACAGCTAGTAAGTTTCACCTGCCTGATGTCATCACTGAACACAGTGCCTTCTGATAACAGGCTAGTGCTCTATTTACTGCGCCACCTAGCGGCCGCTCCTTGTCTGCTACATACAAAATACACGCAAGCGCTTTCAGGAGGCGGGAATCGTTTCCACGTGACTCTTTCCTCTTTCGGCTCGTACAGAGCGTCCGCCGTTGCCTAGGAGACCACGTCCCGCAGAGGATTCTGGGAAGATGGCGGCCTAGGTCTTTCTTCCTCAAGCTCTCCAGATTTTCCTCCGCCCCAGAGATCAAAGACCAGGTTCGGACGGACCCGGAGCCGGGACCAGGTGAGAGTCGGGGCCCAGCGGGGGGAGCCCCGAAGGGAAATCCCGCGAGATTTTCTCCGCAGGGCCAGGGCCCCTCGGAACCGGGAGAGTAAGGGGAGGGGGAGCGACGAGAGACCCTCCCCTCGCCCCTCGGAACGAGGAACGGGAAACCCGGCTGTGCTGGGGGGAGGGGCAGACCCGGCGGTGCGGGGTGGGGGGGGTCAGCGGGCGTCGCTTTGGGGAGCAGGCTGTCCAGGGGACCTTAGTCACCAAAGGCAGGGTCCGACTTCGCGCGGCATCATGGGAAGGCGTGAGAGGCAGGAAGGGCCGTGCAGGGATCGGGGCCCCCCACCCCCTCACACACAGACCCCAGGGGGTCCGGTGACCGGGAGCCCGGGACCCTTGTGAGGAAAGAAGTTTGGTTCTGGCCGCTCGTTACCACGATCGAGCGCTGGTTTGAGGCAGAGCTGTGTCTAGAAGGGACGTTGGGATTCTAGGATGGGAGAGCTGGCCGGGCTCAGAATGTTCGGGGGGATATTGACGATGATGGCCGCCCCCCCATCCCAGGGTCTTGGAGGAATGACGTCACCCAAAGTGCTCAGCCTGGTGAGCGCCCGAGAAGCCTTGGGTGTAGTTAGATGCTGGATCTTGGAGTAAGTGACAGCCAAGAGAGTCACGTGAGTGGTTTTCTAAGGAGGAGATTTCATCTAATTCCGTAGAGGAAATTTACAAGCAAACCTGATACTCTTCAGACTAATAGTTCTCTTGTGGAACTTGGGGGCCGTCTTAGGCATATTCTTAGAAGTGTGAAGCCTTTTTCATTGGGAAAAATGCTTTTTAAAACTTGTTATGTCAGATTTTTGTTAGGTAGTGACAGTGTTGTTAGGGCAGCCAATTGCCTATTGAGTTTTTAAAATGAATGTGGTAAACAGCTTTTAAAGAGTTCTTCTAAGTTAATAAATGGAATTGTGGTTTAAATTTTCTAACTCTACTTGGGTCAGGTTGCTTTGAGATAGACTAAATTGTTGTCCTTTGGCAAAAGTAACGTTAATGTCTTATGAAATGGACTGCTAAAACAGCAGGATGCTTTTAAAAAACGTTACTAATTGCTGAAATGGGTTATATTTTCCTCTAAACTAGCCCTTTGACAGGAAAGACTTCAGACTTACTCTTTATGACTACCCTATGATGTAAGTTAGCAAGTGATTGAAGGAATCACTGAGAAATCAAAAGGGAAACATTCTAAAGTACTATAGAAAGCAGGTCTCTGAAATTCTTTGAAGTTTCTTTAAGGTGCCTGCTTTTATTTGACCTGATCTTAGATCAGTGAACAAGTACAACTGCTCTCTGCCCCAAATACTGTCATCAACCTCATAATACTCTTGGGGAGACTGTCAAGTCTTCCTTTCCATCTGTGTTGAGGGCATTCACTTAGCCACTGGCAATTAAAAGCTGAAGAACTTGCCATCAGTATGGTAGTTGACCTTGATGCCTTGTTCATCCTCATTGAAAGTATTTGTCAACCTGACTGAAAAGCATGGGAGCAAGCACACAGCCCTGTTTCACTCCATTGGTGAGTGGGAAGGCATGTTGTCAGAGCCTGGGCAAACATGCCATCATGAAGTTGACTTGCAATAGTGATGAACTTCTCCCTGCAATTTTCCACAATTGAAAAAAAGGACAAGTATTAAGGCAGAAGATACAAAATGGTTTTTTTCCCCAAGGTTACAGGTAAAGCATGTATACTGGTACCTTCTCAGCCCCATTCTCCACTCCCTGCTCTGGGTTTACCTTATAGCTTATTTGGTCCTTTTTTGTACAGCATGACAGCCTTCCTAGAGGGAGTAACTCTATAACAATGTGTTACAGTGTTTGGAGTGATGATTGTACAAACGTACAGGCAGAGTCCTTAAGACCACAGCAGAACTTTGAGGATGTTTACCTCCAACACACTTAGAGTCCTCATCACCTTCACCACAGCAGAGCTTTGAGGATGTTTACCTCCAACACACTTAGAGTCCTCATCACCTTCACCACAGCAGAGCTTTGAGGGTGTTTACCTCCAACACACTTAGAGTCCTCATCACCTTCACCACAGCAGAGCTTTGAGGATGTTTACCTCCAACACACTTAGAGTCCTCATCACCTTCACCTTTCCAGTTGTGAAATGCTTAGTCAAGTGCCCTCCCTTCCAAAAGCCATGCCAGTCTCATTTTTCTGACTGCAAGAAAAACCCCATTAAAAACCACACAGTCCATTCAGAAGCATTTGTCTTGGACAGTGGTGGGCCCAGATTCATCATAGCCCTGCTTGTTGATCTACATGTGTTGGAAGGTGGAGAGAGGCCAGGATGGAGACTCCAAAGTGGACAGGACATTGGTGCTCAGGTGGGGCCAAAGTCTTCCTTTTCATTGTGCTGAGGCTAGGGCTGAAATCTCTCTCTGCATCCTGTCAGCATGGTCTGTGTCCATGGTGGTATCACCAGACAATACTGTGATGGCCTACACATCCTTACAGATGTCAACTGCACACTTCATGATTGAGTTGATGGTAGTTTTGTGGATGCCAGATGTAAGAAAGATGGTTGGAAGAGAGCTTCTGGGCACCAGAATCACAATTCCACCAACAATGAATTCGTATCTCAAGTTTTCCACATCCCCCCCAGCATTTGTGTCTTTCCTTTTCAGTTATTTTAGCCAAACTGATAGGTGTGAAATGACATCTTAAGATTGTTTTCATTTGCACTTCTCTCCTCAGTAATGATTTAGAGCATTTTTTATTTGACTGTAAATGATTGCGATTTCTCCACTGGAAAATTTTCTTCCCATATCCTTTGACCATTTATCAATTGGGGAATGATTCATATTGTTATGGATTTTACAGAGATCTTTGTCTCTATTGGGTGTTTGAGATATGAGAACTTTGTCTGATGAAGTGTATAGATACCCCCCCACCAATTCCCTGCCTTCCTTCTGATCTTCATTACATTGCTTTTATTTGTACAAGCCTTTTAAATTTATATAATAAAATGATCTTTTTCACATCTCACTCTCTTCCTTCTGTCTTCTTTATCCATAAATTGTTCTTCTGTCCATAAGTCTAGTAAGTACTGTGTTCCATGATCTTCAGATTTTCTTCTATCTCCCTTTAGACACAGCTCATGTATCCATTTTGACCTTATCTCGATAAATAACTTAAAATGTTGGCCTCTGCATAATTTCTGCCACATTTCCTTCTAGTTTTCCCAAGAATTTTACCAGATAATAAATTCCTATCCCCAAATCTGAAGTCTTTCTACTTGTCAAATACAAGGTTCCTTTATCTGCTGCCATAAATTGCACGTCTCCTGTGTTCCATTGGTCTACCTTTCCTGTGCTTCGCCAGTACCAGGTAGTTTTGATAATTACTGCCTCATAGTATGTTTTTAAGATCAGGCTCTGCTGAACCTTTTTCCTCTACGTTACATTTTTATTAGTTCCTTTTATATTCTTCACCTTTTGTTCCTCCAAATGATGTTGGTTAGAATTCTTTTCCAACGCACATCAAATAAGGTTTTCAAAATTAAATTGGGATAGTCTTGAAGATACTTATATCTTCAGGCTCAGGTAAAATTGGCATTATTATTCTATTTGCCATGAAGAATTAGTATCAGTCCAATTATTTAAATCTAGTTTTATTTGTATATGCATATAGTTCTGGGCTTGGTTCTCAAATGTGTGCCTCCAGGAATTTGATACTGTTTGGAGTTATTTTAAATGGGGTATTCTCCGTGTCTCCTCTTGCAAGATTTTGTTGGTGATATATGGGAATGCTGGTGATATATGTGAGTTTACATTATATCCTACTACTTTGCTAAAACTATTGTAACTTTTTAGTTGCATCTTTGGAATTTTCCATGGATATCATCATCATATCATACACAAAAAGAGACTTTTATTACCTCCTTCCCTAGTTCTTTGTATTTGTTTTTCCTTCTTCCCCATTCCTTGTGTTTCTTTTTCTTCTCATGTTGCTATTCTAGGATTTCCAATACAGTATTGAATATCACTGGTGACAGTGGCCCTCCTTGAACATCAGGTCGTACTGGGAAGACTTCTGGGTAAACACCATTAACAAGCGACGCTAGCTGATCACTTTAGGTAAATACTTTTCATGTATTTAAGATACAATCCATTTTTGCCTGTACTGGCCATGGTTTTTTAATAGAAACGAGTATTGTTTATCAAAAGCAAATTCTTCAGAAGTTGATATTTTCATATGATTTTGGGGTTTCTTTTAATTGATGCAAGTCACATACATAATTTCCCTGCCTTCCTGGCATAAATCCCAGTTCATCCCAGTGTAGTATTTTGGATTATATTGCTGTTATCCCCTAACTGGTACTTCATTTGGAATTTTTTCATATATATAAACACTAATGAATGTGGTCTGTAATTTTCCCTGTCATGTTTCTTACTGATTTGAAGTCAATACCATGTTTGTTTCCTAAAAAGAGTTGGGCAGTACCCCTTTTTGCCTAATTTTTTCAAACCATTTATTGTGTATTAGAATTAGGTGATGTTTCAGTGTTTGTAGAATTCCCTTGGAAATTCACCTGACCCTGCTCCTCTCAACTTTGGAAGGTCATTCATGGCCAGTTGAATGTCTTTTTGTAAAAAAAGATTATCTAGATGTTCTATTTCGTCTTCTGTTAAGCCTACATATGTTAACCCAATATTTAGTATGAGTAAGTATAGTCAATTCAAGGAGTCACAATAGTTAATTTCTAGACTATTTACCACATGCCTGGCTTTTCTCCTAAAGAATTTTTGAGGGCTGTGATGTCTTCCACCCAGCCTGCACTTGCCTCCCCCTGCATCTGGGTGCCATCCCACCTCCTCTGTCTCAAGGGTTTAAACTTGCAACTTCAAAGTTCACCCTGGAAGATGATATTGCTGCCCCCATTGTGAACAATTGCTCCAGAATGTGCAAAGCTGGCTTTGCAGGAGGCAGTGGTCCTTGGCTGGTCTTCCCTTCCATTATGGGGCACCCCAGGCATCAGGGTGTGATGGTGGGTATGGGCCAGAAAGACAGCTCTATGGGCGATAAGACCCAGAGCAAGAGAGGAATTCTGACCCTTAAGTACCCCACTAAAAGTGGAATTGTCACTCCATAGTTCTTTGTCTGGATGTGGACAGCATTTTCTATCCTGAGTCATTTGGAATGGTCTTGGATCATTGCATTACTTACAATAGCTAAGTGTACCAGCGTCTGTCATTGCGCAGCATAGCTGTTACCACAGACAAGGGCATGGTCACTAGCTTTGTGAGCTGAGGCCTGATGAAGGTGTTGATCACTGGAGGCTGTAGGGCTATGGTAGCTTACCTGGTGCTGAGGTGGGGTCTTAGTGGTGGTGACAGGCATGTGCTGAGACCAGGTGGGTTTTCTGTGTTTCCCTGGGGCTCCACTGAAGCAGGTAGAATTTTGCAAAGAAATGAGGAAGGGAGAGGGCATTCTCATATCTCCAGGTTAAGGCCAAGGTTGGGCAGGATAACATCACAGCATTTTGTCCTGGTTCTCTTTTCCAGTTCCATTGGGGCTGGGCTGTGTCTTGTTTCTGGTTCTGTTTAAAATCGTTACTTTAATTTACTGTTACATGGTAGTAAGTGCAATGACAGCAGCAATAATAGCTTGCATTTATACAGGTTTGTATCTGCAAAGCACCTTATGACTATTATTTCATTTGACTCTTACAACATCCCTGGAAGATTCATGTTGTTACCATTATTCCCTTTTACAGATGCAGAAACTGAGGCAGACACTAAGAGATAGAACCAGCACATGTCAGAGATTGGATTTAAACTCGTACCTTCCTGACTCCAGGTACAGCATTCTAACCACTTTGCCACTTGGGAGCCTTCCCAGGAGTCTCTGTATTGCACTTTTCTTAGGGCCCAGTAACATATTCCATTGCATTCATGTAATAAAGCTTTCTTTGCTGTTACTCAGTCAATTCAGTAGGGACCTTTGTGACTCTTCATGATTCCATTTGGGGTTTTCTTCACAGTGATGCTGGATTGAGGCAAATAGGGTTAAATGACTTACCCAGGGCCACACAGCTAGTAAATGTGTGAGATAGGTTTGGAACTTAAGTCCTCCTGATTCCAGGTAGAGCACCATATCCACTGCACCAGTTCCAAAATTGATGGGCATCTGCTTTGTTTTCAGGTCTTTAGTTCTAGAAAAACAACTGCCATAAATTTTGGGCACATGTGGGGTCTTTGCTTCTGTCACTGACCTTCCTGTAACATATGCCCGCCACTGGAATGTCTGCCCCCAACTGTAGAGATATTTCAGTTAGTCTCTTCATGTATTCCATTTTTTTAAAGTGTGCTTGGAGTAATTCACTTCTCCAGCACCAGTGTCTTAGTGGGCCTAGATTTCCACAGTCCTTTCACCTACTTTTCCCATCATCTTTGTTCTGATTGTGTGGATTTGGATTTCTCTATTATTAGTGGCAAGTAGCTGGTGCAGTGGGTAGACTTGTGGGCCTGGAGTCTTCCTAACTTCAAATCTGGCCTCAGACACTTCCTAACTGTGTGACCCTGGGGAAGTCACTTAACTCTTTGACCTTAACCCCTTGGAGAAAGAAATGGAAACCTTGTGAGAATTGTTGCCAAGGAAATCCCTTGGAGTGGTGTGGTGTGTTCCAGAGGGATAGGGAGAGTGAAAGAAGATTGACCAACAAGGAAGTGCCAGGCCCCCTGCTGACCATGGGGATGCAAAGGGAGAGAGAAGACAGTCCCTGCCCTCAGGGAGCTCATAGTCACCTGGGGGAAACAACATAGAGGTGCTTACAAAGTGAGCTATATGGGGTATAAATAGGAAATAACTGAGACTGCAGTGAGAGGGGCTGGAAAGGGAGGATTTTAGTTGGGTCTTAAAAGGAAGCCAGGAAGGGCAGTGGTCTGAGTAGAGGAGGGGGCATGTCCCAGGCAAGGGGGATGGCCAGAGAGATGGAGAATCTCCTGAGGGAAACCTCCAGGAGCCCATTATCACTGGATACAGGAGGACAGGTGGGGGAGAAAGGTTTCACAAGACTGGAAAGGTAGCAGAGGGCCAAACTCTGCAGGGCTCTGGATGCCAAGCAGAGAGTTTTGTGTTTGCTTCTGGAAGCAATGGGGAGGCACTGGAATTTACTGAGTGGAGGGGGGGTGTGTGTGACATGGTCAGACCTACATTTTAGAGTTTGGGGCTGGAGCAGAATGGGGAGAGACTTGAGGCAGGCAGAGTCCTTCCCTCAGCAGCTATTGTGATAATCCAGGGGTGAGGTGATGGTGTTTTGTTAAAAGCTGATTGAGAAACCTTAATGTGGAGAATAAATGGGAATGACTCTAGTTCATTATCATTTGACAGAAAAGAGGGGGTCTAGGTAAGTGGGGAAGGTAGCAGGTTATAAGGCTTTGACTCCTCCCCATGGGCATAGAAGAATAATAGATCTCTGGGGAGTCTTCCATCTCATTCAGTCTGGGCGAGGTCTGGGATCAGATTCTCTGACTCCAAGGAAGGGGGGGGTCTCTGCATTATTTGGGCTGGTTAAAGGGATCTTTGACCACTTGGCCCTCTCCCCACTGGAGCATACATACACCCTAGGGCTGGGAAGAGGTGAGCCAGGGTGGAGTCAAGTTGAACCTTGTCTGACTAGGAAAGCCAAAGGGTAGAGAGAGAAGAGAGAGACATTATGGGAGTTATGGAAAATTATAGGGCACATTTGTGGGAGCATTTACTGTCTTTCTTCATTCACCTCTCTATCCAGACTGAGAAGACCTCAAAGAACCCAGAGTCTTTGGCCAGAGAAAGTAAGTCTATCTCAGGTGCCCTCCCTCCCCAGAAGTCCTCCCAGACCCTGTCTTCAGCCCCTCAGGTATCTGCCTTCCCCCTACCTCCTTAAGTAGATTGACCAGGGAAGGAAGCATTTTTTTCTGATTCTTTCAGTCCCTGTCCCAAGAATCCCCTTGCATCCAGGAGAGAAGTCTCCACTGGCCTGTGCCCTCCCCCATGCTGGGAGGCTGCCTGTCAAAGGTGGGGAAGAGCTCTGCATTTGGAAGGAGGGAGGACCTGGATCTGAATGCACATTCCCAGGTCCCACTATTGGAGTCTATGAAGTGGGTTCCAGGTGTGATCCCGTTGGATCCTTAGAGCATCCCTGCCGGGTAGGGGCTAGTATCCCCATTTCACAGGTAAAAACCTGAGAGTGAGAGGTGCAGTGACTTTCCCAGAGACTTAGCTAGGACAGGTCAAGGGGAGGGTTCTTCACTCAGTTCTACCTGACCTCCATGCCCAGGACTCTAGCCACTGAGCCTTGGCTGCTAAGTCACTGAACCTCAGTATTCTCTGTAAAATGAGGGCCTGGAGTTGAGGACCTGGAGCTAAGCTCCTTTCAGAATTTGAATATATATATATCTGGAAATCAGCTCAGGAAAAAACCCCAAAACTCATGGATTTTGGAGTTGGAAGGCTGCCTTAAAATGGTCTTGGAATTTCCTGCTGGTATAAATCTGTGAACCAGGCTGGAGTCTTGGTTGTACCTTAATTCAGCCTGGGCCAATCATTGATCATTCTGCACCTTGGGCAAAGCACTTATCC
The DNA here is from genome assembly GCA_028658325.1 of Potorous gilbertii. Taxonomy (NCBI): domain Eukaryota; kingdom Metazoa; phylum Chordata; class Mammalia; order Diprotodontia; family Potoroidae; genus Potorous; species Potorous gilbertii. The sequence continues at coordinate 13,552,481 of CM053771.1, read as the reverse complement.
CCAGTTGACTCAGCCTGGGTCATCTCCAGTTATCCTGATGAATATCTGATCCCTGGATTCAGATGGCTCTGGAGCAGAAGTGAGTCTGGTGACCTGCACAGCCCACCCTCACTCAAAACAAAGTCAAGGCCAAGTCATGTCATTTTTTCTCTGATGATCTTCTTCAGCAACAAAGGATGAACACAATTTCTTAAGCTCCTTCTACTGGATAGTCTCTCCTTTTCCCACCCTTGGCTCCCTTCTCCAACACCTGCAAACCATTGAGACAGCTAAAAGCAATGGTGTCCTTATTTGTAAAGACCCTTGCCCAGGAGTGGGGAACCTGTGGCCTTTGTTACTTGAAAGTTAAAAAACAGTTTTCATTTTTTGAAGTTATGCATAATAGTTAGATTTTTACAAAAGGATATACATTTTCAAGTATATCTAATTGACGTTTCTTGATTCTTGAACGCAGCCTGATTGGATTAGATCCAGGTGTAGCCCCTTCACTGGCTTTTTCCTGACTTCTCTGTAGCGTTTATCATTGTAACCCATCCTCTCCAGTTGGATAAACACGTCCTTGAAGATTCCTGTCCTGGTTCTCTTGCTGCCTGTGGGACATAAATCCTCAGTAAGTCCTTCCTCTGGTCTGACATGGTCTCCTTTCCTCCCTGCCTACCTTCTTCCCTTCCCTCAATACTCATTCTGCTTTTTTGTAGCTATTGGTCTTCTGTATGGGAACTGGCTGGGTGGAACTGTGGGTTGTGCTGGACCTCAGGTAGACCTGCATTCAAACCCTGCCTCAGTACCTATCAGCTGTGTCAGGTCACTCAATCTCTTGGACTCAGTTTGCTCATCTGTGTATTTGAGACACTGAACTGGGAAGCAGAGAAGAAACAGTGTCTTGTCTTAAGCAAATTGAAGTTAAGTGTTGCGTTATTCCGCAGCCTAGAGGTCCTAAGAACCTCCTAGAGAGAAATAAAAAATAATAATAGCTCACCTTTTTATCACAATCTTGTGACAGAAACTGCCAAGCACTTGACCAGTGGAATCTGTGGAGCAGCCTTTGAGGGGAGGTGCCATTATCCTCCCCACTTTATAACTGAGGAAAGTGAGACAAACAGGTCTAGTGACTTACCAACAGTCACACAGTGTCTGAGGTCAAATGTGAACCCTTAGTTCTTCCTGACTCCAGGCCCAGGCCTCTCTCCCCTGTTCCAACTAGCTGGAATTCCTCCCAGAAGATAAAATAGCATTAGCCCTCTGATAATTACCCAGTGGTTAGAACCCCAAGGGAAGAAGGGCAAATAGAGACATAAATAGGGGTTCTCCCAACCTCAGTCCCTTTGGATGAGGCAGGGCAGCCACTCCTCATTGGGGTGGTTGGGTAATAGAAACAGGAAGTCAGGTAATTTGGGTTTGGGGAGAATGTTAATCTTAGTCTCAGAACTTGCAAAGTTTGTTTTAGTGGGGATGTTTTCCCTTTGTCAGAATGTCTGGTGGGATGAGGGGTGGTAGGTATCTAGTTAATTCTGTCAGAATGTCTTGGTGGGGTCTGCACAGTTATTGGAGGTCTCCTTCAAGACAGCATCAGTGGGCTTAGGCTGTGGAAAAAACAGCACAACTGAGGGTCTGTCTCTGTTTTCATAACCCTGTGAGGAAGCTCAGTTTCTTTGACATCTAAGGTAACTTTCTGGAGAGAAAGTGTGTCCCCCAAATTCAATTTGTTTCTTCCACATTAGCAACTTGGAAACCATCCCTGATTCTTTCCCCTGCCTTGGCTCCCTTTCCCCATAGAGCATTAGTTACTGAATCTTCTTGATTATCCTTTTAGTTTGTCTGAGTCTGAATGTGGTACATTGTTATCTCCAAGTGTTAGAGTTTTACTCTGTATTTTTGCCTTTCATTTTCTACTTTGGAGAATTATCTGTCTTTTTCCCTTCCATTATTTTGCTGAACTACTTTGGAATACTGGCTACAGAAAAAATTCTCTCTATTTGGGCCCAGTAAGAAAAAAACTGCCCATGTGAGCGTCCTCCATTTAAAAGACTTGACTGTGAACTTAATTAACTGGATTGACTTAACTAACTTAATAGGCACTGGGGAGTGGAAGAGGGGGCAGTCTTCTCTTAAGTTAACAGATTTCTGTATGCCTAAAATTCATTCCTCCCCACATCACGTTCAGCAAATTCTAGTGCCTCCCATAATATCTTTGTGTCATTAAAGATGCATCTGTTGACTCTTTAAGAGCTCTACAGAACTGGGCCCCAGCCCCCTCTCTGAGTTGATTACACACAGCTCCTCTTCATGCAGCACTGAGCTGCCAAACTGGCGTTTTGGCTTCTCCTCCCTGGTGATGCTCCATCCCAGGTGTTTTCTTTATCTTGGTGGTTCCCATGATTAGAATGGGCATTGTTAGGATGCTCTTAAATTCTCTGAGTTCCCTTGAAAGCTCTGAAAAAGTTCTTAATTCTCGACTGAGTAGTCAGTTTTATCACCCAGTCAAGTAAGTTTATATATATATATGTATGTGAATGTATAAAATCTGTAGATAGGTAGATATATTCCTAAGGCCTCACTGCCCAGCTGTGTCATATTTTCTACCACAGAGCCCCTCCCTGCCCACCACTCCTCATTGCTAGATAAGGTCCCTCAGGGTGGGGACTGGCTTTACTTTTGTAAGAAACAAAAAGGTACCAGAAGGATCATTGAGGATTCAGTGCTGGCTTAATGTGCTCCCCTCATCCCCAACAGCAGTCCCAGGTCAGTCCCTCTCTGGTCTCCTTCCTAATTTCCTGCTGTCCTTGTGCTCCAGGATTAATATGTCCTGCTTCCTGCACCTCTCCCTTTACTTTTACAGTTCAAATTTTGAGGGGAGGGTGGGGGTGGGAGAAGGAGTTGGGCCTCCCTGGGCATGGAATCAAAGTACTAAATCAGATGACAAGCAAAGCCCTAGACTTGGAGGTGGGAAGGTTCATATCAGTATATAAAGTTTATAAAGTGAGCTGTAACATATGACTTGGGTCATTCTGATGTCCTGGCCTCAGCTCCTCATTAGGATCCACTTATATTCCTGTGAGAGAAGATCTCTTGACAGATGAAAACAAGACAGAAGGAAAGGGCCCCTTTGTGTTAACATTGGGATAAGGAAGGTCAGGAATGGAGATGGGCCAAGGTGGCAGATGTCTCCAGTTTGGAGGAGAGCTCAGTGGGGGTGGGCAGGTCTGGGCCCAGGCTGTAGAGAGAAAGGGGGAGGGCTGTGAGAGGGGAGGGAATCAGAGGTGGGGAATGACTGGGAGAACCCCCATGGATTTAGGCTGCACATATGCTTGTGGGGAAGTTGAGTGTCGTGGGAGGAGAGCTGGAAGACTAGGAGATTCTGCTGAGGAGGTCTGGAGTCCCAGAGAAGGGGGAAGGAGGGAGGTGGTAGAGAAATGGGAGAGGGGAGCTCAGATGACCAGCCAGGTGGGTGGGAGCCCCTGTGGAATTCTGTCCTTGGGGTGAAGTTTGGAACCCTGGGAAGAGGGCACAGGAGAAGAGGAGTCAACCTAGAAGATGGACAGCAGGGCTCAGCAAGACTCTTGGCATTAGGAAGACCCAGCTAGAACAGGTTGGCTGGGAACAGATGCACTAGGAAGTGAGATCTCCACCTTCTTTGGAGCTAAGGTCTCTCTGCCTTGTTCCTTTGTAGCTAAGGTCTCTGCAGTCTTCATTCAGAGCAGAGAACCTTTCATGTTCCCTGGAGCTGAGGTCTCTCTGGAATGGAGATGTCTCTACCCTTTTCCCTTGGTGTGAAATCTTTTTTCATTTTACTTTTGGGGAAAAAAAAACTTGCTGCTGTCCTCCTCTTGAGGTGGAGTCTCTCCCCTGAGGGCAGAGCAGGATCTTTGTAACCATTCTGGGAACTTTCCCTCTAGCATTCTTGGCAAGTCAGCATCCACCCTGGGAGGAGAGGGCAAAGTCAAGGTCTCTCCCAGCCTGAGGTTCTTCTCCCTCTACAGGTCACCTTGCAGAGGATCACTGCCTGCCTATTCTTAGAAGAGAGACCAAGGAGAATGATTCCTATGGCCCAGAAACCCTCATCCCAGGTGAGTGTAGTCCATCCACAGACCTGATCACCACCAGCAAAGGGGGAATCCAAGAAAGTCAAGGAAGGTTTATCCTGTTAGAGGTGTCTTGGCAGTGCTGATAGCCAAGGAGGGATTGTCCTGCTGGTTCTCCTCATGACCTCCTGCCTCATTGCATTAAGATGACACTATCCTGGGATCTGAATGCAGTCTATCTAGAGCAAGAGTGGGGAACCTGCAGGGTTCAAGGCCACATGTGACTTCTGGATCCCTAAGTGCAGTTTTTTGACTAAATCCAATTTTACAGAACCAGTTTGTCAGATCTGGCAATTAAGCTTCAATGCTAAGTTTGCACAGGGCCCTTTCAGAAAAGTCAAGATAAAAGCTCAATTGGGTAAAGGATTAAGTAATGAGAAGAGAACTGCAAGGTGGCCCAGTGCATAGAGCACTGAGCTTGGAATCAGGAAGACTCATGTGCATGAGTTCCAATCTGGCCTCAGTCACCTACTATCTGTGTGATCCTGAGTCACTGAAGTCACTTAACTGTTCACCTCAGGTCATCATTTTTGTTATGAATGGGAAATGACAAACCTGTCCTGTATCTTTGCTCAGAAGATGTCAAGTGGGGTCTAGAACAGTCAG
>CM053771.1:13485991-13547293 GCA_028658325.1 Potorous gilbertii | reverse complement strand
GAGCACTGAGCTTGGAATCAGGAAGACTCATGTGCATGAGTTCCAATCTGGCCTCAGTCACCTACTATCTGTGTGATCCTGAGTCACTGAAGTCACTTAACTGTTCACCTCAGGTCATCATTTTTGTTATGAATGGGAAATGACAAACCTGTCCTGTATCTTTGCTCAGAAGATGTCAAGTGGGGTCTAGAACAGTCAGACACAACTGAACCAATTGAGTAATGCCATGCACTGTGTTAAGGACTGGGGATTCCAACAGAAATGATGAAAACTGTCCTGTTTCCATAGAAATTATCCTTTGACTGGATAGACAACACAAAAGGAAGAGATTTTGGGCAAAAGGCAGTGGAACAGGGTGGGAAAGTCAATGATGTATTCCAAAGTGAGTCACCCAGGTGGAAGTGTGGAGATGTGTGAGCTGGACTCTTCACATGTAGGTGTTTGGAGGACATGAGCTCACCCCATGAAGAGAGAAGGTGGGAGGATGGGGAAGGAAAGAGCCTCTGATGAGAACAAGTTAGGCATTGCAGACATGAGTTATCAGTGAAGAAAAGCATGGCCTTCCTTTAGTGGTTGTTCACAGTAAGAATGAATAGAAGGCAGTGAAGAGTCAGGAGTCAGAAGACCAAATGAAAAGAATTGTAAATTCTTGGGATTCTAAAAAATCAGGGAAAGACTAAAAAGTTCCTTAATTGCTCTGAGGTTCAAAAATAGAAATAAAGGAAGCCCTAAGTGAAATATATAAACAAGATAAATCAGATGTCACTGAAATCAAAATGATAAACAGGTGAAGAGATTTTTGTCTACAAGAAAGATAATTGCCCTACAATAATACAACTTCTTAACCAGTGAGTCCCACCATTCTGCTAGAAAGCAAACACATTAAACTCCAAGTGCCTTTGCTAAACACGTTTTGCATGTACCAGATTGTGACAATAGATGTGCTCTCCCAAGCATCAAGGCAATTGAAGAAGCAATCACTTTCTTGTATATTCTCCATCAATCTGCTTCTTGACTCCCTAAACCTAAGCCCAATGGTCTAGAGTTGTAGCACCATCATGAAATAATTTATTTTTGATAGATTGTCACTATCTTTTTTTGTACTAATATATAATCTCTAATCCTGTTTGATAAAATTTTACATATTTAATGAAGGAACCCTTCTTTCCCCACAAAGTTACTGTTATTTTTCCATAATTGAATATTAAAATGAATGAATGTATTTATTCTATGAAGTGTTGAAAGCAATTATAAAGCAAAGACAGAAGATGTCTAAGTATGAGTCATCATACCCAGGAAAATCTCAACCCTTCTGTATAAAAATAGAGAACACTTCCTCATTTGGCCAGAAACAGTCTCATAACATTCAGGTCAGGCCATATTGTGAATAATTTCTTCATAATTCTTTTCCTACTTTTCTCTACTTCTTTTACAGACATTTAGCAGATTTACTTGATAAATTCTTCGTTCACTCCTGAGAGATCACTGTTAAGTTGTGTTTTTTTTCCTCCCAGAATCCACAGTCCTAACCAACTTCTCACAAACTCTTGATAGAATATTCTTAATATGTCACTAGGACAGAGAGAAATTATATATGACTTCACTATCTTCTGTACGGGTTTTTGTATATCACCAATAAAGCACATTTATTGTTCCTAATTCCATCAGGAGAAGCATTGTTTACTAAAACATTTTCTTCTTTTTGATTTTTCCATCATGATTCTCCCTTCAAATGTACAATGCTTTTTCCATATTCCATTGTGCTCTTAGTAACTGATTTCAAGTGTTGGCTCTGACACTCATAAAGGTTATGTGAGTGTTAGGCAGAGTCCTTGTCTGGGCTTCAATGGTTGATGAAGGTTGGACTAGCTGCTTTCTGGAGTCTCTCAACTCTAAATCATGACTTTTGATGGTTTAGGAGTTGGTGACATTCAAGGATGTGGTTGTGGACTTCACTAACGAGGAGTGGGGCCTCTTGGACCATTTTCAGAAAGAGCTGTACAAGGAAGTCACGCTGGAGAATGTCCAGAACCTACTGTCTCTGGGTAAGGACCATTTATTTTCCTTTCTTGATGTTATTTGTCAGGCCAAAATTTTCACAAGTGGCAGAGAATGGATCCATGTTCTGATGCCTCTCAGCCTCAGAAGCTTCATTGAGTGCACACTGTTCTGTGTGTATCACCTCTCCATTGGTCTTGGCTTGTCACCTTTACAAGTTAAATAATTTACCGCCAGTCAGGTATCTGACCTTAATACCATATTCATCCTTAGTGAAGATGTCTAATAACTTCACTGAAAATGTTGTGCTACAAAGAATGGGAGGGGATTCTGGCAAGGTGGCAGGACAGGACAGAAAGTACTTGGCTCTCCAAGAATCTCCTTAAATGAAGAAAACAAACTACCCCCAACTCTAGTCAGTATAAAATACCTGGAATTCCAGATTCCCAGAACAAAAACAGCAATTATGTAAACCAAACTGTAAAAACCTTTATATACAAATAAAATCATATTTAAATAATTGTAGAACTATTAATTGTTCATGCATAGGCAGGGCCAATATAGTAAAAATTACAATTTTATCCAAACTGATATTCAATACCATTCCACTGACATACCCAGAATGTTTTTTACTCAGAAAAAGTACTGAGAATATTCATTTGAGAAAAGCAAAATGTCAAAAATATAGGAAACAATAAGAAAAATGTCAGTAAAAAATGTTTAGCAGTAAATGCTTTATTGTAAGTCAATAAGTATCAAAACTCTGGTTCTTGATAAGAAATAGAAAAAGATAGAATAGTGAAGTAGTTTATGGTTACACCAGCTAATAAACTTAATAACCTTGTATTTGAGAAATGTAAAAACTTAATATTTGAGATAAGAATTCATTATTTGGTAAAAAATAATTGTTGGGAAAACTGTAAAGCCATGTGTCTGAAACTCTGTACATATACACACAAATGCCTGCACAGACACATACATACCTATTTTTATGTCATTGTAGTCAACACTGAAGGGAGGGAGAAAAAAAATTTATGTGATAATTCTCTTCTAAATTTGCAAAAAATAGGATGTTAGCTATAGTAGATTTGCAGTTTCATGTACAATCATCATTTTTATAGTGCTGTATATAGTACTCTTTATGGTACAGAAATCCTTCTTTTATTACATAAACTAAAAAAAATTAAAAAACAATTTGTCAAAGAGATGAAAATAGTTTATTTCAGTAGTCTGTGAATTCATATGACTTAAGCACTTTGCAAGCCTATGATGGACTATAAGCAACACTAGTATGGGCCAAATGTTTGTCTAAGTCATGGTTGATAACTGATATGAGGAAACTGTGTTTTCATGACAATTTATGGAATATGTTTCAAAGTATATGAACTGAATGCTAATATATGTTAACATAAAAAAAGAACAAAATCCTAGAAATCACCCCAAAAGGAGGATATGTTGCATATTAATAGGTGTTTGAAGAGATAAAAAAATAAAATAAAATTAGGTAGGAAGAGGTAAAATGGAGCAATTATCACATAAAAATTAATCCTGTTGGAATTAGCTGGGAGTGCAGGCATTTAGTGCTGGAACCCTATTCTCTTGGTATTAACAGAAGAGGAAATAGAACATCTAAGTAAACCTATTTTAGAAAAAGAAATCAAACAGGCCATAAATGAACTTCCTGAGAAAAAGGCATCAGTAGCAGGTGGATTTGAAAGGGAATTTTACCAAACATTGAAGATTAACTAATTCCAATATTTAATCAGTGATTTGAAAAAATAGGCAAACAAGGGATACTTCAAACTCCTTTTATGAAATATGGTATTGATACATCAGGAAGAATAAAATAGAAAATAATAGACCAATATCATGAATGAATATGAATGCCAGAATCCTGAGTAAGGTACTAGGGAGGGAATTACCACAATATATTGCAAAGATTGCAAATTCAGCCTGAGTTGGATTTATACAGAGAGTGGGAGTGGGGGGGGGGGTACTGCTTAAGCTTACAGATAATTATTCACACAATTGATTATGTCAATTGAAGTAACAAAAAATCATGGGTTATATTAACAGCCGAAGTATAAGCTTTCAATCAAATACAACATTCATTTCAATTAAAAGTCCTTGAAACTATAAGCATTCATAGATTTTTCTTGAAATTGATTTAAAAAAGAAAAGCATTTAACTAAAGATATCATCAAGCATTATTTGCATTGGGGATAAGCTGGAAGTCTTCCAAGTAAGATCAGGGGTGAAACAAGGGTGCCCACTGTCACCTCCACTGTTCACTATTATATTGGAAATACAGTAGGAAGACAAGGGGAAATAGAAGTAATCAGAATGGGAAATGAGCTTATACAACTCAATTTTTGTGGTAGATGATATGATAGTATACTTGGAAAATCCCAAAGACTCAATCAAAAAGTTTATTAAAGCAGTGAATAATTTTAGCAAAGAAGCAGGGTATAATTTAAACCTATGTAAGTCATCAGCATTCCTATATATCACCAACAAAACCATGCAGAAAGTGATAGTGAGCGATACCCCATTTGAAAAACTCTGCATGGTATGTGATTCCTGGGAGAACAGCTGCAAAAACAAACCCTGAGCATCATGGGCCTTACAGCGTTTTCAGTATTTCCCCATCATTGTCATCAAACCACTTTGGATGTTTACAGGTGTTTTGGCCTAGATGCCTAAGTGTGGTGCTGTTCAACAAATCTCTGAAAGCTGCTCACCTTTCTGTTGGAATGTTGCAGAGCCTCTGTTGGCTCAGTTTTCTCTCTAGGTTTCTCTCCAACAAATGTTTGTCCTATGGAGAATCACTCTAAAATGTTGAAATTAAGTCTGGTTGCCATCTTGCCTTGTGGCTGTTGCTTTTGTTGAAAGTGAATGTTTAGCTTAGAGTGAATGAGTCTCTGATGGGTCCAGCACTCGGTGGTGTACACCTGCTTTGTCACCCTCAGAGTCTGTCTCTTCTCCTTACACTGATACAGTCTATTAAATGCTAGTGTTTGCTCTGAGAGTGCACGAAGTTTGATTGCATTTAGGTTGTTAATGAGAAAGTCATGAGCCACGTAAGTCTCCAGTACGCATTGGTATTGCATGTACTTATATGTGTATATCTTTTGGTGTATCTATGTTTGATTGTTTGTTTTCTTCAGATTCAGAGAGCAGGTTCGAAGAAGATGAGGTGACTAGAAATCTTGGAATTTTTCTGCAAAAACATGGTCTGCACAGATTCATGAGTGATGGTTCCTGGGACTGCAAGTTGAGAGAAATTTGTGACTCTAATATCAAGTTAGATAAAAATCCAAAGAGTGACTGTGAAATTGATGAAATTGGAAAGAGAGTCAGAGAGTCTTGTATCCTAAATCTTTACAAGAAAATAACCTCAGGAAATGACTGTGTTCAGGACTGTGAATACAGCAAAAGCTTTACTGAAGAGGTAGAGCTTTTTCAGTCCTATGAGAAGCCTCCTGAAATGTCACTGTATCCAGGTAATCAATGGGAAATGGCCTGGAACTGGAGTTCAGACCTTATGAGACATCAGAAAAATGATATTGGAGAAATGCTTTTTGTAAGAAATGAAGGTGGGAAGGCCTTAGGTCAGAACTCTGCGCTCATTGCTCATCAGCAAATTCCTATTGGAGAAGAGCCTGGTGAATATAATGGATGGGAAGGAGACTCATCCTGTCACTCATCTTTTCCTTGTTATACTAGATTTCACCCTGGAATGAAAAGTTATGCATGTCCTCAGTGCTGGAAGGCTGTCAGTTGTAACTCAGATTTTCATAGATCTCATAAGGTTCATACTGAGGAGAAGTTTTATGAATACCCTCAATGTGAGGAGACTGTCTGCTACAGATCTCTCCTTATTAGTCATCAGAGAAACCACAGGGGAGAGAACCCTCTTGAATGTAATCAGTGTGGAAAGGCTTTCACAAGGAGGGAGAGTCTTGTTGCTCATCATAGAATCCACAGTGGAGAAAAACCTTTTGAATGTAATCAGTGTGGAAAAACTTTCACGCAGAGTTCCAATCTTACTGCCCATCAGAGAATTCACACCGGAGAGAAGCCTTATGAATGTAATCAGTGTGGAAAAGCTTACACAAAGAGACAGAATCTTGTTGCCCATTACAGAATCCACAGTGGAGAGAAACCTTTTGAATGTAATCAGTGTGGAAAGAATTTCAGAACGAGCTCCCAGCTTTCTGGACATCAGCGAATTCATACTGGAGAGAAACCTTATGAGTGTAATCAGTGTGGAAAGGCTTTCGCTAGCAGGAGCAAACTTGGTGCCCATCAGAGAATCCACACTGGCGAGAAACCTTATCAATGTAATCACTGTGGAAAGGCTTTCACAGACAAGGGCAATCTTGCTGTACATCAGAGAATCCATACTGGAGAGAAACCTTATGTATGTAATCTGTGTGGAAAGGCTTTCACAACAAAGCGGAGTCTTGTTGCCCATCAGAGAATCCACAGTGGAGAGAAACCTTTTGAATGTAATCAGTGTGGAAAAGCTTTCACACAGAGCTCCAGTCTTAATGCACATCAGAGAATCCACACTGGAAAGAAGCCTTATGAAGGTAGTCACTGTGGAAAGACTTTCCCAAAGACAGAGAGTCTTGATACCCATCAGAGAATCCACAATGGAGAGAAACATTTTGAATGTGGTCAGTGTGGAAAATCTTTCTTACAGAGGTGCCATCTTGCTGCCCATCAGAGAATCCATACTGGAGAGAAACCTTATGAATGCAATCACTGTGGAAAGGCTTTCAGAGACAGGGGCAATCTTGCTGCACATCAACGAATCCACACTGGAGAGAAGCCTTATGAATGTAATCAATGTGGAAAGGCTTTCACGAGGAGGGAGAGTCTTATTTCCCATCATAGGATCCACAGTGGAGAGAAACCTTTTGAATGTAATCATTGTGGAAAAGCTTTCACGGACAGTGGAAGTCTTGCTGTACATCAAAGAATCCATACTGGAGAAAAGCCTTATGAGTGTAATCAATGTGGAAAGGCTTTCACAAGACTGGAGAGTCTTTGTGTCCATCATAGAATCCACAGTGGAGAGAAACCTTTTGAATGTAATCAATGTGGAAAGACTTTTATAACGAGCTCCCGTCTTGTTGTTCATCAGAGAATTCACACTGGAGAGAAACCTTTTGAGTGTAATCACTGTGGAAATGCTTTCAGAGACAGGGGCAGTCTTGCTGGACATCAGAGAATCCACACAGGAGAGAAACCTTTTGAATGTAATCAATGTGGAAAGGCTTTTAGAGACAGGTTCAGTCTTGCTGGACATCAGAGAATCCACACTGGAGAGAAACCTTATGAATGTAATCACTGTGGAAAGACTTTCACAAATAGGGGCAGTCTTGCTGTCCATCACAGAATCCACAGTGGAGAGAAACCTTTTGAATGTAATCAATGTGGAAAGAGTTTCAGAACGAGCTCCCGTCTTGTTGTTCATCAGAGAATCCATAGTGGAGAGAAACCTTTTGAATGTAATCAGTGTGGAAAGACTTTCATAGAGAGGTACCATCTTGCTGCACATCAGAGAATCCACACTGGAGAGAAGCCTTATCAGTGTAATCACTGTGGAAAGGCCTTCACTAGCAGAAGCAAACTTGGTGCTCATCAGAGAATCCACACTGGCGAGAAACCTTATCAGTGTAATCACTGTGGAAAGGCTTTCACAGACAAGGGCAATCTTGCTGTACATCAGAGAATCCATACTGGAGAGAAACCCTATGTATGTAATCTATGTGGAAAAGCTTTCAGAGAGCGGAGTATTCTTGCTGGCCATCAGAGAATCCACAGTGGAGAGAAACCTTTTGAATGTAATCAATGTGGAAAGAGTTTCAGAACGAGATCCAGTCTTACTGCACATCAGAGAATCCACAGTGGAGAGAAACCTTTTGAATGTAATCAATGTGGAAAGCGTTTCAAAAGGAGGCAGAGTCTTGATGCCCATCAGAGAGCCCACAGTGGAGAGAAATCTTTTAATGTAATCAGTGTGGAAAAGCTGTCAGAAAGAGCACCCATCTTGCTACATATCAGAGAATCCACATTGGAAAGAAACCATATGAATGAAATCAATGTGGAAAGGATTTCATAATTAAACTGTATCTTGCTGCCCAGTAGATAATCCACAGTGCAGAGAAACCTTTTCAGTGTAATCAATTTGGAAAACCTTTCAGAAAGAGCTCCCTCTTCCTTACCATCAGACTTTCCACAATGGAGAGAAATGTTTTGAACGTAATCATTGTGGAGAGACTTTCTTACAGAGGTGCCATCTTTGTAACCGTCAAAGAATCCACGCTGGGGAGAAGCCTTGTGAATATAATCAATGTGGAAAAACCTTTACGAAGAGGCAGAGTCTGGCTGCGTAGTCATTAGAGAATCCACAGTGGATGGAATGACTTTCAAAAAAGAGCTCCCATTTGCTGCACATTAGACAATCCACAACGGAGAGATACTTTTTAAAATGTAATCCATGTGGAAACCTTTCATAATGAGGTGGTATCTTGCTGCACATCAGATAATCCACTTTGTGGAGAAGCCTTCTTAATGTCATCAGCATGGAAATGATTTTGCACAGATGCATTCTTGCTGCACATCAGAGAATCTACACAGTCAAGAAGCCTTATGGATGTAATTAATGTGGAAAGACTTTTAGATAGGCTTCCCGTCTTGCTACTCACCAGAAAATGTGTACAGCAGACAAAAGTCTTAGGAATGTAATAAATGTGGAATGATTGCCTACTGATCTCAGATTTGGTGAAACATTGGAGAATCCTCACTAGAGGTGAACCTCATGACTGTCATGAATGTGTCAGAGCTTTTAGTTACCACTCTCAATATGTGTATCATGAGCTTCCACTCTTGGGAGAAACCTTATGAATATAATCGAGGTTGGTGGTGATGGCTTTAGGCAACAATCATGTCATTTCCCTTCTCAGAATTCTTATGAGATAGAAACCTCATCATTGTCATGAAGAAGAAAAGGCATTCAAATGGAGTTCAGAGGTTCTTGAGAATTAGAGAAACCGTTCTGAGGAGCAGTTCCCTGTGACCTCATTGTGGGAAGGCTTTTAGCTAGAGATCACCTCTTACTTTCTATCAGAGGATTCATTGTGGACAGAAGCCTCACCAATGTGCTTAAATGGTCATACTTTTCTCCACAGGATGGCGATCAGTAGACAACCTTGTTCTTAGTGGAATGAAGGTAGATAAAGGCAGGGGGCGTGAAAGGGCTTCCACTTGAGATTCTACTTAACTGTACTTTGGAGAAATCATGCTGGAGAAAAAGCTTTGGGATTGGATTACCAAGGGAAGGCCTCCTGTTGCATCACAGACTTCATTACACCTCCCACCAAAAGAGACCTCATTAAACATCCCCAAATTCCATCCTGTACATAAAACCATATACATGTAAGCTTTTGTTCTCTGCAATCCTATTATTTGCCATCCCTCCTTATTATTTCATAACATACATAGACTTCATTTCTTTAGCCATTCCCCCATCAATTGCTACTCACAGTGTTTCCTGTTCTTTGCTGGCAGAAAAGTTCTTTCTTTAAATGTCTTAGTATCTTTTGGACTTTAATTTCTGTAATGCTTTCTTTAAGGGGCTACATGAATTCTATTTCAGCCTATGATACTTCCTAGTTGCATGTCCCTGGACAAGTTATGTCATCTGATCCTGCCTGAGTTTCCCCATCTGTAAATGGGGACAGTATGGACATCTTAGCTCCCAGAGTTGAAATGAAGATTTAATTAAACAATATTTGTTAAGTGTTTTGCAAATATTAAATCAGTATGGACATACTGGCTGTTTTCATGCCTGTCATTCCTTGGATCCTTAGTCTCATAGTAAAGTTAGTTGGATAAATCATGTATAACTCAACTGAGAGAGAGAGAGAGAGAAAGACACAGAATGCCAGATTTTACCCACGGGAAATTTGCTCACATTGCTTAATACTCAGAGGAAACCCATTTCCTTCAACCAGTTGCATTGGATGTTGTAAATTATGCTCTTTTATTTGAGACCTGTTGATTTTTTTTAAGGTAGTGTACCTTTTTAAAGGAAATGGGGAAATGATCAAAGGCAAATGATTGTCACATGTATTGCGTGAATGTCATAACTGAACCCTCAACCAGTGAAGGGGGTGCCCCTTGTTAATCAGATGTTTCTAAATCCCAGCAGACTTGAGCAAGGTCATCAAATGATGTCAAATGAAGCCTCTGGCCAGTGGTCCTTGGAAGAGTCAGACAGGAGTGAACACCAGAGCAACCCCAATATGTACCAGGCTGTATGCTAAGTACTTGAGATAGAAAAAGTGACAGTCCCAGGCTTCGGGGAGCTTACAATGTAGGGGGAGACAACCTACAAATCTGTACAAAGTGAGGAATAGACAGGATGCATGGGGCATAGATAGCAGTGAAGACACTGGCATTAAGAGGGCTTGGAGAAGAATTGGTCCCAAAGGCCAGATTTTACCAGGGCCTTAAAGGAAGCCAGACAGGTCAATGATCAGAGCAGAGGGTGGTGATTATTCTAGGCATGGGGGAGAGACAGAGAAAATGCTGAGAGCTGGAGGGTCTTGTCAGTGAAATATCCCAGAGGCCAGTGTCACTGAATGGAAGAGGAAATGGGGAGAAAGGTGTTTAAGAAGAATGGAAAGATAGGAGAGGGCCTAGTTATGCAGGGTTTTGAATGTCATACTGAGCATTTTGTATTTGCTCCTAGGAATAGTAGGCAGCCAGTGGAGTTTATTAAGTGGGAGAGGGGCATGATATGGTCAGAGCTGGGCTTTAGGAAAATGACTTTTAGTGCACACATTCCATGTACTGATTTAAAGTGGAATCTTTTTTGCAAACATTGTACATTTTTGTGTGTGTCTTGACCTCGCAGTGGTATTCCCTGTCTTCCATGGTAATCAGGCCAGGGTTGGTAAGCAGACAATTTTTAGGGTACATTTCCCTTTTTTCCCCTCTTTTAAAAATTTGTTTTTAGTTTTCTTCATTCATGTCCATAAACTTTTGAGTGTTAAATTTTCTTCCTTCCCCTCTCCAAGACACTGTGCAATCTGATATATTTATATTAAATATTTTCATATTAGTAATGTTGTAAAGAAGAATTAGAACCAATGGTACACACCACGAGAAAGAAAGAAAAAACGAACACAGAAAACAAAGAGAATGGCTGGTTTGCCTTGATCTGCATTCAGATTCCAGTGTTCTTTCTCTGAATGTGCATAGATACCATTTTGCATTGGGAGCCTTTTGGACTTGCCTTAGATCCTTCCATTGCTGAGAAGAGCCGTGTCATCACCCAGTGTGGCTGCTACTGTGTGCAATGTTCTTCTGGTTCTGCTCACTTCACTCAGAAACAATTCCTTTAAGTCCTTCAACGTTTTTTTGAATTCCACCTGTTCATCATTTCTTATAGCACTATAATTATATTGGTATATCACAACTTGTTCAGGCGTTCCTCAATTGATGGCCATCCCTTCTTGGCCACCACAAAAAGAGCTGTTGTAAATATTTTTTTACATGTGGACTTTCCCCCCCATTTTTATGATTTCTTTAGGGTAGAGCCCTAGAAATGGTATTGCCAGGTCAAAGGGTTGCATGTATTTTTATAGCCCTTTTGGCATAGTTCCAAATTGCTCTCCAGAATGTTTGGATAGTTTACAATTCCACCAACTATGCATTACTGTTCCAATTTTCCCATAGCTCCTCCAACAGTTATCATTTCTCTGTTTTGTCATGTTAGCCAATCTAATAGGTGTAATATGGTACCTCAGAGTTGTTTTCATTTCTGTAATAGTGATTTAGAGCCTGTTTTCATGTTACTATAGATAGCTTTAATTTTTTTTTTCTGAAAACTGCCTGTTCATATCCTTTGACCATTTATCAATCAGAGAATGACCTGTATTCTGATAAATTTGACTCAGTTCTCTGTATATTTTAGAAATGAGATCTATATCAGAGACACTAGTTGTAAAAATTCCCTGTTTTCTGCTTTCCTCTTAATCTTAGTTGCATTGATTTTATGGGACTCTTTCTAACCACTTCCTCACACCGGGAGATGAGCAGTACAATCCTTAATAGGCTGTTCAGGTACCTAGGGGGCTGGCAAATCCCACTACTGCTTGCAGTGAGACAACAAGTATATGACTTGGGCCCCCTGTGTCCAGGATTGTGACTAGAGCTCACAGTGCATCCACACCTGCTGCATTATCACTTACTTACTCATCACCATAGGAGTTTGAGATTGGTAAAATGGCATGGGTGATATCTCGATTTGTGGGTGAATTGGATTTAAGTGAGCCAGACTTGTACAGAGTCATTGACCTCACTGTCTCCTCCAAAGTCATCACAGTCCAGTAACAGGACTGAATCAAGACAACTGGTTTTGGCTTAAGATGGCCAGTGAATGATCTTGGTGTTTTTGCTTAATCAAGCTCTAAGTTGTTCACCTGCTTCAACTACCTTCATGGCTGTTGAAACAAATTGTTCTCATCCACCCTTCCACCAGGAGAATTCTTCACGTTTGGAGTGGACATCGTCATTCACCAATGGGTTTGAGACTCCTTGGTTACTCTCAACCCATTTAGCTCATGTGCCAAATGATTTCCCAAGGTGTGGCTACTGTGCATGCTACCACTTCTTGGAGTCACAGGTGTAAGTTAGATACAAGTGGACACAAAGGGTAGAAAGCCTCTCTGAGAAGGGCTTGGGAGCTTTCACAGCAGAGGTACTAGTCTTCCCTGAACACACACTACACCAATAAATAGAATTAAGAGCTGGTTTTCAGGAAAAAAATAAAAGATAAACCTTTGGTTAATGTGATTACAAAAAAAGAAAACCAAAATGACCAGTATCAAAAAATGAAAAGAGCGACTATGCCACCAATGATGAGAAAATGAAAGCCATGATTAGTAGCCATTTTACCCAACTCTATAGAAATTTAGTGAAATGAATGAATATTTACAAAATATAAATTGCTCAAATTAAGAGAGGAAGAAATAAAATAATCCCATTTTAGAAAAAAATCAAGCAAGTCATTAATGAACTCCCTTAGAAAAAAATCTCCAAGGCCAGATGGATTACAAGTAATTCTCTCAAACATTTAAAGAACAATTAATTCCAATACTGTGTGAACTATTTGGGAAAATAGGTATAGGAGTCCTACCAGACTCCTTTTGTGATACACATAAGGTGCTGATGCCAAAACTGGGAAGAGCCAAAGCAGAAAAAATTATAGATCAGTTTCCCTAATGAATATTGATGCAAAAATTTAAATAAAATATTAATAAAGAAATTACAGCAATTTATCACCAGGACATATACCGTGGCCAGGTGGGATTTTAGCAGTAACGTAGGGGTTCATCGTTAAGAAAACTCAGTATAAAACTAACAAATCATAGGATTATGGCAATAGATTCAGAAAAAGCTTTTGACAAAATTCGGCACCCCTTCCTATTAAAAACACTAGAAATCATAGGAATAAATGGGAGTTGGCCTTAAAATGAAAAGAATTATATGTAAGGGGGATAAGCTAGAAGCGTTCCTAATAAGAGCAAGGGTAAAGAAAGGATGCCCACTATCACTACTATTATCCAATGTTGTACTTAAAATGTTAACTTTAGTGATAAGAAGAAGGAATCGAAGGAATTAAAATAGGCAGTGAGGAAACAAAACTCACTTTTTGCAGATGATATGATGTACTTAGAGAATCAAGTGAGAACTGACTTGAAGCAATTAGTTTGAGCTAACTTGTAGAATATAAAATCCACAAAAGTCATCAGTATTTCTGTATGTTACCAATAAAACTCAGCAGTAAGAGATAGAGAAATTCCATTTGAAATAACTGTAGACTATATTAAATATTTAGGGTTTTATGTGCTAAGAGAAACCCAGAAACTGTGAACACGATTGCAAAACACTTTTTACACAAATAAAGTTAGATCTAAATAATTGGGAAAATGTCATTTGTTCATGGGTAGGTTTCTCCTGAAGCAAGTTGAGTGTATCTTGGGATGATAGCCAGTATTTGGAGCGTGGGTATTTGGGGGGCATATGAGGTATTTCTAGGGTGTAACAACTATAAAAATTAGAATTCTATGGGATTAGGACCTGTGTCTATGTAAAGGCAAGCCAAATAGGATCTTGGATGTTTTTCTGGCTTGAGTTTTTACCAATCAGATATGTACATGTGGGTTCTAGCCAATCAGATACTGAGTAGAACTGTATATAAAGAAAGAGCTGGCGTTGAGAAAGCAAACATGAAGAGAACCAGCTTTGAAGGGGGGAGCAATAGATGAGAAGGAGACAACGAGAGCCGGTGGAGACCTCTGGGCTGAGAGACCTCTGGGGGCAGACGTACTGAAGGAGCCTGGGAACTTTGAACGTGAATTCAGCTGTAGGGCAGAAATATGCCCATGAGGCTAAGCCTCTTTTGAGAGCTGTTCTGGACTTTGGAGTTGAATTGAGATGCTGGTGCTGGTGGTGTGTGTCAATATTTTTGTTGTCCTGTTAAGCTCTGTTTTCCCAGAGGCAGAAGCTGTGGAGTGGAGCAGTTTCCTTGAGCTGAGACATGGAACAGGACCAGAAAGCTGCCTACCTGTGAATCCAGGTGAGAGTCAGGAGGGGTCAGCCCACAGAGGAAGAGCCATGAGACTTGGAAGTCAAGCAGGAGTTAAGATGAAAGAAGATTTTACTTGGACATTTGGTGTGGATTAAGAAGATTGTTCTTAGCATGACCTAGGGGTGGATGATGTGGACTTTACTTGGCACTTGTTATTGATTAAGGATGTTGCTATGAATGGTAAGCTTTACTATATTAAAGAATATTTAGTTTATTGCTGAATAGAATTCTTTATATGATGCGAGTAGACCCTTGAAATTACAGCAGCTTTCAGATGTACTGTCATGATTGGTGTTATGGTCTATCGTTCTTCCTGCCAAGGTGAGATTGCCTTAGAAATCTTGTTCTGGAGAAACACTTTTGTATTTAGGGATGCTGCTTTATTGATATATGTCAATTTCTACAGTTGCTGGAAAGAGGAACTTACTTCAGGGAGCTAAGAAAAGAGGAACTTACCCACTTAAAAGAAAGGAACTTAGCCTTTAGAAAAAGCATTCTAGTATTGAGCTTAATGCAATGAGTATTCCTACAAAGATATTTGTATAGTTGAAATTATCCACTAAGAAGTAATAATTATTAATAAAGCCTTATTCATCTATTAATTTCTTCCCTTGTGATTCACAATTTGTGAATTACAGGCTGATTGAATTGAAATGGATTTCTTTCCCAATGGTTTCCCATTTCTATTCCCATGAGCAGGCTTTTCAGTTTCCAAAATAGCTGTCCTTTCCCAACTGGGGAGAACAGAAGCACCATGAGTCCCAGAAGCCATTTTGCCCTTGTCCAGGTGAGCGATTGACAAGGAGGCTGATGGGATTAACTGTAAGTCATTTAAGTGGCAGGACCCTTGGAATCTTGGACATAATCTTTGACCACCTTATTCACTGGGGAATGATTTTTGCTATTAAGTCTTAATGGTGGTTACCCAGATATTGTTGGAGAGCAGAACCTAATTCGAAATATTTAATGCAAAGAAAGGTTCGCTTTTGTGGGATGGTTGTTTTTGTTTGGGCCTATCTGTTTAACTCCTTATCCTCCTTGTATTGCTGTTTTTATCAGTATGAAATCGTTTTGGTTTGGTGCATTTGAAATGATCTATTGTTTGTACCTTTTCTTTGAAGGTTGAAAATGCTTTTCTTGGTCAAAGTAGTGAAAGTGACCTTATCTGTCCCTTTTCAACATTCCGTATTCCTTAAATTCAAATCTTGTTGCTTTTTTTTTTGCTTATTTTGATTTCGTTGTCACATATCAAATATCATATGATTACATATCATATCACATATGATATAAGGTGCTAGTAGGAACCTATTTTTTCCTAAGCCTCTTTCTTGATTTACCAGCAATTTTTATCAGATAAGAAGTTATTTTTCAAAGAAGTTCTGCTCTCAGGTTCATGAAACACTGTATTTGTTTAGTTCAGCTGTTACTCATCCATCCTGATCTTATCTATTTTTTTCATTTCCAAGGAGCTTTGAAGGGAGAATTCTTAAGTAATAAAGGGAAAATCATAGAAGCTGAGCCAATTTTAAGTATATAATATTTTTTTAAAGTTTTCATAGAAACAAAATTAACTCAGTTGCTTAAAAAATAGTCATACTGCTAATTGAGGAAAAAAAAATTTGTGCAAAATTCCCTGACAAGAGCTTGATGTGACAGATATATTGAGAAATGATTCACATTTTTATGCCCAAAAACCATTTACAGATATTGGGTAAGTGAATTGAACAGTTTGACGATGAAATGGACATGATCAATAACCTTATCAAAATGATCATTTACTAATAAGAGAAATCTGAGCATTTTTTAAAAATTCACCTCTACCTCACACCCAGTAGCTTGTCAAATAATAAAAATACTGGAAACTAACCATGTTAAAGGTACTATGGTCAGACTGGAAGATGAACTAATAGATGATTGGTGAAACTTTATATTTGTCCAAACTTTCTGGACAGTCATAATTTGGAATTACATGGAAAAATTCACTAACACTTTACTTTGACTTAGACTAAAAAAATAAAAGGTCATCTATGTAAAAAGTAATCCCAGCATATTATTTGGTAGCAAAATACTGAAACGAAATTGGGTGACTATTGAGGAAGGAATGCCTGAACCAACTCTGGTAATGTGAATGCCCTTGAATATTTGTTATAAAAAGAGAAAGATATGAAAATTTCAGAGAAGCAGGAAAAGGCTGGTATGAAGTGATAGCAAACAAAGATAGCCCATTTTTGAGGGCTTTATTCACAGTGACTACATTATTTTAAACATTTAGTAAACAATTATGAGGTGCCTACTGTGTGCAAGACACTATGTTAAGTACTGGGTATACAGAAAGAGGCAAAAGACAATGCCTGGCATCAAGGAGTTTACAATATAGTAAGGGAGACAACATGCAAACAAATATATAGAAATGAAGCTATAGACAGGACAAATAGGAAATAATTGCCAGATGCAAGGCATAAAAATTTCAGGGGGCTAGAGAAAGGCTTCCTATAGGAGGTGGAATATTAGTTGGGACCTCAAGGAAGCAGGGGAGGTCCGTAGTCAGAACAGAGGAGGGAGAGCATTCCAGGCATGGGGAACAGCCAAAGAAAATGCTTGCAGTGTATTATTAATGGAACAGTCAAAAAGCCAGTGTCCCTGGATTGAAGAGTATATGTTGGAAAGAGGGAAAGGGGACTGCATACTGAAGGACTTTAAATTTCAAAGCATTTTGTATTTGATCCTAGAGACAATGGGAAGCCACTGGAATTTACTGGTGCTGGTGGTGACATAAGCAGATTTGGGTTTTTAAAGCATCTTTTTAGTGACTGAGTGAAGGCAAGATTGGAGTGGGGAGTAACTTAAGGCAGGCAGACCCACCAGCATCCATTGCAAAGCAGTCAGTCATGAGAGCCTACATGAGAGGGGTGGGTGTGTCAGAGGAAAGAATGGACCTATTCAAGAGATGGAAATGATGGGAATATTTCACACTCTGGTAATCTTGATGAATTGTAGTCAATGCTATTAATTAATTCCTCATCATTGATGAAACCTGCCATTTCCTCCACAGAGAGGGGAGGAAGTCAGGGTGTGAACTGTCTTGTGCACTACACTGATCTTTGTTGGTTTGTTATGCTCAACCTGGCTCTCATTGCCACAAGGTAGGATGAGCTTGAACAGGTTGGGTGCCATTAAATGGCTGTTGTGAAAACAAGAGGGTAAAGCAAAACTTTCATGTAGAGATCTGGGGTTTGGAGTCAGTTACCAACCACTCTGGGTCTTCATATTCCTCACCTCTAAAATGAGGAGTTTACACTCCTTGATTGACTTCCAGGGGAACCTTCTCTGTTCTATATCTATAATCCTATGAATTTAAATTTTACCTTCACAACCAATTTTGACAACATCAATCCTTTAAATGTATACAAAAGAATAAGGAAAAGAAAGTGAGAAAAAATATGTAACATGGACAGTTAAACCACCAAAAGGTTGTAAATGATTGTACGCTTGCCTTTAAATTGCCATTGTTTGATAACTCTTAGCTCTACCCTGAACCAGGTGGGCACCATTGTTTTTGCTTTCATCCAATTCATTCCCTTTGTTTGGTCTGTCATATTGTGATTTGCATCTCCTGATGTTGTCTTTCACTACACAGTGGCAGCCAAAGTGTTGTTTGTTGATCCCAGGACCTGGTTGCTTCCCTCTCCATCATTCACTGATGTCCTCCATCTTTCTCTGGATCAATCCTTCTAATGTTCATGGCACTGGATTGTTCTGCACTGCACATTCATGTACTGCAGTTTACTCATATTCTCCATCCAACTGACTGTGGGTTTTTAGTTTGAGTATTTAACAAATGATTCTGCCGGGAATGTTTGTGAAGAGGCAGACCCAGAGTCCCAAGCTTCCCACTTCCTGAATTTTCTGAGCTCATCTTTTTGCTTCTGCAATGATAACCCCCTGAAAAGAAGACTCAGCATAGTGCTTGGCACATAATAGGCCCTTAAGAATTGTTTCGGTGGATGAGTAGAGAAGAGTGACTGCTGGCCCCTTTTATTTCTTTCAGATTCACTCAATCAAGAGAACAGTTGCAAAAAATAAGGATTCAACTCTGACAGCTGTAGAAACAAATGTAATGCAATGCCAGTACTCTGGAAAGAAGACAGCCATGAGCCCTTCAGAGGAGCATAGACAGACTTTGGAGAATTGATGTGAGTGAGGGGAACCTGCCCTCCTGCTGGCGGATAGACACTTTCCTCCCTTCACCAGGGTGATTTTGCAAAGGCACTGGGTCCACTGGTATTACTGATCCTCTGTTTCCCTTTCCTTTTAAACTATTTGTTACAAGAGAAGGCTTGTTGCCTTGCTTGCTGAAGGAGGTAGGCTAAAATTCCTGTCATACAGTGACAAAGAATACCATTGTACAGAACAAAAATAATCACTCACATTTCTCGGCCTGGAAGGCTGGAAGAACTTTAGATAAATGATCTCAGGATCCCCACAACCATCCTGCAAAGGAGAAGCTGTTCCTTTACAGGTGGAAAAAACTGAGGCTCAGGGCAATTATTCGTCCTGTCACACAGTGTCCAGACTGGGATTAGGACCCAAGTCTTCCTGGCTTCCTGTGTACACATACACACACACACATATATGTATATGTGATGTTACAGACCAGTCCACCTATGACATTGCTGATATCCAATGAGTGCTGAAATGAAATTGAAGGACTTTTCCTACTGACTTACCTTGAGAACCTTGCATTTCAGTGGCTTCTCATGAGACTGAATAAGCTCTGCCTGCCCAATAAAGCATTTCCTGTATTTACTGAACACAGTCATTCCTTGAGGTCATTTTCTTACAGTGATTTAAAACTGAATATTGTATCAGTTTCTTTGTGGATTTATTCAGATTACAGGGCTTCTTTGGATTTTTATCTACCTGTCCGAGTCAGATTTCTCACAAACTGAAGGCACAAGAGCCATCACTCATGAGTCTAAGGTGGTGAGATTCTTTCACAGAAATACTCAATTCTGTAGCAGTCTAATTCACTTCAGATGTGGTGGGCCCTGCATCTGAAGAAATAAACAACTATAAAGAAACACACACAAGTATATCCTCTGTTCTCTGATGGCAGGAAGGAAACAGATTTTTCTTTAATTTCCCTAGTCAATAAGAATTTTCAGTCTCAAAGAGGCAAACTCAATCATTTGAAAAGGTGAGGAGCTCACAGCAGCAGGATGATTGAAGGGCTTCGTGTACAGTGACACTGGAACTTCACAATAGACCTATGACATAGTCAGGGCAGGATTCTCATAACACTTCACAATTCATGCCATAAGCTCAGGATGGCAGAGTGCTGGATCCAAAATCGTTCAAACAAAGGAACAAGGAAGAAAGGCCTTACCTTCCTTGCAGCAGTCAACAGATCCCCTGGAACTTCTCTGGGGTCATCTTGAACTGCATGTCCTGGCTTCACACCTCAGGCCAGGAGCTCAGAATGACTGAGTAACCTGACCTAAATGCCTGCAGCTGGAACTTTGACTAAGGGGACTCCTTCCACAGCATTTAGAGGACCTTTCTCCATTGCACTTAAAATACTTTCTTCAAACGCCTATTTCATTTTACTCGTTATTTTGCCAATCTCAGGTTATCTTCCTGCTCTTCTGTACTAATCAGTTTTGGTGTTTATTTTTATGGTTATTTTTAAATTTCTTCTGATAAAATGAAAAATAAATTTACTCTTTTGAACTCTCATGTAATAATATGCATCAATAATATTCAATGTGGCACCCGCTCGCGCTCCTCAGCCTGTGTCCTGAGCAGTCGGCAGGCAGTCCGTGGCTCGGTCAGTCCCGTCGCCCTCGCCCGCTGTCACCATGCTGGCCGCCGCTCTCCGTCGCTGCTCTGCTTCGGTGCGGGTCCTGCTGCCCAAGCCGGGGTCTGCGGCCCCTTCCTCCTGGTCGTCCTCCGCCTCTCCCGCCACCGCCTCAATCCAGTCAGTTCGCTGCTATTCCCATGGGTCCCATGAGACAGATGAGGAGTTTGATGCTCGCTGGGTGACATACTTCAGCAAACCAGATCTTGATGCCTGGGAATTACGAAAAGGAATGAATACATTGGTTGGCTATGACCTGGTTCCAGAACCCAAAATCATTGATGCTGCTTTGAGGGCATGCAGACGGTTAGATGATTTTGCTAGTGCAGTTCGCATTCTAGAGGTTGTAAAGGACAAAGCAGAACCTCATAAGGAAATCTACCCATATATTATCCAGGAACTTAGACCAACTTTAGATGAATTGGGAATCTCTACTCCAGAGGAATTGGGCCTGGACAAAGCATAAACTCTTGTGGATGGTCTTCCTAAGGATATATTGGTAATGCTACTTGATTATACACATTTACCTGGAGATGCTGATGATAAAATATTATTTGAACATGTTTTTCTTTATTGAGTCCCAGTCCATATAGTATTTACTTGGACCTTAATAAAAGGGAAACAGTTTGAACTTAATTTAAGCAGTTGCCACCCGTGTTTACATTAAAAAATTTGTCATTGTTCAAAAAAAAAATAATATTCAATATTCTATCCAACTTTTCTTCTATTCAGATGAATTGATATTTTGTTATTTACTGCAGATATATGGAATGTTAATATAATTTGGCTATCCACTGAATCATTAAGTATAATAATTTCCCGGTGAAACTTTTTCATCTTATTTGACAGATCTGAGACCATAACATGAACGGTAGCTACTTTTTTCTCTTCCCCTGAGATAGAGTAGATTGTTTGGAGCAGTTACTTCTTTAGGATAGCTATTACTCATGTATTTTTTAAAATGTATCTAAAGTGACTCCCAACTATCATAATTAATACATGAACACCATACAATGATTTTGATATTCATGCAAGTAATTACATCAAACTCTGTTCACTTCTACATGTAGCAAATTCTTTCAGTTTCTCAACATGACCTCAGATTGTTTCCAAACTGTCAGGCAGGTAGGACATACAAATACAAATGAATTCCCAATGGATGGTCAAGCTATGCACAAATCTTCATTTCTTTTCTGTACACTGCATCAAAGTAGTCACTTCATTCCAAGGTTACTTAATACTCTCCTGTCATCAGTTCTGTAATCACCACATCAAGATGCTATAAACATTTGTGTTCTTTCATTGCAGAAAGCCGACTCTGAAAAACATGATCAGTAGGCATGTACCTTACAAACCGTCTTGAAACCATTATGGGCCACCCACCCCACGCATTCTTAAAAAGCAGTCCTTACATTGCCTCTCATTGAAGTGTTAAGGCTGCTTTCAGATTTGAACTTATTGTCTGTTTATTCTTCAGTCTAGATTTTCAAGAGAACTATTTGGTAACACAAATCAGTTATTCTATAGTTTCTGTGAGAGTGTAGCTAGTTTGGCTGTAGTAGAAAGAAGAAAGCAATGTCTGATAAATTCTTTCCTTCCAAGGGTTGAATTCTGTCAACCAGGTGAAGCCCATCCTTGAAATACAGAGGAATCCAAGTTAGGTTGAAAGTAGAAAATCAGACACTAGTGCCATACAAAAACCCAACAGAGGGGCATGAAAAACAGCAAAGGGAAGTTTGTGGTGTTGGGGGAAAGGGTGGATCTTTTCCAGAAACAGGATGATTAGTAGGAACAGTTGGCTGCAAGGCTGGGTTGGCCTGGTTTGGGGAGAGGGCAAGGTATATGTAAGGAGGATCTTGTTATCCTTTTAGAATTTAGTTTCTCAGGATCTATGGCCATGGCAATGTCCAAGTTTTAACTCCCAGAACAGTTCCAAGGATTCCAGATAGTAATTCCCAGAATTATAATGACAGACAGTCCTACTGAGACTGCATCACGAGATAAGGGGTGACATAATTGATATCTGCTACACTTGCACCAAATAACAATATTATTAAAGTTAACCTGTGAGGCCATTGTTAACAAGATGCCTTCTTTATCTCTTGCCCTATAAAGCAAGTAGGCTTGGTCAGTGAGGGGGAATCCATGGGAAACCTATATGGGAATCTGTGTGTTCCTCAACTGGCCCACATTGAGGCTTGAGGGGATTTAAGGGATGTACCAGCTGTACCTGATTCAACTGACCCCCATGGAGATGTAGGGGTAGTTGCCTCCCTTTCTCACCGGCCTCTGTGAGAAGGGTGATTAGGGAATGCTGTAGGAGTTAATGCTTCCATTATTAGCAACTTTTCTGAGAAGACTAGGCTAGAATAAAGTGAGATTATTAAGCCCTCTGAAGCAGTCTGCCTGTCTGACAGGATCTAGAATCAACCTGTTAAGGCTGGAGACCAAAGCTCCAGTGCATTCTGTGTGTTACCTGTGAAACACAAGATCAGCCAGTGAATGTGAGCAAAGGCATCTGGGAGTGAGCAAGACTGGCTCACTGCAGGATCCTTCCATCAGGCATGCTTATTCTGCATCCAGTGCATGTGCCTGCTAACATGGATTCGTGGAAAATGGACATATTAATCTCAGGGGAGCTTCTCAACAGGCAAGTTCAAAATTGATTCCACCCTGCTTGGTTGGCCTCCTCTTAGTGAGAGGTAAGTGTTGGGAGGGGGGTGCTAAGGACTGAAAGTTCAAAAGTCACTTTACTCAGCCTGAATTAGTTGGGTGTCCTGTTTTTGGCACTGCCACCTCTGCCCCAATAATGCAGAGATGTCTCCAAGCAAAGAACCCTCCTTCCTTTGAGATGGTGAACCTACCCCCACCCCAGACTGAATCATATTGTTCTGTGCCTGAGGGCAGGAAACAAAGACCGGTAGCCTGCTCCCCTCCTCACTTACTCAAGCCCCCTTGTCTACAAACTCATAATGAATTACAATCATTCTTTATACTCCACTTTAATGTTTCTCAATCAGGTTTTACCAAAACACCATTACCTCACACATAGGCTATCAAAGAAAATGCAGGGGAAGGAGGTGGTCTTGCCTCAAGTCTCTCCCCATTCTAGTGCAGCCCCAAAGTCATTTTCCTAAAATGCAGGTCTGACCATGTCACCTGCCTCCTCCACTTGGTAAGCTCCGGTGGCTCCCCACTGTTCGCAGGAGCAAATACAAAATGCTCTGCTTGTGTCCAGAGCCCTGCATAACTGGGCCCTCTCACACCTTTCTACCTCACATTTCCTCTTCCTCCGGGGAAATTGGTCTGCTGGAAGTTTCACTCACAAGACCCTCCAGCTCTCAGCTCCCACCATTTTCTCTG
Source organism: Potorous gilbertii (assembly GCA_028658325.1). Lineage (NCBI taxonomy): Eukaryota > Metazoa > Chordata > Mammalia > Diprotodontia > Potoroidae > Potorous > Potorous gilbertii. Next base: position 13,523,402 of record CM053771.1, on the reverse strand, counting down.
GCTGTGTCCCAGGCCTGGAATACTCTTCACCTTCTGTTCTGACCATTAACCTGCCTGGCTTTAAGTCTCAAGTAATATCCTGCCTTTGGCAGCAAATCTCCAACCCCTCTGTGTGGTAGCTCTGTGTGAAAAATTGAAGGAGTGCCTTACCATATTGATTACATGCATAAGACTTCTCTCAGTATAGATTCTCTGATGTGAAACAAGAATGCATCTCTGTATGAATTCCTTTCCACACTGATTACATTCTAAAAGGCTTCTATCCAGCATGGATTATCTGATATGCAACATGATACTGCCTCTGTGAGTTTTTCTACATTGATTACACTCAAAAGATTTCTTTCCCCTGTGAATTCTGTGATGGGGAGCAAGACTCATTGTGAAAGCCTTTCCACATTGATTATAAGGTTTCTGTCCAGTTTCTGATAAACAGGAAGACTAGCCCTGTTTGTGAAAGCCCTTCTACAGTGATTGCATTCAAAAATTTTCTTTCTACCATGGAGTCTGATGTGTACTGAGGTAGGAGCTCTTCCTGAAAGACTTTCCACATTGATTACATTCTTTTTTTTTAATATAAATTTATTTATTTGACTTTTTACATTCATTTTCACAAAATTTTAGGTTCCAAATTTTCTCCCCATTTGTCCCCTACCCCTACCCTAATACACCCAGCATTCTAATTGCCCCTATCACCAATCTGCCCTCTCTTCTATCATCCCTCCCTTCTCTTGTCCCCATCTTCTCTTTTGTCCTGTAGGGCCAGATAACTTTCTATTCCCCATTACCTGTATTTCTTATTTCCTGGTAGCAAGAACAATACTCGACAGTTGTTCCTAAAACTTTGAGTTCCAACTTCTCCCCATCCCTCCCTCCCCACCCATTCCCTTTGGGAAGGCAGGCAATTCAACACATTGATTACATTCTTAATTCTCATACATTCTCAACTGTGGATTCTCAGATGTCTTGCAAGATGGAAATTCCTTCTGAAAGTTTTTCCACATTGATTACATTGAAAAACTTTCCACTGTTCATTCTTTGATAGGCAACAAAACTGTCTCATTGTGCAAGCCTTGCCACATTGATTACATCCATAAGGCTTCTCTCCAGTGTGGATTCTGTGATGTGCAGCAAGATGTTACCTCTGTATGAAATATCACTATCCTGAACAGAGGTCATTTTCTTATACTCATTTAGGATAGAATGCTGTCTGAATCTCTTTCCAATTTCATTAAATTCATTGTCACTCTTTGGATTGTTATCTAACTTGATATTAGAGTCTTGGATTTCTCTCAACTTGCAGTCCCAAGGACCATTCCTCATCAATCTGTACAGGACATGTTTTTCCAGAAAGCTTCCAAGATTTCTAGTCACCTCATTCTCTTCAAACTTGCTCTCTAACTCTGAAGAAAACAAACAATCAAACATATATACACCAAAAGATATACACACATAGGTATATGCAACAGCAATGGTTACTGGAGACTTGTGGCTCATGACCTTGTCATTACCAGCTGAAATGCAACATTACTTTGTGTACTCTTGGAGCAAATATTGAGATCAAATAGACTGTATCATTCTAAGGAGAAGAGACAGACAAGGTTCTGTGAGTGACCACAGAGTGCTGGACCAATGGGAGACTCTTTCCCTCCAAGCTAAATATTCACATTCAACAAAAGCAGCAGCCATGACTCAAGATGCCTTATGTCAACAGATTTGAGTGATTCTCCATGGGAGAACAGTTTGTTACTATCTTGGAGATAAAACTGAGACAACATGGAGTTTGCAGCATTGCAGTAGGAAAGAATTGAGGAGCTTTCAGAGATTTGTTGACCTACTCATCTGGGTCAGAACACATGTAAATATCCCAACTGGTTTGATGAAAATGATGGGGAAATGCAAAAACCTAATAAAGAAATCATGAAAACTCTATAGGACCAACCGCTTCCTGGGTTTGTTTTCACAGCTGTACTCCTTGGAATTACATACCATCTAGAGTTATTTTCAATGGGTTATCTCTTTTTGCATGGTTTTGTTGGTGATATATAGGAATGCTGATGATTTATATGCTACTTTACTAAAACTATTACCTGCTTTAATAAATTTTTTGATTAAGTCGGGTTTTGCAAGTATATAATATCTACCAAAAAAAGTGAATTTTATTACCTCATTCCCTCCTCTGATTACTTCTATTTCTTCTCTTCTTGTTATTCTTAGTATTTTCAATACAACACTGAATAGAATAGGTGACAGTGGGCATCCTTGTTTCACCCCTGATCTTACTGGGAAGACTTCTAGCTTATCCCCATTACAAGTAATGCTTGATGATTTGTTTAGGCAAATCTTTTTTTTTTTATCAATGTAAGGAAAAATCTATTACTACCTATACTTGCAAGGATTTTTAATAGAAATGTTATATTTGGTCAAAAGTTTATACTTCAACTACTGATATAGCCATATGATTTTTTTGTTACTTAGTATTCATATAATAAATTATGTGAATAATTTTCTGTAAGTTCAAGTATCCCTCCATTCTTTGGATAAATCCAAATTGGACTCAATATGTAATCTTTGTAATATGTTGTTGCAATTACCTTGCTAGTATTTTGCTTAGTATTTTTGAATCTATATTTGTTTATGAATTTGGTTCATTATTTTCTTTTCTTTTTTATTCTTCCTGGTGTGGGTATCAATACCATATTTGTTTCATAAAAGGAGTTTGTGGTACCCCTTCTTTGCCTATGCTTCCAGATCATTGATTAAATATTGGAATTAGTTGATCTTTAATGTTTGGTAATATTCCCTTTCAAATCCATCTGTTCCTAGTGCTTTTTCTCAGGACACTCATTTAGGAACTGTTTAATTTCTTTTTCTAAAATCCTTTTACTTAAATATACCAGTTCCTCTTCTGTTAATCCCATGAAAAGAAGGTTCCAGCACTACCTGCCCTCATGCCCACCTAATTCCAAGGGAATTAATTTCTATGTGATAACTGCTCCATTTAAAACTCTCCTTACCTAATTTAATTTTTTTTTTACCTTTTCAAACACCTTTTAATGTGCAACATATTCTCCTTTTGTGATAACTACTGTGTTTTTATTCTTTGTTTCTTTAATATATTTTGGCATTCAGTTCAAATATTTTGAAATATATTCTGTAAATTACTATGAAACCATATTTATATCATATTGAATATTAAGCATGCTTTAGACAAGTTGTTCATTTGACCTATCCTAGTGTTGCTTATAGTCCATCGTAAGTTTAAAAAGGTACTTAAGTCATATGAATTCACAGGCCAGTGAAATAAACTATTCCCACTTGGTTGACAAATTACTTTTTAATTTTTTTTGGAATTTGTGTAATGAAACAAGGATTTCTGTAACATAGTACTATAGAAAGTATCATTGTGCATGAAACTGCAAATCTCCTGTATAAATTTCTTGATTTTTCTCCCTTGCCTCAGAGTTGGCTACCATCACAAACAAATTGGTTTGTATGTGTCTGTGTGTAATTTATGTGTACTCAGTTTCAGACATATGGCTTTATGTTTTCCCAACAATGTTTGTTTTTTTTTACCAAATAATGAATTCTTCTTCCAAAATATTAAGTCTTTAGACTTCTCATATACAGCATTATTATGTGTTCTTGCTGCTGTATATATATCTTGCTGCTGTATATATATATATATATATATATATATATATATATATATATATATACTATTCCATTGATCTATCTTTCTGTTTCTTACCCAGCAACAGAGAGTTTTGATACTTACTGCCTTAAAATAGAGCATAAGATCTGGTACTACCAAACTTTCTTACTTGACATTTTTTTCATTATTTCCTTTGATATTCTTGAGTTTTTGTTTGCCCAAGTAAATTTTCTTATTATTTTTTCTTATGGAATAAAAAAATCATTTTGGTAATTTCATTGAAATGGCATTGAATATATGTTAGTTTGGATACCTATAAACAATTAATACTTCTCCAATTATTTAAATCTGATTTTATTTGTATAGAAAAGTTTTTATAATTTGGTTTATATAGTTCCTGTTTTTGTTTTGGCAGTTGGACTCCCAAATATTTTACACTGTGTAGAGTTTGAGGCAATTTGTTTTCTTCCTTAGGAGATTCTTGTAAAGCCAAGTATTTCCTGTCCTATTCTACCACCTTGCTAGAATCTCCTCCCATTCTTTATAGCATGACATTTTCCGTGAAGTTATCAGACACCTTCACAGAGGAGGAATATGACATCAAAATCAGAGACCTGTTTGATGATAAATTATTTAACTTGATAAGGTGACAAGGAAAGATCAAAGTGGATGGAGAGTTGGTGCGTGCAGAAAAGAAGCTTCTTGTATTGAGATGCACCAGAATGTGGATCCATTCTCTGCCACTTGTGAAAATTTTGGCCTGACAATTAACATCAATTAACAATTAACTTCCCCTTTACCCAGAGACAGTAGGCTCTGGACATTCTCCAGCATGACCACCTTGTACAGCTTTTTCTGAGAATGGTCCAGGAGGCCCCACTCCTCCTTTAGTTAAGTCCACAATCACATCCTTGAATGTCACCAATTCCTAAACCATCAGAAGTCACATGATGTAGAGGAGAGAGACTCCAGAATTCGTGTAGTCCAACCCTTAACATCTTAGAAGAGAAAACTGAAGCCCAGAGAAGGGATTTGCATAAAACCCATATAACCTTTATGAGTGTCACAGCCAAGAGATGAAATCAGTTATTAAGAGCACAATGGAATATGGAGAAAAGCATTTTCACATTTGAAGTGAGAATCATGATGAAATAATAAAAGCTAAGCAAATGTCTTACTAAACAATGCTCCTCCTGATGGAATTAGGGACAAAATATGTGCTCTATTAGTCATGTACAAGAATCTGTGGAGGAGAAATAAGATCATGGGTAATTCCTCCTGTGTCCTAAGTGACATATTAAGAATATTCTTTGAACAGTTTGTGAGAAGTTGGTAAGTACTGGGTATTCTGGGAGAAAAAACCAACAGTGATCCCTGAGCAGAGAACAAAGAAATTTTGAAGTCAATTTCCTAAGTCTGTAATAAAGTGTGAAGTAGAGAAAAGTATGACAAGAATTCTAAAGAGAGATCATTCACAAGCTGGACTCAACTGAGTGGTATGAGACTGTTTCCAGTCAAGTGAAGTAGAGTTCTCTATTCTTCTGCTGAGAGGTTGAGATGATCCTGGGTATGGTAAGTCATACTCAAACATCTTTTCTTTCCTTTATGGTTGCTTTAAATTGTTCATGCAACATGCATTCATTTTAATATTTAATTATAGACAAATAAGATGAAGTATGTGGGAAAAGGAAGACTTGGGGGTTGAAAAATAAAGCCAAAGAGTAATATATACATATATATATATATATATATGCAATGGCATTCTAACCATGGGAACCCCCTAGGATAAAGACAAAGACTGGGATGGAACTTCACAAAGAAGAAGTCAAAAGACCGGTTTGACTGCTCAGTGTTGTGTGCAGAGGAACTGTGTGCAATTGACTTGGAGAGGTAGCTGGGGCCAGGTTCTAAGAGCTTTTATATTACAAACAGATGCGTCTATAATTTCACATAGATATTATAAGAAGCACTGGAATTTACTGAGTGGAAGTGATGTGAAGAGGACTGAACTTTAGGCTTGTAGAGATCATACACCTTCAGTGTAGATTTTTCTCCCAAATGCCTATTAAGTTCATTAAGTCAATCCAGTTAAGTTCCTAGATAGATTCTTTGAGTGGAGATGGCTAATGTGGGCAGTTCTGTTTACTTGGCCTCATAAAAGAGAATTCTTTCTGCAGCTAGTGTTCCAATGTGGTCGAGCAAAATAACTGAAGGCAGAGGGACAGATAGTTCTTGGAAGAAAAAACATGAAGAGTAAAAATGTGCAGTAAAACTGTAATACTTGAAGATTATAATATACCACTTCCAGATTTACAGAAATTAAAAGGATATACAAGATTTAACACCTAATGCACTATAGGGAAAGGGAGCCAAGAAAGAGTAAAGAGTCAGGGATGGATTCTTGGTCTCTAATGAGGAAGAAATAAACTGAATTTGGGGGAAATAGCTTCTCTCCAGAAACAGTTACCTTAGAAGTTGTTTCTCTTTTAAGCAGGAAGCCTGAGGGTCTTCTCCCAGTTTGATTTTTTTTCATTAAAGGGGCCATCCCTTGAGCAACTACTTAAAGAAGCCCATTCATTGAATGAGTGTATCTCACTCAAAATGAGAATGCTTTAGGACCATAGCCTGAAAGGGCCAGGGTCTCACCCTGCATCCTGGACCATCTCCAGCCATCCTGATGAATATCAGGCCACTGGATCCAGATGGCTCAGGACAAGAAAGTGAGATTGGTGACCTTGCACAACCCTCTCTGACTCAAATCAAAGTCAATTGCAAGACATGTCATCATCTTGATGTCATAGTCCTCTTTGAGAACGCAGGTCAAATACAACAACCTTAGATGTCAAAGAAACTAAGCTTTCTTACAAAGTTGTGAAAACAGAGACAAACCCTCACTCATACATTTTTTTCACAGCATAAGCCCACTGATTCTATCTTGAAGGAGGACTCTAATAGCTGGGCAGTCCCCACCAAAATATTCTGAGAGAATTAACTAGAGACCTACCTCCCCTGACCCCACCAGACATTCTGGGAACGGGATAACATCCTGTCTGAAACAAATTTTGCAACTCCTGAGTCCAAGGTTAACATTCTCACCAAACTCAAATCACCTGATGCTCTGTCTTTATTACCCCACTGCTTCAATGAGGAAAGGGGCTACCCAGCCTTCCCAGATGAACTGAGGCTTTTTGAAAATGGACCAGTGCTGGGGAGAGATGAGGAGAGCATTTTTATGTTTGTTCATTTAAAGATGAAATGAGAGAATGACTAGGGAGCCAGAGCCTGACACAAAGGGAAGGGCAGAGCACAGGGGAGTGGAGAAGGAAAAGACCCCCCAGGAATCTAATTAGCCTGGCAAAATTTGGAGCAGTGGAGAAAGCTGGTGGTTGGATGAGGCCAGGTTCCCAAAATGTGCTTGAAGGATTCTCCCAATTGAGCCTGGGTACCACCAGGGCTAGGGTGCTGTCCAAGCTAGTAGAGTAGCAAGGAACCAGGAAAATGAGTAGGGACAAGGATGGTTTCACAGGCTAGAGTCCACTTTTCAAGTGGCCAGCTCTCAAAGGACTGTGGTCTATAGCCAGGAGGGGCGTCAGAGCTCCAGGCCCTCATTTTGCCTGGAGGAACAAGGCTCAGAGCTGTTAGTTACTGGCCCAGGGTTACAGGGGCATTAAGGAATAGCCAGGTCTCCAGCCTGGGTCATAGATTTACAGACAATAGGGAATTCCAAGATCATTTTCTGACTTCCTTCCAACTTCCCTGATTTATTTTTCTGAGCTGATCTCCAGATCACAGAAAAGCATGTATAATTTGAAACCTGAAGGGGGCTTACTTTGAGGTCACCAAGTCCAGCCCCCTCATTTTACAGAGGCAAACATTGAGATTCAGTGACTTAGCAGCCAGGGTTAAGTGGAGAGAGAACCTGGAGTCATATCCAAGAGAATCCTCCCTCAGCAATATCCTAGATAAGACTCTAGGACAGTCCCTGCACCTCTCAGCCTCAGTTTCCTCATCTATGAAATGGGAATAACAGCCCCTACCTGGCAGAGGTGTTGTGAGGATCAAGAGAGATCATGTGTAAAGGATTGTATTGAGTCTAGTATTGGGACCTGGGGCAGTAGAATTTGAACCTAGGCCCTGATTCCAAATGCAGAGTTCTTCCCCACCTCTACCAGGCAGTCTCCCAGCATGGGGGAAGGGTCAGGATGATGGAGAGTTCCCTCTTGGGGGAAAAGAAAAAAATTCTTGGGAAGGGTGGACAGGAGACTAAAAAGATTCTGAGAAATGCTTTATTTCCTGGTCCCAAGGTGGTTTGCCATTTCCTTCTCCAATGAATTAAGGCAGAGTTAAATAAGTGGCCCTGGGTCACACAACTAGTAAGGATGGGGAAATAAAGAGATGAGAGACAACTTCTGATAAGAACAAGTTAGGATTCAAGAGATGAATTATCAATGAAGCTTCTCACAAAGTCATATTCAAATTTTCTTAACATCACTTAAGACACTTCTGGCAGGGAGGAATTTGACATCGCTTTTCTTTTCCCACAGTCTTAGACCTCACTGACAGAACACATACCATCTAGTAAGACATTGTCCCAGCTTTTATTGCTCCAACATGATTTTCACTTCAAATCGAAAATACTTGTCCCAATATTCCATTGGGCTCTTAATGCCTGGTGTCAACTGTTGGCTCTGACACTCATAAAGGTCATATGAATTTTAGGCAAATCCTTTCTCTGAGCTTTAGTTTCCTCTTCTAAGTTGATGGGGGTGGGTCTAGATGAATTCTGTAGTCTCTCAGATCAAGATCATGTGACTTTTGGATGGTTTAGGAGTTGGTGCCTTTCCAGTATGTTGTTGCAGACTTCACTGAGGATGAGTGGGACCTCTTAGACCATTCTCAGAAAGAGCTGTTCAAAGAGGTCATGCTGGAGAAGGTCCAGAACCTGCTGTCAATGGGTGAGGGCCATTTCCTCTTTTTTCTTGGTGTTAATGGTCAGGTCAATTACTGAATTGATCATGAATGAGCTTCTTAAGAATAAAGTATCAGGACCAGATGAATTTCCAAGGGAATTCTACCGAACATTTCAACATGTTGTAATTCTAGTATTAAACTAATAATTTCTAAAAATAGGAAAAGAAAAGATCTACCAACTTCTTTTATAAAAAAACGTGATGTTGATATGCAAATCAATGGGAAGAAAAATGAGAACGAAAATTATAAAGCAATTTCATTAATGTATATGGATGCAAAAATCCTAAATAAAATTCCACTTACAGGATTACAACAATATGTTACAAAGATTCTGCATTGTGACCCACTGGGATTTATACCAGGAATGGTTTAACCAGAAATGGTTTCACCTAAGGTAAATTATTCATGATTTATTATGTCAATAATGATGGCAAACATCATGATGGCATATTTGCCCGGGTTCTGGATAATGGACAAAGCTCTTGTGCCTTCCCAGTCACCAATGGAGTAAAACAGGGCTGTGTGCTTGTTCCCATTCTTTCTAGCATGATGTTTTCAGCCATGGTGACAATGAGGATGAACATGGCATCAAGCTCAACTACCACAGTGATGGCAAGTTCTTCAATTTGAAAAGGCTATAAGCCAAGACCAAAGTGGAGGGAGGGTTGGTGCAAAAATTTCTGTTTGCAGATGATTGTGCACTCAATGCAGCCTCAGAGCTGAGATGCAACCAAGTACGGATCAATTCTCTGCTGCCTGTGCTAATTTTGGCCTAATAACACCAAAAAAACACAGGTGCTCCATCAGCAACTACCACACCATCCATATGTGGAACCATCAATTACAACAAATAAAGAAGTTTTGAATGCTGTGGATAAGTTCACTTACCTTGGTAGTGTACTTACCAGGGATGTACCCGTTGACAATGAGGTTGATGATGCACACATTGCCAGAGCTAGCTCTGTGTTTGGGAGGCTCTGAAGAAAAGTTTGGGAGAGAAGAGGTATTAGATTGACTACCAAACTGAAGGTCTACAGAGCTGTTGTGCTGACCTTGTTGTATGCTTGTGAAACATGGACAGTCTACCAGCTCCATGCCAGGAAACTGAATCATTTTCATTTGAACTGTCTTAGGAAGATTCTGAGGATCACCTGGCAGGGCAAGGTACCAGACACTGAAGTCCTTGCTTGAGCTGAACTTCCAAGTTCAGCTATGCTTCAGAGAGTACAACTCTGATGGGCTGGCCAAGTTGTGCACAAAATGTAGGCTTTCCAAAAAAATTATTTCATGGAGAACTTGCATGGGGCAGGCGATCACATGGTGGCCAGAAGAACTGATACAAGGATACTCTCAAGGTCTCTCTCAAGAACTTTGGATTTGACTGTGTAACATGAGAGACACTGACACAGGACTGCTCAGCATGGCGTGCCCACAGAAGCAAAGCAGAATTGAGACAGCACAAAGTAAATGCAGGATGCACAAATTGGGGATATCCACCCCAGATATTCACAAGAACTATCTGTGTCCAACCTGTGGTAGAGCATTCTGAGCTTGTGTTGTTCTGATCAGGCACAGCTTGACACACTGAAATTTCACTTTACAATGGTGATGTCATTTTGGTCCTCTTTGAAGATGAAGGACAACAACCAACCAATTATGTCAATAATAAAAATTTTAAATTATAGGAATATATCAATAGCTGAAAAATAAGCCTTTGATAAAACAGAACAATCATTTCTATTATAAATACTCAAAGTATAGGCTCAAATGGATTTTTCCTTAAATTGATAAAAAGCATTTACCTAAAATCATCAGTAAACTTTGCTTATGATGGGGTTAAACTTTCTAGCTTATCTAGCTTTCTACCTTCCCAGTAGGATCCAATAGTCAAAAAGGTTGGCCACTTTCACCAATATTATTTGATATTGCATTGGAAATCCTAGAATAAAAATAAGAGAAGAAATAGAAATAGAAGGAATCAAACTAGAGAATGAGGTAATAAAAGTATGTCTTTGTGGGGACAATATGCTGATATCCATGGAAAATTCCAAAGACTCAATTAAAGAGTTAGTTTAAACAATTATTTTAGCAAGGTAGCAGGATACAAAGTAAACCCCCATCAGTCATCAGGATTGCTATATATCACCAACAAAACCCTCCAAGAAGAGAGAATAAGAGAAAACCCATTTAAAGTAACTCTAGACAGTATAAAATTCCTGGGGCTACACCTGCCAGAACAAACCCAGGAACTATATGAATATATATATATATATATATATATATATATATATATGTATGTATGTATACACACATACACACACACATATATATAAACATAAATGTAGATACACATATATAAACATTTTATACAAATAAAGTCAGATTTAATTAGAGACACATTAATTCTTCATGGGTAGGCATGGCTAATACCATAGCAATTACAACTTTACCAAAGTAATTTATACCTTCAATGCCATCTCAATTAAATAATCAAAACTTTATTTTACTGAGTTAGAAAAAATCATATCAAAATTCATTTGGAAGAATGAAAGGTCAAGAATATGAAAGGAACAAATGAAAAATAATGTAAAGGAAAAGAGGTTTCGCAGTACTTGATCTGAAACTATCATGAGGCAGTAATTATCAAAACTGTCTGGTATTGGCTAAGCAATAGAAAGGTAGATCGATGGAGCAGAGTAGACATACAATTTACAGCAGCAAGTAAAGACAATAACTTTTATTTGACAAGTATAAGGACTGGAGATTTTGGGGAAATAATTCATTATTGGTAACAAAAAATTATTGAAAAGTTCTAAAGAAGTTTGGCAGAAAGTATGCACAGATCAGCATTTTATGCGGTTTATCAAGATCAGGTCAAAATGGACATATGACATATATCTGCAGAGAGATACTACAAGAAAATGGAACATAATGCTTTATTAGACTTATGGAGAGGACAACAATTTATGAACAAAGAAGAGATGAGAGAGTAAGGCATGAAGTGGATAATTTTGATTACATTAAATTAAACAAGTTTTGTGTAAATGAAGGCAATGTAACCAAAATCAGAAGGAAAGCAGAAAATTGGGGGGAGGGAATTTTATATACACTTTCTCAGATAAAATTCTGATATCTCAAGTATACAAAATAGACAAAGATCTTTATAAAATTCTTGAGAATGTGCATCATTCCATGATTGAAAAAGAGTCAAAGAATATGGAAAGACAGTGAAAATCCAAACAGTTTAGAATCATATGAAAAAAATGCTTTAAATCATCATGGAGCTGAGGAAACAATCTTGAGATATCACTTTATAACAATCAGATTGGCTAAAATGGTTGAAAGGGAAGGTGATAAATGTTGGAGGGGATGTGGAAAAAGTGGGACACTCATTCATTGTTGGCGGAATTGTGAATTGATCCAACCATTTTGCAGAGCAATCTGGATTTATGTATACATTTTGACCCAACAATAGCACTGCCAAGTGTATTTCCAACGACTACTGTGAAAAAAGGAAAAGGATCTATGTGTCTTAAAATATTTATAGCATCATATTTTGTAGTGGCAAAGAACTGGATGCCGTTTAATTGGGGGATGACAAGTTTGAGTGAATACACCATTTTCGCTGTTATAAACAACCAAAAAAACAAAGGATATATAAAGGAAGAAGATCTTCTCTGCCTCCAGAGAAAGATATGATAAATAGGAGAATGTTTGGAATGATTTTACACATATATACATATTTGTATCTGATGGTACCTGTCTCTACGGCAAAGGGATCAGGGAAGGAAAAAGAAACACCATGAATTTCTTATCTATTTAAAAGACTGATAATTGTATATAATTTTCATGTGTTATCATCTTTTCTTATGTCATATCATGCTATGAAAGTGCTTATTTTATTAATAATTAAAAGGAAATTACATAAAAATCTATAAATAAAACCTAGTACCAAATATGTACTATATATGTACTAATACAGTACTAAAATGACTATCTGGTACTGGCTAAGCGATAGGAAGGCAGATCAGTGGCACAAAGTTAACATACATGATATAGTAGTAAATGCTCATAGGAACCTTGTGTTTGAAAAATGTCAAGACAAGTTTTTGTGATAAGAATTCCTGATTTGGTGAAAATTGTGGCGAAAGCTAGAAAGCAGTCTGTCAAAAGCTGGACAGAGACCAATATCATACTCCATTTCTCAAGATGCAGTCAAAATGGTCACATGACTTAAGCATAAAGGGAGACATCATAGGAAATTAAAAGAACATGATGGAACATATTACCAATTAGACTTATGGATAAAGAAGAGACAGCATGCAGAGGTATTAGTAGGCTTTTTATGGAGCTTGTTTCTAACCTGAGAATGCTCAGAGCCTAACAAAGCAGGTCTAGAGACTGGAGTATCAGTAATGAAGTAGTTTAATTAATCTACTTTAGTGTGAGGAAGGTTCTCTTAGCTGATGTGAAAGCATAGGTTATATACCTAAACCACAACCTCAGAAGGGGGTGGGAGGAAGGAGGATTATAAACAATCATTTGGGGTTTCCCAAGAGAAACCCTTCAGTCCCACAATACAACAGGTCTGGAGTCAAGTCTTTGGAGGTTGTGGTCACCTCTCCTAAAGTACAGAACCAGAATTCTGTGATGGGAACAAGTTCCACAGCCTTGGATTTGACTTCAGGTACTCAGAAGGATGTCAGTGATTCGAGCCTTGTTGGATCAATTCAAGTATCATTGTGAGTCTGGCTCACAAGCAGGAAAAGGCAGTTTTTGAGAAAACAAAATTACTGGCACATTCATTACATATATACTATCTATTAAGATGAAAATTATAAATTCCTTCCTCAGAGGGGATATGGAAATTTGGGACACTGATTCACTGTTGGAACTTAACTCATCCATGCATTTTGCAGAACAACCTGCAATTATGCCCAGAGATTGGTGAAACTGTGTCTACCCTTTGATCCAGTTATGTTATCCAGTACTCTTGGATCTGTTTCCCAAAATGATTAAGGGAAACAGAAAAGATGCTTTAAAAAACTTGTAGCAGCTCTCTCTTTGGTGGCAAGAGTTGTAAATTGCAGGTATGACTATTACTTGGGGAATGGCTTGAGAGGGATTGAGCATGACCTGAGGTAAATGGTCAGTAGTTCCAGCAGTGGTTGAGGATGGTCTCTTGGGAATGCTATAGAAATATTCAGCCCAACCCTCCTGGATCATGTCCTTATCCCTCATCAATGTGGCTCCATCAGCACTGAATAGTTGAGATGCACCATAGCACTGGTCTTTGACCCATACATAGCCTTCAGGGCATGAGAAAAGTACTTTGTATTGTTACTATCAGCACAAAACTGATTTTCATCTGCCTTGGTATTGAGCCAAGAATCTTGATTCTCTCTAAGCTTTTCTTAACTTTTGCTGGAATTAAACAGGGCCTTCTACTGGTAAGCCTATAGGGTCCTCATGGTTTTCTTTAGCACCTTCTGAATTTCCCCATCATTTTCTTTAGACCACTTTGGATGCTTACAAGTGTTCTGACCCAGATGAGTTAATGTGGTCCTGTACAACCTATCTCTGAAAGCTGGCCACTCCTTTCCTGCTTAAATGGTGAAAACCCTGTTTTGGCTCAGCTTTCTGCCAAGCTAACCACCAAGTGTTTCCCTTTAGTGGGAATTTTCTGATGTGCAACAAGTTACTGCCTTATTATGAAAGCTTTCCACATTGATTACATTCAAAAGTTTTCTCTCTACTGTGCATTCTCTGATAGATAGCAAGTTGGAAACTTTGTCTAAAAGTCTGTCTACATTGATTACAATCAAAAAGATTTTTTTTTTCCCCAGTGTGGATTCTCTTATGTTTAGAAAGACTGGGACTCAATCTGAAAGCTTTTCCAAACCAATTACTTTCAAAAGGTTTTTCTCCAGTGTGGATGTTCTGATGTCTAGTAAGTTGGGAACTTTGTCTACCAGATAACTCCATGCTCATTACTTTCAAAGGTTTCTCTCCAGTGTAGATTCTCTGCTAGTTTATAAAGTCTGATCTGTAGTAGAAAGTCTTTGCACATTTATTACATTTATACAACTTCTCCCCAGTAAAAATCTTCTGAGGACTGTCAAGATTTAAGTTCCAAAAAAAGGCATTCCCACACTGAGGATATGCATATCTTTTCATTCTAGGGTGAAATCTAGGCAAGGAAGAGATGAGTGGTGCGATAAGGTTGCTTCACATTCATTGTATCCATCAGGCTCCTCTCTAATGAGAATTTGCTGATGAGTAATGAGCTTGCTGTTCTGAATCAAGGCTTCTCACCCTTATTACTCACGGAAAGCATTTCTCCAGTGTCACTTTTCTGATGTCTCATAAGGTCTGAACTCCAGCTCATGGCCATTTCCCATTGATTACCTGGACACATTGGCATTTCAGGAGCCTTCTCATGGGACTTCAAAAGCTCTATGTGTTCAATAAAGCATTTACTACATTCACTATCCTGAAAACAGTTATTCCCTGGGGTCATTTTCTTCCAGTCATTTAGGATAGAACAGTGCCTGAATTTTTTTCCAATTTCATCAAATTCACAGTTACCTTTTGGATTCTTCCCTCCCTCTCTTGTGTCTGACTCCAGGCACAGGACTCTCTCCACTTGGCCTTGACTGCTAAGTCTCTTAACCTCAGTGTTATCCTCTGTAAAATGAGGGGACTGGCCTTTGTGACCTCAGACTAAGTCCCTTTCAGATTTCAAGTATACAAGCCTTCTTGTAATCTGGAAATCAACTCCAGAAGAAACAAAACTCAAGGACGTTTAGAGTTGGAAGGACGTCAGAAAATGATCTTGGAATTCCCTATTGTCTGTCAATTTATGAACCAGGCTTGAATCTTGACTATTCCTTAATGCCCCTGTAACTTTGGGCCAGTCAGTGACTATTCTGAACCTTGTTCCTCCAGGCAAAATGAGGGCCTGACACTCTGCAGTCCCCTCTGGCTCTATCCCAGAATCCTTTGAGAGCTGGCCACTTGACAAGAGTAAAGCCATTTCTAGCCACACTCAGTCTCAGGGTTCCCTGCTGCTCTCCCAGCTTGGACAGCACCCTAGCCTTGCTGGGGTTCAGGCTCAATTGGGAGAATCCTTCAAGCACATTTTTGGGACTTGAATGAATTTTCGTCCAACCACCAGCTTTCTCCATTGCTTCAATTTTCTCAGACTAATTAGGTACCTATCGGGTCTTTTTATTCTCCAGTCCTCTGTGCTCTGCCCTTCTTTCAGGCACAGTCTACTGTGAGTCCTACTCATTGTCCTACCTCATGTTTAAATGAACAAACATAAAATACCCTCCTCCCCACCCCCCTACACTGGTCTATGTTTGTTGGTCTGAGCACAATGCCTGACAATTTGTAGATGCTTTTTTTGTTGCAGTTTGAGAGGTTTCCCATCATGTCTGACTCTTTGGGACTTCTTTTGGGGACTTCTTAGGAAAACCAGTAGAGTGGTTTGCTATTTCTTGCAGCTCCTTTTTAAAGCAGAGGAAACTGAGACAAATAGGATTAAGTGACTTATCCAGTGTCACACAAGCAATGACTTAAGTTGCAATATGACCATAAGTCTGACTCTAGACTCTGACTCTAGACTCTAGACTCAGAGTTCCCGGGTCAAGGAGAAATTTTTGCAAGCAGCTAGAAAGAAACAATTCAAGTATTGTGGAAATACAATCAGGATAACACAAGACCTAGCAGCTTCTATATTAAGGGATAGAAGGGCGTGGAATATGAGGTTCCAGAAGTCAAAGAAACTAGGACTACAACCAAGAATCACCTACCCAGTAAACTGAATAAAATACTTCAGGGGAAAAAATGGTATTTTAATGAAATAGAGGGTTCAAGCACTCTTAATGAAAAGACCAGAGCTAAAAAAAAATATGACTTTCACATACAAGAATCAAGAGAAGCTGGAAAAGGTAAACAGCAAAGAGAAAGCATAAGGGACTTGCTAGAGTTGAACTGTTTACATTCCTACATGGAAAGACAATATTTGTAACTCTTGAAACTTTTTTCAGTATCTGGGTAGTTGGTGGGATTACACACATACATACACACACACACACAGAGACAGAGAGAGACAGAGAGCACAGGGTGAATTGATAAGATGGGATCATATCTTAAAAAAATGAAATTAAGTGGTGAGAGAGAAATATATTGGATGGAAAAAGGGAGAAATGAAATGGGGAAAATTATCTCTCATAAAAGAGAAAAGTAAAAGACTTTTCAGTGGAGGGAAAAAGCGGGGGGGGGTGAGAGAAAAAACATGAAGCTTACTCTCATCACATTCAACTCAAGGAAGGAATAAAATGCACACTCATTTTGGTATGAAAACCTATCTTACAATACAGGAAAGTGGGGGAGAAGGGGATAAGCAGGGTTGGGGGGATGATGGAAGGGAGGACAATGGGAGGAGGGAGCAATTAGAAGTCAACACTCTTGGGGAGGGACTGGATCAAAAGAGAAAATAGAAGAAATGAAGGGAAGAAAGGATGGAGGGAAATATGGTTAGTCTTACACAACATGACTACTATGGAAGTCATTTGTGAAACTACACAGATATGGCCTATATTGAATTGCTTGCCTTCCCAATGGGGATGTTGGGGAGGGAGGGAGGAAGACAAGGTGGAACTCAAAGTTTTAAGAACAACTCTTGAGTATTGTTCTTGCATAGAACTGGGAAATAAGAAATACAGGTAATGGGGTGTAGAAAGTTATCTTGCCCTACAGGACAAAAGAGAAGATGGGGATAAGGAAAGGGAGAGATGTTAGAAGGGAGGACATATTGATGATAGGGGTAATTAGAATGCTTGTTGTTTTGGGGTGGGGGAGGGGAGAAATGGGGAGAAAATTTGGAACTCAAAATTTTGTAGAAATGAATGTTGAAAATTTAAATAAATAAATTTAAATACAAAAAAAAGAAGCCTAAACATTTGTGAAGCTTGTGTTCCCAATCTGGCCAGATTGAATCTGTGAATTTTCATGGAGGAAAAATGGCTCTTATATATAGAGAAACTGTGGGAGGAATCTAGGGGTGACCAAGTAGTTTGGGGTAACTAGAGGAGAGTTTTAGGGAGGGTCTTCATGGGAACTGACAATGAAGGGCTAGGCTAGTTTTAAGGTAACAGATTAGGGCATAGATATTTTGGTAGGGTGAGAAACAGCCAGGAGCAAGTGGATCAAGCAATAATGAAAGGCTTATAGTTTCAGGTCAAAGCCAAATCAAGTGGGAAAATTCAAGGAGAATTCTAAGGGGTTCCCAGAGCCTGTACCCTTCATTTCCATGCTGATTTAATGTTTGCAAAGCATTTAACAAGTATTGTTTAATTAAATCCTCACCTCAACTCTGGAGGTGGATGCCCTTATTATTCCCATTCTACAGATGGGGAAACTCAAGCAGGATTAGGTGATATGACTTGTCCAAAGACATACAATTAGGAAGTAGCAGAGGCTAAATTGGAATTCAGACCTGGTGGTTCCAAGCATAGTATTTCATTCACCATGTCACGTAGGCCCTTAAAAAAAGTACTACAGAAATCAGTGTCCAACAGGTGCCAAAACGTTGAAAGAAGGCAATTTTCTGCCAGCAAACAACAAGAAACACCTTGAGTACCATGGAGCAATGCTTGAAGAAATGGTTGTCTATGGACACCAAGAAATATTGAGGAGAGATGACCAACATTAGGATTTCAGTGAATATACATTACATGGATACACTTTTATGCACAGGACAAAGTTTGGGGATGTTTAATGAGGTCTCTTGTTGGGAGGTCTTATGAAGTCTATGCTGCTGCATGAGGCCTTCCCTTGGTGTTTAGACCCCAAAGCTTTATTTTTAGCATGATTTCTCCAATAAATTGTTAAGTAGGAGCTCTAGGGGAAGCCCTTCCCACATCCATTCTCTTCATCCACATTTATTTCCATAGGAATAAAGTTGTCTACTGATCACCTTCTTGCAGAGAAAAGCACAGCTCTCAGGAGCATTTGTGACGCTTCTCTCCATAGTGAATCCTCTGATACAAAGAGATCATCTCTAGCTGAAATCCTTCTCACAATGAGACTATTAAGGTTTAGGTGTACTGAGACCCTAAAATATTGACATTCTGTGTTCCACCTGAATGAATTCAACCCGTCTTTTTTCAGTCAAAGAAAAACAAAGTTTATTAAAGATCTGTCTTGTTGGGTAGACTTTTAAGGAATCAAAGTATTTGTATAGTTAATGCCAGCTGACCAGAGTGAACCTGAGCCTTTGTAATGCTAATGTAATCAGGCTAGATAGACTCTGATCACTTTCATGGAAACAAGAAGTATCTGATGAAGAGACTGTGTGAAGAATTCAGGATTGGCCAAGGAGTCTGGGGGTCTGGACATGGTTTTAATGGGAGTGGTCAATAGACTGCCTCATTGTGAAAGTCTTTCCACATTGATTACATTGATAAGCATTCTCTCCAGTGTGACTATTTTGATGGGCAATATGACTCTCCCTCTCTCTGAAAGGCTTTCCATGTTGATTACATTCACAAGGCATCTCTCCAGTATGGATTCTTTGACAAGACTGCACCTCTCTGTGAAAGCCTTTCCACAATGATTATATTCACAGGTCTTAAGTTATTCAACTGGAAAATGTTCAAAGTCAAGTATAAAGTGGATGAAAAATTAGTGTACATAGAGAACTGTGTACTCAAGGTGAGGTGAAATGTAACAGAGTATGGATCCATTCTATGCCACTTGTGCTAACTTTGGCCTGACGATTAACATCAAGAAAACAAGAAAAATGGTCCTTACCAAGGAACAGCAGATTCTGGATATTCTCCAGCTTGAACTCCTTGTACAACTCTTTCTGTGAATGGTCCAACAGGCACCACTCCTTCTTACTGAAGTCCACAACCACATCCTTGAATGTCACCATGTCCTAAACCATTAAAATTTAGAAATGAAAGAGACACTTAAGAATTCCTCTAGTTCAGCCCTCATCCACTTAGAAGAAACTGAAGCCCAGAAAAGGGATTTGCTTACAACTCATATAACCTTTATGAGTGTCAGAGCCAATACTTGAAACCAGTCATTGAGAGCCCAATGGAATATACAGAGAAGTATTTTTTAATTTGAAATGAGAATTATGATGGAATAATAAAAGATGGAAAAAAAAGGTCTTACTATACAATGCTTAGCACAATGGAATTAGGGAAAAGGAATTAGGGACATGTATCAGAATTTGTGGAGGATAGTACTATATGCCAAGATAAAGTCAAAATGGATACACAATTTAGATATAAAGACTGATACTATAAGCAAACTAGGAGAACAAGGAATAGTTTACCTTAAGATTTATGGAGAACAGAAGAATTTAGGAACAAAAAAGATATAGAGAACATTTAGAAATGCAAAATGATGATTTTAATTTCATTAAATTGAAAAGTTTTTTGCACAAAGCCAATACAACTAAGATTATAAGGTAAGCAGAAAGCTAGGAAACAATTTTTTGACAGCCAATCTCTCTGGTTAACACCTCATTTCTCAAATACATAAAGAATTGATTGAAATTTATGAATATGAATGGAATAGTATTGTCCTATAAGAAAGGGTGAGCATGTGGACTTCAGAAAAAACTGGAAAGACTTATATGAACTGATGCTGAGTGAAGTGAGCACAACCAGAAGACAATTGTAGACAGTAACAGCAATATGTATGATAGCCAACCTTGATAGACTTAGCTCTTCTCACCAATGCAACAAACACAATTTTAAAAGACTCATGATGGAAAAGACTATGCACATCCAGAGAAAGAACTGTGGAGAATGTAGATTGAAACATACTATTTATTCTTTTTTTTCTTGTATCATTTTATTTCTTTTTTCTCCTGATTCCTCACATTCTTTCTAATACTTCTTTACAACACGAGTAATATGGAAATATATTGCTGTTGTGTTTGTTATTCTCAAAGAGGACCATGACATGGAGATGATGACATGACTTGCACTTGACTTTGATTTGAGTGGAGGGCTGTGCAAGGTCACCAGTCTCACTTTCTCTTCCATATCCATCTGGGTATAGTGGCCTGATACTCATCAGATGACTGGAGAAGGCCCAGGAGGCAATGTGTGACCTTGGCCATTTTAGGCTAAGGCCTTAGGACACTATCACTTTCAGTGAGATATACCCATTCAATGAATAGACCTCTTTAAGTAGTTACTCAAGACTCTTAATAAAAGAAAAAAAATACCAAAAAAATCGAAGTGTGAGAGAAAGATCCTCAAGTATCCTGAGTAGAAGAGAAACAGTTAATATTTAGTAACTACAATCATGCTTTACTAGGTGGGTAGGGACCTGGTGTCTAATCTATGAGCTCCAGAGTGAATTGGGCTTAAGGCTTGTTCTTTGAGCAAGAAGTGTAGACAGTAAATCCAAAGGAGAAAGGCAGCTCTTGGCTATGGAATTGTAGCTTCCCCTAGATAAAGCACCAGAGGAGAGGAAAGGAAAGGAGAGAAGAGGAAAGAGGATAGGAGAGGCTACTCACTCACAGGTTGTGTTTGTCCTTTGTTCTCCTAGAGGACCATGACATCAAGATGGTGTTATGTTTAATATGAAAGTATATGGAGAGCCTCTATCAGATCACATGCTGTCATGGGGAAGGAGTAGGGCAGGGAGGTGGAGAAAACCTTTAAAATGAATGTTCAAAATTTAAATTCATAAATTAAAAAAAAAAGATGGAGAAAATGGATAAGGTCATCTGAAATTCCTCCCTACAATTGTCCAAGGTGACCCTTTAAGAAAATTCAAGGAAGACTTTATGAGAAGCTGATAAGTACTGTGTATTCTTCTGTTTGGGGTAGTGAAGGAGGAATCAATGGTGACTACTGAGGAAAGGACAAAGAAAAAAGAACAATCAAGTAAATTTCCTAAAAGTCTGAAATAAATTCTTAATTAGATGAAAGTATGGAAAGGATTCTAAAGAGAGATTATTCATAAGCTGAGTGGCATGAAACTGTTTCTAGTCAACTGAAGAAGACTTCTCTATTCTTATAGGGAAGGGTTGAGATGACACTGGCTATGATATGTCAAAAGCATCTCTTGCCATTGCTATATGATTGATTGCAGCTATTCAAGGAATATATTTATTCATTGGATTATTTAAGATGTTGTTGTTATGTTCATCCTTATTTTTGAAGAAGACCATGACATCAGAGAAATGAGGACATGACTTGCACTTGACTTTGTTTTGAGTGAGGGAGGGCTGTGCAAGGTCATCAGTGTCACTTTCTCCTCATGAGCCATCAGGATTCAGTGACCAGACATTCATCAGGATGACTGGAGACAGCTTAGGATGCAATGGGAGTAAAGAGAAACAAAACTAACTATGTGGGGGAGGAAGGTTCCTTAATTCAGTAAAATTATAGTATTTTATGTCCTGGGTGGAAGATTGAGCTCATGCACAAGAGACATTGACATTATTGATGAAAAAAAATTATTTCAACATGCTTCTAGAACTCCAGAACATTGGTGATTAGGAGTCGAGGCAGACTGATGGACATCATACAAGAGAGTGGCCATGTCTGTAAAGCCTTTGATACTTGAGAGGGATCATCTATTTATCCAATCTGCTACATGTAGAACACATGCTCAGCCAGTGCACTTGGCATTCAGTGCTCTTCCATTTCATTTTCTTCCATTTCTATCAGACGATGAGTCACTTTTTCAGTTTTTCTATTACTTTAGAGCAATTCTCCTTGATGGAAGTAAAAATCTCTTTTCATTCTTTGGTTGTTATGACTCTAATTAAAACATTTACCATCTATTTATAATCTATATTTAACTTTCAGCTTCCTTTATTTCTATTATTGAACCTTTGAACAATCAAAGAATTCCTTAGACTTTTTCTGATTATTCGGCTTCCCAACAATTTACAACATTTTTCTTTTCACTTGTTCTGAGTCGTGATTCTTGGTATCATTAAGTATACTCATGTATGAACAATCACTTTAGGAAGGCCATACTTTTATTCACTGATAATTCATCTCTTGAATCCCTAACTAGCTCTGAACAGAAGCTCTCCCATATCTCTTTCCTTCTCCATTTCCCAAATTCTCTCTTGAGAATTACCCTTGTATGAGCTCATATCCTCCAACCCTCCACGTAATTAGAGGGGCAGCTCACACATCTCCACATTTTGCACCTGACTGAACTACTTTGAACTTCTCACTGACTTTGCTACCCTGTCCCAGTGTCTGGTGTCTTTAGCCCAAAATCTCTTCCTTTGTTGCGTGGTCTTGCCCTAGAATATGTAAACTCCATGGGAACATTAAAATTCTTCTTTTATATTTAAATCCCCAGGCTTAACTCAGTTCCTGGCATATAGAATTTTAAGAAGAAACACTTATAGACTACTGACTATCCAAATACTTTCAACTGAGCATTTGTTTTGCTTTAAAAGCCCATCGTGACCTAGACATCACTTACTTCTGCAGTCTGCATCCAACTTAATTCCTTCCACCTTCTCTGACCCAATGACACTGACCTTCTTTATATTCCAGGAAGAAGACTCTCCATCTCTAGGCTCTGGACATTTTCTCTGGCTCTCCTGAATGGCTGGAATTCTCTGCCACCTCATTCAGGCCTCTTCGGTTTCTTCAAGTCTCAACCAATATCTCACCTTTCCTGACTTCATTCTATGAACTGTGTCAGACCGACTTTTCTATACCTTTTGGGTAACTATCTGTGTGCTTGCTGTCTCCCCCTTAGGCTTTGAACTCCTTGAGGGCAGATTCTACTGTTAACCTCTTTTTGCACAACCCCTACTAAGCACAGTGCCTGGCATGTAGTAGGCACTTAATAATGTGGAATAAATAGCTGCCTGCCTTCTCTGCTCAGAACCTCTTCATGGGATCTTACAGTGTGATTGAAAAAAAGTACATTTAAAAAAGAAAAAAAAACCGTTTACACTCTCTTAACTATTGAGACCATTTATATGTTGAATTTCATAATTCTGAATTGATCTCTCCTTTCCTATTTTTCAGGGCCTTGTTTTTCATGGTAGATACATTACCTTTTCTTCTATTTTGTTTTTCAGTCTATTGGCTTTATCTTTATTACCTCATGGATAAACTCATGGAGTCTTTCAGTTCTCCATTCTCTAAGAAATTGGGAGCCTTGTTTGTTCAAAGGGCAACCATGTGCACAGCCATTAGATTGCCCTCCATCCTATTCTCCCCAACAAGCAACACTCACCCATTCCCCACACACAGTTCCCTCACATTGTTAACCATTCTCTATAAGTTAGTCCCCTTTACTAAGAGAATTCCAAGAAGAGAGAGACTCCACAACAACTATAAGAGGAAATAAAATAATGCATGGCCGCATGGACTGATGGAGTGGATAGAAGAAATGAAACCAAGAATAAAAAATGAAATTACCAACGAAATGAGTTTGGAAGGAAAAAATGGAAAGTGAATAAATGGCATAAAGAGAACATGGTTAGGCTTACCCCAAGGATTAACCTCCCTGGGAAATAGAGCAATAGAACTGAAAGACTCCATGAGTTTATCCATGAGGTAATAAGGATAAAGCCAATAGACTGAAAAACAAAATAGAAGAAAAGGTAATGTATCTACCATGAAAAACAAGGCCCTGAAAAATAGAAAAGGAGAGATCAATTCAGAATTATGAAATTCAACATATAAATGGTCTCAATAGTTAAGAGAGTGTAAACGGTTTTTTTTTCTTTTTTAAATGTACTTTTTTTCAATCACATTGTAATCAGCCTATCATTCACTCCTTTTGGCAGGCATACCAGCTTGTTGATTAGATTAGTTTTGACTGCAAAATGCATGCCAGCTTCAGGATGCTCCCCTTCACTGTGCCCACTCCAGAAAAAGGATACAACTCCGACTTCAGTAAACTGACCTTTATTTGCCAACCTTGTTTTACTCAGGGCTGCTATTTGGATGTAATACCTGTTGAGTTCTCTTGCAACAAGAGCTGTTCTTCTTTCAGGTCTACTGGATTTTGTGTTGTGTGTGCACATGTTCAATGTGCCAATGGTGAGTGGAATAATCTTCGTGGATGTTTTCATACATTTTGTACATTTTTTTGTGTGTTTCGATCACATACTGGCATTCCCGGCCTGCCATGGTAATCAGGCTAGGGTTGGGTAAATAGACAATGTTAAGGGCACCTTTTCGAGCCCCCTTACTTGCACCAGGAGGTGAGCAGTGCAATCTTTAAAAGGCTGCTCAGATACCCAGGAGGCTGTTGAGTCTCATTGCTGCTTCCAGTTAGAAGCAACCCCATAACCTGGGTTGCCTATGTGCAGGGTTGTGACTACAGCTCCCAGTGTATCCACATCTGCTATATCATCACCTGCCTGTCACCACAGAACTTTAAGATATAACAGTGAAATGGTATGGGTGATGTCTTGGTTCATGTGTAAATTGGATTTAAGTGAGGCAGAGTTGTACAAAGTCATCAGCCTCACTTTCTCCTCCAGAATCATCACAGTCCAGTAGCAGGATAGAGTCAAGATAACTGGTAATGGCTCAGGGTGCAGTGGTGCATCACCTTGGTGACTGGTGTCTAACCAAGCTCTAAGCACTTCACATTGCTTGCTTCATCTGTCTTCGTGGCTGTTGGAACATGTTCTCATGTGCCCATTACAGCAGAGGAAGTCTTCACATATTTGAGGTAGACAACCCACCCACCACTCACTAATGGTTTTGAGAACCCTTGATTATCCTCAACCTGGTTTGATCTATCTGCTGAAATGGTTTACTGGGGTGTGGCTACTGTGCATGCTGCAGGGTCTTGGAGCCACAAGTGAGAATTAGGTGGAACAAGTGGACACCAAAAGTAGAAAGAGCCCTGAAAAAGGGTGTAGTATGTGTTCAGGGAGGACCAGTACCTTTGGTGTGATGGCTCTATTTGTACTCCTTCTAAATACCCTAATGCTAAGGAAGTTCTTAGGGATTAAAAGTGTCATCTTCCTTTGCTGGCATGGAAAGAGTTTAAACTAAGTGAATCCCTTATTATTTCCCTTTCCTATTTACCTTTTTATCCTTTGCATGAATCTCATATTTGAAATTCTAATTTTATATCCAACTCTGGTCTTTTCAACAGGAATGCTTGAAAATCCTGTATTTCATTAAGTATCCTTTTATTTTTTCCTCTGGAAGATTATACTCAGTTTTTCTGGTTAAGTGATTCTTGCTTGTCATCCTATCTCTATTGTCCTCCAAAATATCACATTCCAAGCCCTCTGTTCAGCCAGTTGTGCTTTGTGACTCCATTTGGGGTTTTCTTAGCAAAGATAAAAATAAAGTAGTTTGCCATTTCATAATCCAGATCATTTTTATGGATGAAGAAACTGAGGCAAACAAGGTCAAACAGCTTGCCAAGTATAAAATATATTTTGAAGATTAATGCATTGTAGTATAGTATTGTCCTTTTTGTTATATTGTCTCTGTCAATCCGTGAGCAATTATTTCTCTAATTATTTAGGTGTGTATTTTTGTAGAGTATTTGTTTTTGTATTCACAGGGACCCTCTGTGAGTCCTGGTAGGTAGACTAGCAAATATTTTACACATATTTTGAGTAAAATATAAAAAAATCTAAGGATTTATATAAGCTTATTTTATATGTTGTTATTTGGCTGGAGTTATTTCAATCCAGTTTTAGTTGACTTTTTAAAATTTCTCATGGAGACCATCATATTATGTGCAAAAAGTGCATCATTTCCTATTTTCCGTTTTTTCCCCCTCAGTTTCTTTTTTCTTCTTGTTATACGTAACATTTCTAGCCATATATCACACAATACTGGTGAGAGTCCTTGATTTCCACTTAATCTAACTGGGAAGGCATTTCTCCATTGCTTATTATGCTGACTTTGGGGATTTGATAGGTACAACAGACTACAAAAAGGCTCACTTTTTAACTTAACATCTTTATTATCTTTTTTCAAAAACAGAATGGATGCTATATTTTGTCAAAAGTTTTTCTGTATCTACTGCATATTTCTGCATATCTCTCAATGCTTTAGTTTAGACCATATTTGTATTGTAGAATTTAGTAGGTTTACTTGCTTCTTTGATTTTAAAGTGCATGTGAGAGAATTATTTTAATGTTTTGTAAAATTCACTTAAAAGGTGTGTATAGGCTGACATAACCGGGAAAACTAAACAAAAAAAATCACCAACAGCCAGAGATACCATGAGGGAAGCTCTGGGCGGGGAGACCTGCGAGAGGCGGGGCCGAGGCAAGCTGTGCTTCTGATTGGTGGACTGGGGCAGAGGCCGGCGGACGCTGATTGGTCCAACGGTCACGCCCCTCCCGATTCACGTGTGCATGTGCACGTGGAGAGTATGGAACGTTCGCTGATGGGGCGGAAGCAGGGGTTGAGGGCGGTTCTGAGTGGAAATAGGAGTGGGCAATGAGGCAGAGTCAGGACCAGGGCTCCGGGGGCGCGGATCTGAGGAGAGAGTTGTGGAGCGCAGTATTCTGGTAGAGAGACTGGAGCATGCGCAGAGGTTGCACCGCCTCACGCGCTTTTGCAAACTAGACTGAGCATGCGCGCTAGCTGAATAATCCAACTTCGTTAAGAGGGCCTCTAGGCGGCCATAGGATGAAAAGGGCACTGGACGTGGAAGAGCGGTGCACGTGAGCATGCGCAGAACAGGACGTTGACCTCGTGGGCGGACCGCAAACAGGAAGCTAGAAGTCGTGGACATCTGAGGGAGGCTTGGGATGGAGCCTCCAGAGGTTGCTGTGGGGGCACCGAGGCTGCAGTATGGAGGCGGAAGGTGAGCGTAGCTGGGGCGCTAGGAACTAAGGCTGTGCTGGGGAGAGGGAGGGGAGATCCATCCTGGGCCCCCTCCCCAGCCTGTGACTTTGGGTTTGTGTTCCTGGTGTCTCTCGTGGTGTGGAGTGGAAGGCTCGGTGTTCTGGGGTGAAGGGCGGTGCCTCCTGAACTCATTTCTGCCCGGTTACCCGGGGTTCGGGGCTGGGTTATCTGGGGTTCGAGGCTGGGCAGGGAGGGGGAGGGCAGAGGTTCCCTGCTGGTCTGGAGGGAGGGACTGCAGGTGTTGGGCAGGGACCTTAGTGAGGGGGAGTGGGGAGCAGTGTATAAACCTGTTTGTGTCATTGGGGCAGGGATGACTCTGGGACCCTTTGGGGGCCAAGTTGCGGGAGGTGGTTTCTCTTTTCCTTTTGCACCTCATGTTACAGACAAGTAAACTGAGGCAAATACTTGAGTGAATTGCCCAGGGGCCGCCTTGACCTCGGGAAGAGAAGTCTTTCTGCTTCCTCACCTGCTGCACGAACCACTGGGCCACCTAGTTGCCTCCCCTTTGTTCCCCTATTAGAACTTCTTGAAGACAAGCCCCTGATTTTCACCTTTGTTTATAGCCCTAGCTCCTTATGACAATGCCTGGAAGAGAGTAATCCCTTCAAAATGCCTGTTGATGGATGAAACACCTGGCATTGCTTCTCATGGAGAAGTGACTTCAGACTAAGTTCATTTGTTCTGGGTTCACATTTTTCTACATCTTAGTATCTGACAGTCTCTCATGCTCCTCTTATAGTAAAGGAAAAAGGATACAAAGACGTACATGTGATCCACGTGGCGTGGTTCATTGACTACATGAGAGGTTCCCACACTTATTGGCTTACTGCTCCCTTTTCAAGGAAAAAATTTACTCAGCACCCCCCCCCCTTGGAAATCTACTTTCTTTAACCCTTTAACAATTTTAAAAGTGTCATTTCAAAAAAATGTTTATAAAAAGACATATCTTAAATCTCATGATTTGTTGTAAATTTGTAGCATTTTTCTTTCCTGCATTGAAATTGTGATGATACACTATTTCATCATGTAACTATTCCTGCTGATGCATGCTGGACTTGGTGACAATTCAAGACAATGACCTGCCAACACTTGCTTGTTAAGACCTGTTGGTGGACTTGACCACTGATGGGTTATAACTCACATTTTGTTTATTGGGAAAATCATATAATCACTACAACTTTGACTATGTTAGACAACAGATGAGACATGCTTAAATGGTTTTTCAAAATTTTCTTAGGTTCTTTCCTTATGCTTCCACTGACCCCTTGTTTTTATTTATTATCCCCCCAGTTGCACCCAAGGTTATTACCACCCCCTGCATCATTCCAGTGCCCCCCAAGGGGCAATGTCGCCCATTTTGGGAACCTAGTCACTAGACCAAAGAATAGCCTGTTGTTAGCTTAGAGGGAAGACTGTTGAACCCCAGCACTCCATGAGGCTGTTTCTGTTTATCTTTGTATCCCTAGCATAGTACCTGAGAGGTGGGAAGCAGGAAATAAAGACATGAGGTTTGTTTGATCTGTGACATAAGTTCAGAAATTTGAGAGAATTTGAGTTGTATTGTGGAACTGGAACTGCTGGAAGCTGGGAAGACCTGGGTTCAAGCTTGGTCTGTCTAAATATTAAACAAGGCAGCTAGACTGAGTCAGGGCTAGAGTCAGAAAGATTCATCTTCCTCAGAAAGGTACTAGCTGTATAACCCTGGACATGTTTACCTCAGCTCCCTCATCTGTTAAAATGAGCTAGACAAGGAAATAGCAAAGTGCCCTGTAATTTCTGCCAAGATAACGCCAAATGTGGTCAGGAAAAGCTAGAGACAACTGAAACAACTAACTGACAAAATACTACCTACCCTAAGTAAATACTGCTACCACTATGGAATCCTATTAAGTGTGACAAGAAGTTATAACAATATAAAATTTATATTTTCCTAGCTATAATTATGATTTTTATTACAAATATGCAGCATTGATATTTAAGATTTACACGTTTCCTTTTATTGTCACATCAATGAGTAAACTGAGGCAAACTAAGTGATTTGCTTAGAGTCACACGGGAGTAAATGCCTGATGCTGGATTTGAAGTAAGCTCTTCCTTACTCAAGGTCCTATGCCCTCCAGTGTGTCTCCTAGCTGCCTTATACTGGCTTTGTAACTTACACATCAGTTAAATTCTCAAGTATTCAAGGCTGCATTCTAAAAATATGAGTCAGAAAGGAGGTGCAAACCTGTACTGGTAGAGGGCCTTTCCTCACATGGGATTTCCTGGTACCAGTGAAATTCAGGTAGAGTCTCCATGTCCTGATTTGAGGAAGGCCTAGGTGACATGGTTCTCAAACATAAAGGTGATAAAAAGCAGACTCTGGGCTCTCAGCCCTGTCTCTTGACATCGGTTCTGCCAGCAGGGCTTTGGTAGAATCTCAATCAATTAATGCCCTTTTTCTCTGAGTCTGGGAGGAGTTCCATCGCCTTTGCTCCCCCAGACCCCTCTCCCTGTAAAATGATGGGAGCCACACCCACTCTATGTCTGTCCTTTAAGGACTGTTTGTGGCCTTCCTAGTTAGGACAGCTTGACAGTATCCACTGCCTCTGTCTTCCCTGACCCTTGGACCTTCAGCCTCATGGCCCAGGTCTGGGAGAGGGTGGTCTCCATCCTGTCAGGTTCTGAAAAACTCACCCAGTTGACTCTGGTTTTAGCAAGCCTTCTTCGACAGTGACTGTGGAAAGAGCACTGTGGAGTCAGAGAACCTGGGTTCAAATCTCAGCACTAATACATTTGTGTTTTGGGACAAGTCAGTTAACCTACCTGGGCCTCAGTTTTCTCTTCTGTAGAGTAAAATGAGGAAGGCAAAAAGGGTTCAGAAGACTGGAAAGGTGACAAGGAATTAGTTTACGAAGGGCTTTGAGTGCCAGAAAGAGGGTTTCCTGTTTGCTTTTGAATGTGACAGAGAGACTCTAGAATGTACTGACCAGGAGTAAGAT
Organism: Potorous gilbertii; assembly: GCA_028658325.1. Taxonomy (NCBI): domain Eukaryota; kingdom Metazoa; phylum Chordata; class Mammalia; order Diprotodontia; family Potoroidae; genus Potorous; species Potorous gilbertii. The sequence goes on along the minus strand of CM053771.1, from coordinate 13,492,932 downwards.
GGGGATGACATAGTCAGATCTGTGCTTTGGAAAGCACAGTATGAAAGCTGAATGGAGGATGGACTGGAGTGGGGAGAGACTGGAGGCTGTGGCACCATATTGGCCACAGAGAGCTGAGAAGCCAAGAGGAGTCAAGGATGGCAACTAGGTTGGGAGCCTGGGTGACTAGGACAATGGTAGTGTCCTCAAACAATAATAGAGAAATTAGGAAGAGGGATGGTTGGGAGGAAAGATAATGAGCTCAGTTTTAGGCATGTTGCGTTTAAGATATTCAAGAAATAACTGATTTGAGATATTTGAGAGGGAGTTGGAAATGAGATTCTGTCTTCTGCTGCATATTGTGACAGCCATGTTCCTTTAACAACCTGACAAATGTTCTTTCTTCAAAAATAATGACAGAAGTGATGAATGGCATGGGCCCAAGGACAGATTCTTTGGATGCCTTCCTACACCCTTCAACCTGTCAATGAACCAACCTTAAATAATCACTTTCTCTGTGTCATGTTAAGTGCTTAAAATCCAAAGACCAAAGGAGCCTACACTCCCTCAGAGGAAAACCTGCCCTGTAACTGGCAGTGACTACTTCATAGCCACCTTGGGGTTACAGGCATTGCAGAATCTACCTCCCTAGCACATCCAGTGAGGAAGTAATTGATGGATTTCAGGTCTGGGAAGATGCATGAATCCAAGTCCAGGAGATGGTAAGCTGAGTAGGAGGGAGGCATGCATGCTACCTCTCCTTTTGATGTGGGACAGGGAGCCCAGAAGGAAGCTGAGGTAGTTCACATTGGACGGCATCAGCCTTGATCTCAGTGAGAGGAAAGGTCATCTTGTAAGATGGGCTAAGAGTGGAAATTTTGGCTTAGCTCTTTTGGAGGCTGTGTCAAAGAGCCAACAGGTGAAGCAGAAAAGGGTCTCCAGGTGAAGGTAGCATAGATTTTTGTCAAATCAGTTTTGTGACAGAGAGAGATAGGCAGAGCTGATAGAATGGGTCATGGACCCCATAGTTGATGTGGCAGGAGGGTTCAGATGTATTGCAATTTAGGTCATTGCTGAGGACCATGTTCTGGAGCTTCAGTGTTTGACTGTCTTCCTTCCCAATTGTTCTAAACTCACAGCCTGGACATCTCAAGACCATGCCCTTCCCAGGGCAGGAGCATGAAGGAAGGCATGAACTCTGGACTGCTGACTGCCAGGCTCCAGGAGGTGAGTTAGGATTCTCATTGCCCTTCTCTCAGCCAGGTGCCCTGTACACATCTGGGCCTCAGACATTCTCTCTTAGTACATCTTTGCCACTCTGGTCAATGATAAGAAGCCTACAGGACATTGGAATTGTCTTCTTCATGCCCCTGTAGCTAATTTTTTGAACCCCACATGTCAGACTTTACATTTAGCCTGATGAAATTTTATCCTACCTTAGATCTCTTTGAATTCTGACTCTGACATCCAGTCGGGTGACTGTACATCCTTGGATTATTTTCTTGAGGTTCATTTTCAGGAATGATTTTTCAGATAGTAATTTAATCAGTAGTGACATTGTCATCATGGTAGAGAGTCTAGCATAACATGAAACCAAGAGGAAGTAGGATTCATAGACTCAGAAAGTTTCACCTTGAAAGGAACCTTGTCCAGCTCAGAACAAGATAGGCATACCCACTTTTACTTTTGGACTAGTTTTCATCCAGCCTCTGCTTGATGACCTTTAGTGAAGGAGAACCCCCTACCCCCTGAGACTTCTGGAGGGATATGGTTGTTAATGAAGCTTTTCCCAACATCAGGAATGAGTTCTCCCCTTAACAATTTGTACTGAATGTTGCCCTTTTGGGGAGAACCAAAGAGAACATGTTTAATCTCTCTTCCAACTGACAGCCTTCAGGTACTTGCCCATGGCTGTCATGGCCCCCCAGCCTCTTCTTTTCAGCAGGATAGACATCCTCATTCCTTTCAGAGGATCCTTATAGGCCCTTCAGCATCCTGGTCACTTTCCTCTGGACACTCTAGTTTGTCATTATCTCTGGACTGAACGCAACCCTCCATGATCTATGGTCTGCTCAGAGAGAATTCAAAGGGATCATCATCCCTTTATTCCTGGATGTTGGGCCTCTCCATGCATTCCAGTAGGGCATTAGCTTTTGGGGCTGCCAAATCACCCTGCTGCTAACCCTTGAGCTTACCCTCAAAGCCCCCAAGACTTTGTCCCACAAATTGGTAGGTGAGGGGTAGCCCAGTGGAATAGAGTAGGTACTCAACACACAGTAGTCAGCGAAGGTAGCAATCTAATATTTGATAAACCCAAGGACCCCAGCTTCTGGAATAAGAACTCACTATGGAGAATGGAGAAATTTTTGACCAAACAAGAGATAGAGAACATTATGAAGTGCAAAATGAGTAATTTTGATTACATTAAATTGAAAAGTTTTTGCACAGACAAACCCAGTGCAACCAAGAACCAGATAACTACGAAAAAATTTTTGCAACTAGTGTCTGATAAAGGCCTCATTTCTCTTATACAGAAAGAATTGAGTTAAATTTACAAGAATACAAGTTTCATGGTTTCTTCCATTCATTTTAATACTATGCAACATGACAAAGGTGAAAACGTATTTAATAAGAATGCATGTGTACGATATATATAAGATTGCATGCCATCTCAGGAAGGGACTGGGGATGAAGGGGGAAAGGAGAGTAAGGGAGGGGAAAAAAGCTAACATATATCAAAAGTGATTGTAGAAAACTGAAAACATAAAATAATTTAAAAATAAAAAAAGAAGCGAAAAAACAATTCTGAGGTATTCACATCGCACCTATCAGATTGACTAATATGACAGAAAAGGTAAATGATAAATGTTGGAGAAATGTTGGAAAATTGGGACGTTGGTACATTGTTGGTGGTGTTGTGAACTGATCCAACCATTCTGGAGAGCAGTTTGGAACTGTTCCCATAGCGCAATCAAACTGTGCATTTTCTTTGAGCCAGCAACACTATTCCTTAGTCTGTATAGCAAGAGATCATGAAAAGATGGAAAAGGATCCCGTGTGCAAAAATACATCAGCTCTTTTTGTGGTGGCAAAGAATTAGAAATTGAGGGGATGGCCATTTACTGATGAATAACTGAACAGGTTGTGGTTTTTGAATGTAATGGAATAATATTGTTCCATAAAAAGTGAGCAGGCAGATTTCAGAAGAGTGTGGAAAGACTTGCATTAACTGATGCTGAGTGAAGTGAGCAGAACCAGGAGAACACTGCATACAGTGTTACACCAACACTGTGTAATAATCATCTCTGATAGACTGTGCTTTCAGAAATGCAATGATTCAAGACAATACCACACGATTCATGATGGAAAGTGGTGTCCACATTCAGAGAAGGAGCTATGCAGTCTGAATGCAGATAGAAGCATACTATTTTCACTTTTTGTTTTTCCAGGATTTTTCTGTTTTGTTCTGTTTCTTCTTAAAACTCATGACTAATGTAGAACCATGCATAACGTGATTGCACAAGTATGACCTAAATCAGATTCCTTGCTTTCTCAGGGAGGGGAGAGGGAGAGAGGGAAAAAAATTTGAAACTCAAAATCTTATAAGAAGTAAATGTTGAAAACTATCTTTACATAGAATGGGAAAAAATAAAGTACTCTTTATCAAAAAAAAAGAAAAGTTATATTTAAAAAAGGAAGAAAACTGTTCATATTCTCTTATCTATCAAGACCATTTATCTGTCGATGATCCCTCCCTCGCTATTTTTCAGGGCCTTGTTTTTCATGTTAGATACATTACCTTTTCTTCTATTTTGTTTTTCAGTCTTTTGGCTTTATCCTTATTACCTAATGGAGTCTTTTACTTCTGTTGCTCTTTTTCTCAGGGCATTTACTCTCAGGGTAAGGCTTATGTCTACCTTCTTTTTATGTAATTCATTTTCCTTTCCTTTTTTTCCTCCCACATTCCTTTTATTAGCAATTTCATTTTTTGCTAATTCATTTCCTCTATCCTCTCCATCAGTCCCTGTTGCCATGCAATATTTTATCTCTTCTTGTCGTTGTTGTGGGGCCTCTCTGTTGGGTGATTATTTCTTGGACTTCTCTTACCTCCTCCTATTTCATTGTGTTGAACGTGTTGTTTCAGTTGCTAAGCAGCCTCCATTCTGGGGTTGGGATTTGTGTTGTGGCCAGTACCCGCTGGCACTCTAGGATGGGTTGGAAAGGCTTTGTTTGATCCTGTTTCCCTGCCCTCTGGACACCACTGCTGCTGCTGGTTTCTGCTCTCCTTGTACTGTCCGTCTCAGTTCTCTTGTTTATGTCTTAGTATGCTGATGGTGCGCTCTGGGCTCAGGCCTCAGGAGGTCCCGTTCTCTTTATAAGCCCTTCCATCAGGAGATGTTTTTGCCTCTAGAGGGTTTCAGCACAGCATGACTGTAATTACTAAACAGTTAATCCTTCTCTCCTACCCAGGATCCTTGAGGGTCTTCCCCTCACACTTTGATATCTGGGGGTACTTTTTTTCATTTATTAAGAGGGGCTTTCACTTGAGTAACTCCTTAAAGAGGCCTATTCATTGAATGGGTATATCTCACTGAAAGTGAGAGTGTCCTAAGGCCTTAGCCTAAAATGGCCAAGGTCACACATTGCATCCTGGGCCTTCTCCAGTCATCCCGACAAGTATCAGGCCACTGTACCCAGACGGATATGAAAGAGAAGGTGAGACTGGTGACCTTGCATGACTCTCCCTCACTCAAATCAAAGTCAAGTGGAAGACGTCATCATCTTCACCTCGAGGATGAAGGACAAACTCAACAATATATTTCCATATTAGTCATGTTGTAAAGAAGTATTGAAAGAATATGAGGAACAAGGAGAAAGAAGAAACAAAATAATAAAAGAAAAAAAGGATAAATAGTATGTTTCAATCTACATTCTCCATAGTTTTTTCTCTGGATGTGCATGGCCTTTTCCCTCATGAATGAGTTTTTTGAAATTGTGTTTGTTGCGTTGGTGAGAAGAGCTAAGTCTTATAAAAGTTGGCCATCACACAATATTGCTGTTATTGTCTACAATTTTCTCCTGGTTCTCCTCACTTGACGCAACATCAGTTCATATAACTTTTCCCAGTTTTTTTCCCTTCTTATAGCACAGTATTATTCCAATTCATATGCCACAAGTTGCTCAACCATTCATTAACTGATGGGCATACCTGCAATTTCCAGTTCTTGATCACCACAAAAAGCTGCTATAAATGTTTTTCTACATATGGGTCCTTTTCCCATTCATATGTTCCCATCGGGGTACAGCCCTAGAAGTGATCTTGCTGGGTCAAAGGATAAACACATTTTTATAACGCTTTGGGCAGTTTCAAATTCCTCCCCAGAAGGGTTAGATCACTTTGCAACTCCATCAAGGATGCATTATTGTTCCAATTTCCCCACATCATACTCAGCATTTACAACTTTCCTATTTTGTCATGCTAGGCAATCGGTTAGGTGTTGTTTTGATTTGCATTTCTCTAATTAGTAGTGATTTAGAGCAATTTTTTCATGACTATTGATAACTTTCATTCTTTCTCTGCAACATGCCTCTTCATATCCTTTAACCATTTATCTGTTGGGGCATGACTTCTGTTCTTATAAATTTGAATCAGTTCTCTATGTATTTGAGAAGTGAGGTGTGAATCAGAAACTGGTTGTCAAAAAATTGTTTCCCAACTTTCTGCTTCCCTTCAAACTTTACTTGCATTGGTTTTGTGCAAAAAATCTTTTTAATTTAATGAAATTAGAATCATCCATTTTGCATTTCATAATGTCTCCATGTCTTTTTGGTTCCTAAATCTGAAGTAAATTCTTTCTTGTTCTCCTAATTTGTTTATAGTATCAGTCTTTATATCTAAAATGTGTAGCCATTTTGACTTTATCTTGGTATATAGTATCATCTTCCACAGATTCTTATACCTCAGTGATGTAGCACTTTCCTTTTCCTTGATTCCATTGGGCTAAGCGTTGTATTTAACACCTTTTTTTCCATCTTTTATTATTCCATCATGATTCTCATTTCAAATAAAAAATACTTTTCTCCACATTCCATTGGGCTTTTAATGATTGTTTCAAATATTGGCTCTGATAGTCATAAAGGTTATATGAGTTGTAGGCAAATCCCTTCTCTGGGCTTCAGTTTCTTCTAAGTGGATGAGGGTTGTACTAGAAGAAATCTGTAGTCTCTTACTTCTAAATTGTGTGACTTTGTGGTTTAGGAATTGGTGACATTCAAGGATGTGGTTGTGCACTTCACTAAGAAGGAGTGGTGCCTGTTGGACCATTCAAAGAAAGAGCTGTACAAGGAGGTCATGCTGGAGAATATCCAAAATCTGCTGTTCCTGGGTAAGGACCATTTTCCTTGTTTGCTTGATGTTGTCAGGCCGAAATTAGCACAAGTGAGATAGAATGGATTCATACCCTGTTGCATCTCAACCTCAGAAGCTACCTTGAGTCCATAGTTATCTAAGTACACCAATTCTCCATCAATTTTTTTCCTATTCCGTTTTTTTTAATACATTTATTTATTTAACTTTTTACATTCATTTTCACAAGATTTTGCGTTCCAAAGTTTTCTCCCCATTTGTCCCCTCCCCTACCCCAATACACTGAGCATTCTAATTACCTGTATCACCAATCTGCCCTCTCTTCTTTCATCCCTCCCTTCCCTTACCACATCTTCTCTTTTGTCCTGTAGGGCCAGATAACTTTCTATTCCCCATTACCTGTATTTCTTATTTCCTAGGAGCAAGAACAATACTCAACAGTTGTTCCTAAAACTTTGAGTTTCAACTTCTCCCCATCCCTCCCTCCCCACCCATTCCCTTTGGGAAGGCAGGCAATTCAATATAGGCCATATCTGTGTAGTTTTGCAAATGACTTCCATAAGAGGCGTGTTGTGTAAGGCTAACTATATTTCCC
>CM053771.1:13466529-13485491 GCA_028658325.1 Potorous gilbertii | reverse complement strand
TTCATCTGGAAGAATAAAAGGTCCAGAATATCAAAGGGACTAATGAAAAGAAATGCTAGGCAAGGTGGCCTAGCGCTACCAGACCTCAAATTGTATTATAAAGCAGCAATTATCAAAACCACTTGGTATTGGCTAAGAAACACAAGGGTAGACAAATGGCATGCACTTCGGACTGACTAACAACTTTAAATGGATGACATAAGTGCTATAGAGGGATTCTGCCAATTTATGATTTATGTAGGAGTCACTGAAATACTAGCTTTGTGGTTCTAACAATCTCTTTGCTTTTATCTTTACCCCACAGCCCAAAGATGTTATCATGCAGAATTGTGTTGCTGTTTGGCTCTCCTCTGAGAGTTTATTATTCTTAGAAAGCCATTTGTTGTGATTTTTCTGGAAGGGGATTGTGGGAGATTCCCTTGATTCATCAAGTAATTTGTTTTTCCTCTTGAGAACATTTTGCCACCTAATAAATGGAAAGAAAATAAAAAGGAAATAAAGCACAGAATTTGAAATTGCATATATTAGGAAGGACAATCTTAGGCCACAGTTAAACTCATTGTATCTAATTGAGAATGCCTTCCATGTTCTACATATTCAGAACATCTTCATCCTGAGGAACAGGTACTCCTTTGACAGAACTTGGATATTGTTTTCATTCCTTTCATATTGGGGGCCCTACTACTAGCCATATAATAGCTGATTAACATGTTTCTTTGTTCAGGAGAATATTGTTGCTATGAGCACTGTGCCAGTGCCCAAGAGAATCTATTTTAAATTGTTAAGAGTGGAAAGAATTAACATTTAGAAGAAAAACAAGTGTAAGTGTAGGCTTTCCTTTCCAAGAAAATTTTACTCACAAAGATTCAAGAGTGTGACACACTCCAGGAGTGAGTGATGGACATGTGTGTCTCACAGTTCTACAGAGGACAGAGAGACACTCTCTTCCTGAGCTACAGGACCCATACCAAGGGTATGAAATGTGGGATCTTGTAGGCAAGCTTTCAAAGAAGTTTGATCAGGTTAGGGGACACAGAGAGAAAAAGGTACACTTTTAGAAAAAAGAGACATTGATCTCAATCCAAAGGGTTGGTTCCTCTAGCCAGGATGTCAAGCAAGAGGAGGAGGTCAAGGTAGAACTTACCCAGAAAGGTAGGCCATATGCAAACCAGAAGAGTCCCCCTGGACTCTTCACTGGAAATTAAAAGAAAATGATGAACATGATGAATATATTACCAATCACACTTGTGGAGATATAAATAATTTGTATCAATAAGAAATTGCATGGTGAGGGGCAAAATGAATAATTTTCCATTACACTAAATTATAAAGTTTTGGTCTAAATAAATTCAATGTAGCCAACATCAAAAAGAAAACAGAAAACTGGAGGAAAAATTTTATAGACAGTGTCTGAGATAATGGTCTCATATCTGAAATATATAAAGAACTTGGTCAGATCCAAAAGAATATGTCATTCCCCAACTGTAAATGGTCAAAGTGGAGGAACAGGCAGCTTTTGCTGAAGAAATCAAACCTATATACAATGGTATGAGAAAATGCTCAAAATTTTTATTCCAAAAATGTTAATTAAATATCCTTGAGATATCACCTTATAGCTGTCAGGCTACAATGACAGAAGGGAAAGGGATAAATGTTGGTGGGAATATGGAAAATTTGGGACACTAATTCACTGTTGGTGGAACTATGAACTGATCCATCAGTTTTGCAGACCAATCTATAATCATGACCACACAACTGAACTGTGTCTACCCCTTGATCCAGTAATGCTATTCTTAGGTCTGTTTTGCAAAATGAGTAAGGAAAACAGAAGAAAAAAATGTTTTAAAATACTTACAGGCAGCTGTCTGTAGGGATGCCCATCAATGGGGAAATGTCTTAAGAATGATGGAGTACAACCTGAGGTAAGTGGTCAGTAGCTTCAGCAGTATTTGAAGATGGTCTCTTGAGGGTGCTATGGATGTTCATCCCAATGCTGGAGGATCATATGCTTATCACTAATCAATGTGGTTCCATCAGTCCTGAGTAGCTGAGGTGCACCATAGTTGGATAGGTCTTTGGCTATAAATACCCCTCAAGGGGACTTGACTGAAAGAAGGCTTGGGTCAAATCCATTTGGGATGGACCGCTGGTGTCAGCATTTTGGGATCCCAAGCACCCCTAATCTCAACTGATATACTGGCTATTCATGTGGCTATCACTCCTTGGATTGTTAGTGTCATAGCAAAGTCAGTTTGCTAAAACATGGATAGTTGAACTGAGAAAGAGAGAGGGAGACAGAAAGAGAAAGAGAAACAGTGAGAGAGACAGAGAATCCCTGAGAGACAGTCTCGAATCTTCCCCAAGGGAAATTTGCTTACATTTCTTAAAACCACAGATGAAACCCATTTTCTTCAATCAATGGCATTATATGTTGTCAAGCATACTCTTATTTGAGATCTATTGGTATTGTTTTGAGCTAATGGACAAATGATTACCATATGAATGGAACTCCTGAACACCCAGTTAGTGGAAAGGGTGGCCCCAATTAATCAAATATTTCTATATCCCAGGGGGGAAGTCAGCAAAGGTCCTCAAAAAAGATGCCAAATGAAGCCTCTGGGTAATGTTCCTTGGAAGTCAGACAGGACTTAACAGCAGAGCAACCCCTATGTGCCAGACACTGTGCTAAGTCATGGAGATACAAAAAGTGGCAAACAACAGTCCTTGCCCTCAGGGAGCTTATAATGGAAGGGGAGACAACCTACAAATCTGTACAAAGTGAACTATAGACAGGTTAGATGGGGCATAATGAGCAGAGTGAAAACACTGGGATTAAGAGGTGTTGACCTGAAAAGTTGGTAAAAGAAAGGCAACTGGCTAAATGCATACATTTCATGATTTAATTATTCATTCCCTCTTAAAGATAACAGTTACATAACGTTATGGAGGCAGAGGTTAATCTGAGTCCCTGGTACAGAAATCTTCTGGCTTATATACATTTTACTGTGAGAAAGGAACATTCTTAGTTGGACAAATTGTAAATTTAGTAAGACAAAACAATTAACAAAGCAATGTTGGTTGGGCCTTGTGATTCCAGGCTGGGTAAACATGTCTCTGTGACATATGATAAGAAAGGAAATCCCACCACTCTAGGGGCAGGCTTCCTGTCCTAAAAAGGTACAGAAACAGCAGACACAGGAAAGGGTAAACAAAGTTTCACTTGAAATTACAACCCAGGACATCTGTGGTTTTTGCCTATTACTAAAATGACATTAACATGCCATAACATAGTATATGTCCACAAAATATTAAGATATGGAAAATGTCCCACTAATCAGAAAAAATATACTAAGTCAAAGGTCTCACAAGGAATGTTAAGTCAGCCTTAGCTGGCCTCTATTGACATAGGAAGAGGCACTTTCCAAGTTTACTTCACATAGAAGAAAGAAATCATTCCAAAATTTTACATTAAATATTTCAGAGGGTTTCAACAAGACTGCCTACCAAAGGCAGGTTTTTAGGTGGGACTTAAAGGAAGCCAGGCAGCTCAGTGTTCAGAGTAGAGGGTGGTGAGTATAACAGGCCTGGCGTATAGTCAGAGAGGATGCCTGGAGCTGAGAGCTGGAGAGTCTTGTGAATGAAACCTCCAGGGGACCAGTGTCACTGGATGGAAGAGAAAATGTGGTAGAAAGAGAAAGGTAAGAAAACTGGAAAGGTGGGAGAGGGCCAAGTTATGCACGGCTCTGAATGCTAAGCAGAGAATTCTGTATTTGCTCCTGGAAAGAGGAGGGAGGTGACATGCTCAGACCTGCACTTTAGGAAAATGATTTTGGGGCTGGAGAAGAATGGGGAGAGACTTGAGGTGAAATAGACATTATTCCTCCCTGGGCCCCTAAATTGAGAGATATCTGTTAGGTTACTGGGCAGGGTTGGATAACCTCCCTAGTAACAGGTTTTTGTTGGTCCCCTGTAAAAACGTTATTCCCCTTTGGGTTGTCAAATATCTGATGAATGGTTAACAGTCATTTTTTTGTGGTAACATGGTAACAACCTGTGTCCCCCTAATGTTAGACCCCTTTTGCCAGGCAACTACCTTTTGCTGAGCAGCCCCCCTTCCTGACAACTACTTTTTGTTGAATGATTATCAGTCTTTGATTGGATCACTCTCTGGCACCTCTTCTCTGTTGGGGTCCTCTGCCTAACAGTACCCTGACAACACCCTTCTGTTTGGGAGCTCTTGCCTAACAACAAGACCCCCTCCCCCCTTGTCTGTCCAAACCCTGATTGTTGTGGAAACCGCAAGGCTGTACCGAGTAGCGCTGAAATGCTTAAAATGCACACACCCACCTCAGTTCGGGGCTGTCTCCTCTGGGTCTCTCCATGAGGAAGCTGCCAGCCTGGCTAATAAAGACGCTCTCGAAATTCCTAATTGATTTTTGCCTGTGAATTATTCTTGGTCCATCCATTTCAGAGGCAGGTAAACCCTCCCTAAGCAGTTACTGCAATAGTTTAGGTGTGAGGTGATGGTTTTTTGGTGAAAGCTGATTGAGAAACTTCAATATGGAGTATAAATGTGAATGTTTATATTCATTATTTTGTTAGGCAGAAGGGCCTGGGGTAAATCAGGAGGGTATCAGATTGTGCATCATAATGGGAAGACGGGGAAAGAAAGGAGGGTTAGAGAATTTGGAACTTAAATTCTTACAAAAGTGAATGTTGAAAACTGAAAACAAAATGAATAAAATTCTGGGGTCTTACTGATCAGGTTTTCAGGGGGTTGGAGATGGGGCAGAGAAGGATGCAATCAGATTACACAATGTCATCCCTACATGGGAGTGCCCAGAGGACAGTACCCTTAAGTCAATTCCAGTCAACATATGTTTATTAAATATTTCCAATATGTTCAGTACTGTGCCCCATTGCTGGGGAAACAGAGAAAGCAAGGAGCTCCCATCCTGATGGAAATCCTTCCATGTGGATATCTCCTTACATGTATAGGAAATCACTTCTCCACTTATGCCTAGGGCAAATCATCCACCATGACAGTGGAAAGCATGCTGATTGTGGCAAGTATTCATCTTCTTATTTATGCCTTATAACATGAATGACTGGAGGCCTGTTAGAAGCTCATCTTTGTGATTACATTTATCAGAGAATCTTGTATGACCCTAACATATGCATGAGAACCTCCTTTGGTTGTTGGGGTGGGGTAGCGTCTGAGACTCTATTTTCCTCTGTCCAGTTAAATGTTTGGGTGTTCTGAAACCACAGTATGAATTAGGTTTAAGTTTAGGGCAGACTCAAGCCAATGGAACCTGGATTTACAATCACAAATGGTATCTATTGGAACCTCATTAGCTGCCAGCACCTCCAACAGGATGGCCCACTGTTTTCCCTGAGCTCACTTCCAAAGATATATATATGGTGGCAGTCTCACATGGCTATTCCCATCTTTTCTGATCCACCAGCCCCTGCTAAAATGTGAATATCTTAAACATAATGATATGATGACTGCATATCCATCCCCAACATGAAGACTGGAACACACCCTTCTAATGAACCTTCAATGACAGAATTTTACTATGTTATACACAATTCCATCCACCAAATTACTATAGTTTCCAAGTGGTGGCAAATGGTGTAACCTGGTAGAATACTGTCAAAACAGGCACTTCCTCACCAGGAGCACACAATTTTACATGCTTATCCCAAAGAGATCAAAACTGTGTGGCATAGATAACCAACCAAATAATGCTGGAGTCAAGGTTCAAGTACAACAAGGACTTTTCTTTTTCCAGAAAAAGGGCACAGTCACCAGGTGCTCAAGTGGCAGCAGTTGGGGAAGTGTAAAGGTGGTTTACAGACAGCAAGGTTTTATAGTCCTAATGGGATACACCCATTCCCCTCCTGGCCCTTCATCCCAGTGGTTGCACTCTAGGCACAATTTTCAAAGACTCCAGGATACAGGGATATAAGTTTTACTTTAGGAATTCCTACTGAGAGACAAGGAACCAGGAAACTTTCCATAATGAAAGCAAACCTCTCCTAGGGCAGATCACCAAAGTACACCTATAGCTTTTATGGTTGTGCAAGCAATATCTGTTCTAGAAAACAGGTTAGGGGTCAAATAACACTCAGGGTTCAGTTAATGTTTCATTTAACCCTTTTAGAGCACAGCAAGGTAGGTAAATGAGGAAACTTCACTCATCCCACTCAAAACCCTCCTCAAACCTGGCTTTCCTAAGCTCCCAGACTCATGTCCTTCAAACCCTCTATCCACAGGTCAAGGAGAACCTAATTTCTTTTCACTGGCCATCCAGCCTAAACTTGGTTAAGTCTTCTCACTCTTTTGTCTTCAAGTGAACCTTAATTGAAGCTCTGAAAGCATCAAAACGGCCCCTTTCTGTTCCTCTTTAGAGTATATCTTGGTGTGTCCTGCACTTCTTTCCTTTATTTCCATCTCACCCTTAGTTAGCAAGCAGATCCTGGGCTAATACTCCACTACAACTCTGCTGTATGAATTTCCTAATGTCTTATATTTTGAGTTTCATACTCCTTTTCAATTTCTTTTAGTTGACTTTGTCTGTACTTTACCTAGACACTTAAGTTCAGTTCAATCATTCACAGAAGAAAATGCAGCGATAAGGCCAATCTCTTAAGACCCAAAGCAGGCAGACTGAAAGCTTTATTTATTTATAGCATCATAGAAGTCATGAAATTATCTTCTCCTAAAGCAAGTAATTTATCACCTTCTAGAGTGGGAATGGGGAAATAATCTTATATACTAATTGCATATAATCTTGGTTTTACAAAGCTGCAAATGTCACCTCCAAAAACAAAATCAGGAAAATATTTCAGTATTTGAGAAAACATTCAAACCATAATTTAGAAATTTACAGGGAAGTTATTACACCTGAGTCTCTACTCCATTTTCAGGGCCCCAAATTCTTCTTTCTTGGTTGCTTGCCCACATCTCTGCACTTGCTCCTGGTGAGGTTAAAGGCCTAGAAGAGATTATCTGGGCCCTTTTCTTTATTTCCCACTGATCAAAATGGTAATGGAAAGAAGTCAGTGGGAAGGAGAATTTAGCATCAGAACTGCATGGGGTGTGTCACAGAGAGCTATTCCAAGGATACATTTTTATTAACTTCAAGACAGGCAAGACTTTAATTTACAGGTTATCATCTCCTATGATGCAAGTAACTTCCAGGAGGCTAATATGAAATGAGGGGCATCCCTATGGTGTTTGTTGTTCAGTCCTATTAGACTCTGCATGACCACATTTGGCATTTTCATAGCAGAGATGTTAGAGTGGGTGGAGATTTCCTACTCCAGCTCATTTTAGACAAGAGGAAACTTGGGCCAATAGGGTTAAGTGACTTGTAGAGGGTTACACATCTAGAAAGTGTCTGAAGCTGAATTTGAAATCAACAAAAGGAGTCTTTCTGACTCAAGGGCTTATGCTCTATCAACTGTGCCACCTACCTGCCCCAATATAGCCTTCTCCAATAGTCTAATCTCCATGATCATGCTCCAGTTTATAACCTAGGAGTAGAGAGTTGCATGCTCTTCAAAGTGTAGGAATTCCCAATAGTAGGCCAATCTACTCTGACTGGTCAACATACTGGGAAGTGGACTCTATTAACATGAGGCTCTGGAGAAAGTGACTTAGGTCACTAAATCCTAGCATATTATCTTTTCAACAGTGGCTGATACAGCCCCACATGGGGACAGAGGAAATACCTTTTCTTCTATCAGATCACCTCTCTCCCCAACCATACCAGACCACTCCCAAATTTGGATTATCTAGGCAGAAAAATATGTTTCCACCCAAGCCTGGGCAGTTTCCAATGCAATCTCATTATCAGGAATGTCCTTCAGAGGAACTTGTCAGAAGGGGACTGGAGCTCTGAGCTGTTCAGCCTAAAATCACATTCTTTTCCATATCCTAAACTACTTACTAATTAGGTACTGCTATTAATTACTGAAATTAAATGAGAAACATCTTCAGATCGGTTTCAGGAAGAGAATCAGTGCAATCCACCTACTCATATTCTTCCAAGTCTTGTGTCATAAAAACTTCTACCTGCAAAACTATTGTCAGTTCTCAAAACCACCTGAGCTTCCTAAAGCAGCTGGAATTAGAGTGGAAGCCTGAGGAAGTAACAAGATCAGTTAACCCTGTATGTCAAATTGGAGTGATTACACTGGGGCTCTTGCTTCCTTTGTTTTTCTCAATAATGACATCACTTTTAAATTTCCCTGTATTTGGGCCCTACATATTGAGCTAACCTGTCAGACTTGCACCTTCCAGACTACAGGCCATTCTCCTACCATTGGTAGCAAACAGTGGGTACAAGCCCATGTCCCCTCTTCTTCCCTGGATGAAGCTTGTGCTTGGTGCCAGTCAACCTCCTCCTTGTGGATGACACTTGCCAACAGGAAGCAGATTCAGTAGTTAGGACCCAAACGATTTTTGGTCCCATTTGTCTCCGTGGGTAATGATGGGACCTGGACCCTAAATTTTCCCAAGCATTTCAGCAACTCAGTCCCTGTCATTTGGCCCAGCCCAGCCCACCTACTCAATGGGCCTTTCACTGTGCTTCTGACACACTCCAGACTCCTCTTGCACCTGGGCCAATTCAGTATATTTAGCATCCTAAATCCTATCCAGATTTCACTGTTCCTTATTAAGTATCATCTTTGGATCCCCATTAAGGAAATGGTTAACTAGGAATCCAGTTCTCTGCTACTGGCACTAAAAAGAACATTAATATTTTTACTGAAAGAAGGTATTGAATCCTTGCAGGCAGACTCACCCTGTACACTCACATATGAGGGATACCAGCAAGCCCAAAATGTCATACATACACACACACATACATATATATGTACGTGCACATACAAATATATGTATATACACACGCACACACGCATATGTACATATGCATACACGTGTAGGCATATTCTTTCTTTTGCCTTCACTAACATCCCCAAGCATCCCCTCTCCTTTCCAATTTGGGTAACAAGACCAAGATCAATAGCCACTCTGCTCCAGTACTAGGTTGATCAGGGCTAATCAGTGCCCTAAGGCCCCAATTCACAGTCCAGCAACTTTCTCAACCACTGAGCCGCTCCCTGCACACCTCTCCCCATTGCAACACTAAATTCAGGAGGATGAGGAACGTCTTTACCTTTGAGGGGATGCCCATTAATTGGGGAATGACTGAACAAGTTCTAGTATATGAATATACTGGAATACCGTGGTTTCATAAGAAATAATGAGCAGGCCTACAAGAAAAATCTGGAAAGGCTGGAATGAACTGATGCTGAATGAATGAACAGAACCAGAGGAACATGGTAAGACCACAGTAAAACCAACATAGTGCAATGAACAACTTTATTACATTTAGCTGTTCTCAGCAATGCAATTCAAGTGACTCATAAGGGAAAACGCCATCAACAAGATGAAATCACTACAGAGTGACAACTCCATTTTCAGTGGTGTATTTCAGGGTCAGAATATCTCTCTTGTTTGAGGCCTCTGCATGAATTTGAACCCACACTGTTAAGGATTATTGTCTCATGAACACATTAATTATATCCTGCTGTAATATACAATGAATGAATTTCCTAAGGTTTCTTCCTAGTGTGAACTGTCTGAGGAAGAGTGGAGTTGAATCTGAAACTCTTTCCACATGGATAACATTCAAAAAATTTCACTCTTGTGTTGAGTTTCTGATATGCAGCAAGAAGGAAGTTCTGTGTGAAAGCCTTTCCACACTGATTATGTACATAAGGTTCTCTCCACTGTGCATTCTCTAATGTACATCCATAAGGCTTCTCTTCGCTGTGGATTATCTGATGTCCAACAAGATTCCCCTTCTATGTGAAAGTCTTTCCACGTGGATTACATTCATAAGGCTTACCTCCAATGTGGATTCTGAGGTGCAACAAGAGCATAGTTGGGTTTGAAAGTCTTTCCACATTGATTGCATTCTTAAGGCCTCTAGATTATCTAGTGTGGATTTTCTGATGGCGAGCAAGATTGCACCTTACTGTGAAAACCTTGCCACACTGGTTACATTCATAAGGCTTTTCTCCAGTGTGGATTCTCTGATGTTGAGCAAGATGGAATTTCACTGTGAAAGCCTTTCCACACTGATTACATTCATAAGGCTTTTCTCCAGTGTGAATTCTCTGATGTCTAGCAAGATGGGATTTCTCTGTGAAAGCCTTTCCACACTGAGTACATTCAAAAGGCTTCTCTCCAGTGTGAATTCTCTGATGGACAGTAAGACTGGACCTGTCTGTGAAAGACTTTCCACAGTGATTGCACTTATAAGGTTTCTCTCCAGTGTGGACTCTCTGATGGACAACAAGATTGGAGCTCCCTAGGAAAGCCTTTCCACATTGATTACATTTATATGGCTTCTTTCCAGTGTGGATTTTCTGATGTTTAGTAAAACTAGACTGCTGTCTGAAAGTTTTTCCACATTGATTACATTCATAAAGCTTCTCTCCAGTGTGGATTCTCTGATGGAGAGCAAGACTGCACCTGTCTGTGAAAGTCCTTCCACACTCTTTACATTCAAAAAGTTTTTCTCCATTGTGGACTCCTTGATGATAAGCAAGATGGCCCTTCTGTCTGAAAGCCTTTCCACAGTGAGTACATTCATAAGGCTTTTCTCCAGTGTGGATTCTCTGATGTCTAGCAAGATGGGATTTCTCTGTGAAAGCCTTTCCACACTGAGTACATTCAAAAGGCTTCTCTCCAGTGTGAATTCTCTGATGCACAGTAAGACTGGACCTCCTTTTGAAAGACTTTCCACAGTGATTGCATTTATAAGGCTTCTCTCCAGTGTGAATTATCTGATGGAAAGCAAGATTGGAGCTCCCTAGGAAAGTCTTTCCACTTTGATTACATTTATATGGCTTCTCTCCAGTGTGGATTTTCTGATGTTTCACAAAACTAGAGTGCTCTCTGAAAGCCTTTCCACACTGACTACATTCATAAAGCTTCTCTCCAGTGTGGATTCTCTGATGGACAGCAAGACTGCACCTGTCTGTGAAAGCCCTTCCACACTGGTTACATTCAAAAAGTTCTTCTCCAGTGTGGACTCCTTGATGATAAGCAAGATAGTCCTTCTGTCTGAAAGCCTTTATACATTGATTACATTCATAAGGCTTCTCTCCAGTGTGGATTCTCTGATGTTTAGCAAGATTAGGCCTCTCTCTGAAAGACTTTCCACAGTGATTGCATTCATAAGGCTTCTTTCTACTATGGATTCTCTGACGTTTAGGAAGACCAGTATTCTGTTTGAAAGCCTTTCCACACTGATTACATTCAAAAGATTCTTCTCCAGTGTGCCTTCTTTGATGTGCAGCAAGATAGCCCTTGTGTCTGAAAGCCTTTCCACATCGATTACATTCATAAGGCTTCTCTCCAGTGTGGATTCTCTGATTTTCAGCATGATGGCTCTTCTGTCTGGAAGCCTTTCCATATTGGTTACATTTATAATGCTTCTTTTTGGTGTAGATTCTCAGATGTCTAGCAAGACTGGACCTGTCTATGAAAGCCTTTCCACATTGGTTACATTCAAAAGATTCTTCTCCAGTGTGAACTCTTGGATGTTCACTAAGATGGCCCTTCTGTCTGAAAACCTTTCCACACTGATTATATTCATAAAGCTTCTCTCCAGTGTGGATTCTCTGAAAGCCAATAAGGAGATCTGTAACAGATAGCCTTTCCACCTGTGGATTTTTATCTACTTTAATAATAAAGTCATGAAGTTCTCTCAAACTGAAGCAGTAGGGGCCATCACTCACGAATCTTTCTAGGTCACACTCTTCCAAAAGAATTCCCAACTTTCTCGTTATTTCATTTAACTCAAATCTGGTCTCTACATCTGAAGAAAAGAACACATTCAAACATATATACAGAAAAAGGTATGTACACATAAATAAATGAAATCACAATGGTTACTGAAGACTTATGCAGCTCAGGACTTTCTCATCACCAACCTAAATCAAAACAAATTTTACACTTGTGCTCTTGGAGCAAACATTGGCATTACACAGACTGTGTCTCTACAAGAAGAGACAGCATGTAACAGTGGTAAAGGAAATACACACCACAGAGTGCTGGAATCATCAGAGTCTAAACACTGCATTCAATAAAATCAGCAGCCCCAAAGCAAGGTCACTACCAAAAGACTGCTCAGTCAAATACTAAGAGTAACTCTCCATGGGAAAAAATTGTTTACCTAAGTTGGAAAAAACACTGAGCCTAAACACAGTTATTAACACTCCAGCAGGAGAGGAGTGGGCAGCCTTCAGAGATTTATTGTAGATTACCACATTAACTCATCTGGGTCATAACACTAGTAAAAATCTAAATTGGCTTTGATGAAAGTTACTGAGGAATTCAAAAGGGACTAAATGAAAAACGAGAACTTGACAGGCCTACCAGTAGGTTAGTTCATCCATCTCTAGGAGGGCTGTATTTTACTCCAGTCAAAGATAAATGCAAGTGAAGCTTGAAGAGATTCGGGACGCTTGGCTCAGTAATAAGGGAGATGGAATTACTTTTATGTTCATTCTAACAATCCAAAGCATTTTATGACACCCTGAAGGCTGTATGAATAGTTCTTCACTCTCAGAGAGGACTGTGCCACCAGGAGGAGGATGCCATGACTTACATTTGAATTGGATTTAAGGGAAGGAGAGCTCTGCAAGGTCACTAAGCCCACTCTCTCATCCAGAGCCATCTGGGTCCAGTGGCTAGACAGAGATCAGGACAACCAGAGGTGACCCACACACCAGAAGGCTATTTATGGGCTAAAGACCTATCCAGCTCTGGTACACCTCACCAAGTCAGGAAGGATGGAGCCACACTGATTAGTGATAAGGACATGATCCTCCAGAGTTAGACTAAACACTTCCATAGCACGCTCAAGAGACCATCTTCAAATACTGCTGAAGTTACTGATCATTTACCTTAGGTTGTCCTCCATCCTTCTCAAGCCATGATGGGTATTTCCACAATGTATAATTCTTGCTACCAAAAAGAGAGAGCTACTACAAATATTTTAAAATATTTTTCTTCTGTTGTCCTTAATCATCTTGCAAAAGCGACATAAGAATAGCATTACTGGATCAAGGGGTAGGCACAGTTTAATTGTTTGGTCATCAGTATAGCTTGTTCTGCAAAACTGATGGATCCGTTCACAGTTCCACCAACAGTGAATCAGTGTCCCTAATTTTCCATATTCCCTCCTACATTTATCCCTTTCCCCTTCTGTCAATTTTAGCCTGACAGGTATAAGATGATATCTCAATCATTTCCAATTTGAATTTTTGTAATAAAGAATAATTTTGAGATTTTCTCATATGATTATATAGTTTTGACTTCTTCAGCAGTAACGCCAAGTTCTTTATATAGGAGAACTTGATCTGAGAAACCTCATATAAAATTTCTCCCCTCAAAAGTTTTTACTTTCCTTCTGATCTTGCTTATATTGCTCTTATTTGTACAAAACCTTTTTCATTTCATGTAATTAAAATGGTCCATGTCACACATCATTCCCTTCTATGCCCTTGTTTATTCATGAATTGTTTACCTATCTAATAAAAAATCTGGTAAGTAATATATTCCATGATCTTCACATTTCCTTGTAATATCTGTCATGTATACATTTTGACCTTATCTTCATAAATTATAAAATATGGATCCATGCCCCGTTTCTGTCACATTTCTTTCAGCGTTCCCAACAATTTATCCCAAATAATGAATTCTTATTCCAAAACCTTAAGGCTTTACATTTGTCAAATAGACAGTTACTCCATATATATGCTGCTTTAAGTTGTACATCTACTGTGCCCCATGGATGTACTTTGCTATTCCTTAGGCAGAACCAGATAGTCTTGATAATTACTGTCTTCTACTACAGTTTAAGGTCAGGTTCTGCTATAATTCTTTCCTTTATATTGTTTTTATTACTTCCTTTCATATTCTTGTCCTTTTGTTCTGCCAAATGAATTTTGTTAATTTTTTCTAACTCAGTAAAATAAAGTTTTGTTAATTCCCAATGCCACTGGGTTGGCATTAAAGGTATAAATTAGGTTAGATAAAACTGTCATTTTTATTTTATTGGTCTTTCATACCCATGAACAATTAATATCTCTCCAATTATTTAAGTCTGCTTTAAGTTGTATAAAATGGCTTTTCTGTTTCTGTTCATGTAATTCCTGGGTTGGTTCTGACAGATATTGTCTAGAGCAGAGGTGGGGAACCTGTGGCCTCAAGTTCAAATTTGACTTTCTAGGTTCTTGGGTACTGCCTTTTGATTGAGTCTCAGTTTTGGGTTACAAATCCTTTCATTAAGCAGATTTCTTTTGTGATGTTTGGACTCAGTGATAGGATTGCACTTGAAGACCTAGATGTAGGGTCACATGTGGCCTCAAGGTCACAAATTCCCTACTCCTGACCTAGACTCATTGAAAATAGGCCATCTGTTCCTATCTGTTCTTGAAGATTTTTCTTGTTGACATATAGGAAGGTTGATCATATATGTGACTTTACTTCATATTCTGATACTAGGCTAAAACAATTGTTTCAACTAAGGTTTTAGTTGAGTCTTTGGAATTTTCCATGGATAGCATCATATTGTCTTCAAAAAGGTGTTTTTATTTTCTCATTTCCTATTCTGATTTCTTGTACTTCTTTTTCTTCTTGTATTGCTATCCTAGGGTTTCCAACACAGTATTTCATAATATTGGTGACATAATATTGGTATTCCTTGTGGAACATCATATCTTACTGGGAAGGTTGCTAACTAACCTCTGCCCATTACAAGTAACTCTGGCTGACAGTTTTAGGGAAGTGCTTTTTGTCACTTTAAGGAAAAATTCAAATTTTCCCTATCCTTTCAAGTGCTTGTAAGAGAAATGAGTGTTCTATTTCATCAAAAGTTTATTCTTCAGCTATTAATATATTCATGATTTTTTAATTCCTTTTGTTTTGATATAATAGATCATATGTACAATTTCCCTTAGGTTAAACCTTTCCTGCATTTCTGGTGTAAATCACAAGTGGCCACAATTTACAATCTTTGCAATTTATTGTTTTCATCTCTTTGCTAATATTTTATTTAGGATGTTGGCAACCACAGACATTAATGAAAGTGGTCTATAATGTTCTCTTTTTATCCTTTATCATTTGAATATCAACATCATATTTTTTCATAAAAGGAGTTTGGTAGCTCCCCCTTCTTTGTCACTTTTTCCAAATTACTTATTTAATACTAGAATTAGCTGACCTTTACATGGTCAGTACAATTCCCTTTGAAATCCATCTGGTCCTGTTTCTTTCTTCTGAGCAAGCATATTTGTGGCCAGTTCACTTTCTTTTTCGAAAACAAGATGATTTATATATTTTATTTTTCCTGTCAATCCCATGAGAGCTACCACAGCTCCACGCCCATCTGCTTCCTCTGTATCACTTCTTTTCATGACTTCTTAGTGTATAATAACTGCTCCAATTTACCTCTCTCTACTCAGTTACAATTATGAGAATGAACCCATCATAATCAACTCAGTTTAAGCTTTCTTTCTTTCAAACTATCCAAGTAACTATACCATTCTTAAGGGTACTGGTAACATTTTCACACATAAAACATAAACAGTTTGGATGCACTGAGTCCCTTATCACTGGTCTTTAATGTTTATCTGATATTTTTCTTCCATCTTCTACATCCAACTTTCCATTGGATTCTGGTCTTTTAACTCAAAAATATCTGAATGTCTTTCAGTTCACTGAATGTCCCTTTTTAATTTCCCATTCAGGATTATACTCAGCTTTACTGAGTGACATTTTTCTTCACAACCCCAAATCCCTAGCTCTGTGAAGTACAATCCCCTAATGTCTTCTAATGCAGAAGCTGCTGGGTCCTGTGTTGTCTTTAATGGAGCTCCACTGTATTTACATTGTTATTTTTTTGTTGCTTCTCATATTTTCTAATTAATTGGGGAGCTCTGAAATTTAGCTATATGTTCCTGTGACTTTTCACTTTGGCATTTCTTTTAGAGGGTGAATAGTGAGTTTCTTTCTTCTATTTCTACTTTACCTATTGTTCTAGAACTTCAGGGAAATTTTCCTTAATAATGTTCTGAAATACACTATCTAGACCCTTTGGGGATCATACCCTTTTGGTTGTGTGACAGTTTTTTATATTACATC
This sequence comes from Potorous gilbertii, assembly GCA_028658325.1. Taxonomy (NCBI): domain Eukaryota; kingdom Metazoa; phylum Chordata; class Mammalia; order Diprotodontia; family Potoroidae; genus Potorous; species Potorous gilbertii. Next base: position 13,469,251 of record CM053771.1, on the reverse strand, counting down.
TCCTTGATCTATTCTCCAGATGATTTGTTTTTCTAATGAGTTGGTTCACATTCTCTTCTACTTTGTCATTCTTTTGGTTTTTAGTATTTCTGGGTATCTTATAATGTCCTTTCTTAAGTTTTTCATCTCGTTTTCTAATTAGTTGACTTTCTTTTCATCATTTTCTTGCTTTCCTGGACTGGTCTTATTTTATTTTCTAATTTTTCCTCAGTCTCCCATTTGATTTTTGAAGTCCTTTTTATGTTCTTCCTTTTAAAACTCATTTTGGACTTGTGAACACTGACATTTCGCTTTGAAATATGACTGGGGTTTTCTTTTTCCAACTTTCCTCCCAGATCATTATCTCCAGCTACCTGACTCAACCTAAGTTATTTAACTTGAAAATGCTCCAAATCAATTACAAAATGGATGGAGAAGTAGTGTACGCAGATAAGTGTACACTCAAGGCAGCTTCTGAGGATGGGATGCAAAAGAGTATGGATCCAGTCTAGGTCACATGTGCTAATTTTTCCCTGAAAAATTAACATCAGAAAAGGGAAAATGGTCCTTACCCAGGAACAGCAGATTTTGGATATTCTCCAGCATGACTTCCTTGTACATCTCTTTCTGTGAATGATCCAAGAGGCACCACTCCTCCTTACTGAAGTCCACAACCACATCCTTGAATGTCACCAAGTCCTAAAGCATCAAAAGTCACACAATTTAGAACTGAAAGACAGATCCAGAATTCTTCTAGTCCAACCCTCATCAACTTAGATGCATAGTTTGCCTATAAGTCACATAGCCTTTATGAGTGTCAGAGCCAGTACTTAAAAACAGTCATTAAAAACCCAATGGAATATGGAGAAAAGCATTTTCTATTTGAAATGAGAATCATGAAGGAATCATGAAAGATGGAAAAAAATGTCTTACAACACAATGCATAGCCCCATGAATAGATACATCAGTGAGGTATAAGAATCTGTGGAGGATGGTACCATATATTTAGATAAAATCAAAATGCCTACACAATTAAGATATAAAGACTGATACTATAAGCAAAGGAGGAGAATAAGGTATAGTTTACCTTCAGATAATAGAGAACAGAAGAATTTACGAACCAACAAGACAAAGAGAACAGTATGAAATGCAAAATGGATGATTTTAATTTCATTAACTTGAATTTTTTTGTGCATAAAGTCAATGCAACTAAAATAAGCAGAAAGCTGGGAAACATTTTTTTGACAGCCAGTATCTCTGATGCACACCTCCATTGTCAAATACATAGAGGACTTAGTCAAATTTCTAAGAATACAAGTCATGCCCCAATTGATAAAAGGTCAAAGGATATGAAAAGGCAGGTTACAGAGGAAGAATGAAAGTTATCAATAGTCATGAAAAAATGCTCTAAGACACTACTGAGGAGAGAAATGCAAATCAAAAAACACCTAAGAGACTGTCTAGTATGAAAAAACAGGAAAATTTTAAATTCTGAATAAAATGTGGGGGGAAATTGGAACAATAATTCATCCTTGATGGAATTGCAAAGTGATCTAATCATTCTGGAGATGAATTTGAAACTATGCCCCAAGGGTTATAAAAATGTATATAGCCTTTTGACATAGCAAGACCATTTTTAGGGCTACACTACAATGAGAAAATATGAATGGGAAAAGGACCCATAGGTACAATAATATCTATAACAGCCCTTTTTGTGGTGGGCAACAACTGGAAATTAAGGGGAGGACCATCAATTGGTGAATGAACGAACAACTTGTAGCATACGAATGTAATAATGTGCTATATAAGAAATGATGAGGGGGGCGGAGCCAAGATGGCGGAGTAGAAAGACTCACATTTGCCAGCTCCGAACCCATAGCCCATAGATTTCCTCTAAAAAGAACTCCTGACAAATTCTGGAACAGTGGAAGCCACGAAGAAACACAGTGAAGGAGAGTTCCGTTGCAGAGAGCCCTGAAAAACCGACCGCAAAGGTACTCCGGACGGGAGCGGAGCCCTGCCCTGCGGAGCCCTCCCCTTCCCCTGCCCTGGCCTCACCCCACTGAGAGGAGCGAGCAGACCCCAAAAGGCATCAGGGACCAGAATCTCCAGCAGGAGATTCCCTCGCGAAGGTCCCTCCACCCACAGATGCACAGGTCAGTGAGAGAGACGGGCTGAGAGGGGAGCGGGGTATCTCCGGGACACGGACCCCCTCGGGAGGTGGCGGCCATGGCAAGGGCAGAAGCAGCTCGGCCAGAGGCTCCCAGAGCAGGCAGGAGCTTGGCAGCAGCTCCATTAGAAAAGATCTCTGCATAAAACCCCTGAGGGAACTGAGCCTGGGAGGCGGCCCTGCCCCCACCTGAGAACTAAGCTCCCACTGAATAGCAGTCAGGCCTGCTTCCAAAAGCCCTGAGGATGGGGAGCAGCATTTGAATCTCAGACCCCAAGCACTAGCCGGGCTGCCCTAGGCTGGGGGTGGAGAGGACTCTCAGAAGTCAAGTAACTGACTGGGAGCATTTGAATCTCAGACCCCAAGCACTAGCTGGGCAGATCTAGGCCAGGGGGTGGAGAGGACTCTCAGAAGTCAAGTAACTGGCTGGGAAAATGCCCAGAAAAGGGAAAAAAACTAAGACCATAGAAGGTTATTTTCTTGAGAAGATGATTCCTCCATTCCTCTCTGACGACGAAGAGATCTGCTTACCATAAGGTAAAGACATAGGAGTCAAAGCCTCTGTATCCCAAA
>CM053771.1:13347612-13466029 GCA_028658325.1 Potorous gilbertii | reverse complement strand
CAGACCTCTCTCCATCCAGAGATCTCTGAGCACCTCCCAGCCCTCTCTCCATCCAGAGATCTCTGAGCACCTCCCAGACCTCTCTCCATGCAGGGATCTCTGAGCACCTCCCAGCCCCCTCTCCATCCAGGGATCTCTGAGCACTTCCCAGCCCCCTCTCCATCCAGGGATCTCTGAGCACCTCCCAGACCTCTCTCCATCCAGGGATCTCTGAGAACCTCCCAGCCCTCTCTCCATCCAGAGATCTCTGAGCACCTCCCAGACCTCTCTCCATCCAGGGATCTCTGAGCACCTCTCAGCCCCCTCTCCATCCAGGGATCTCTGAGCACCTCCCAGACCTCTCTCCATCCAGGGATCTCTGAGCACCTCCCAGACCTCTCTCCATCCAGAGATCTCTGAGCACCTCCCAGACCTCTCTCCATCCAGGGATCTCTGAGAACCTCCCAGCCCCCTCTCCATCCAGGGATCTCTGAGCGCCTCCCAGACCTCTCTCCATCCAGGGATCTCTGAGCGCCTCCCAGCCCTCTCTCCGTGCAGGGATCTCTGAGCACCTCCCAGTCCTCTCTCCATGCAGGGATCTGTGAGCACCTCCCAGCCCTCTCTCTATGCAGGGATCTCTGAGCGCCTCCCAGCCCTCTCCATTCTGGGATATTCAAGGTGGCGTCACCATGGATTTGCTCACCTGCTCCTAACCCTTTTCTGAAGGGGTCGGTCACCCCGCTGGTTTGGCAGCCTGTCCCTGGCGCCTCTTTAATAGTATCAAGGACTCAGTTTCCCAGCCTGTCAAAGGGGCCCTGGGAGCGGCAGCCTGGAGTTGATCCCAGGGATCTCTAAGCGCACTCTCTGCAGCGGGTGATATTGGGGGTGGGGGCTGGAGTGTCTTGCTGTGGGAGGTGGATCCTGGGTGACGTCACTACACCACGCCCCCTCCTCTAAGAAAGAGGTCCTTTTCGCCCTCGTTAGCAGGCTGGCCTAAAGCCTATACTCACCTGTGATTGGTTCTTCTTCCTAACGTAGCCGCCTCCACGGGCGGGTAGCACGCAGAATTGCCCCTGCGCTTGCGCCCTGGGGGCACACTCCCCCCGCCCCTCGTCAGGACAGGCGCTTGCGCCCCGCGAGCCTCTCGAGTTTCCTTCGCTAGGACCGGCGTGGGAAGGCCGGGACAAGTCCGTCTCCATGGCAACTACGGAAGCCCTAGACTTGCTTCCCCCAGTGCGCATGCCTGTGGATTGGTCGCTTCTCCTTACGGCGTCGTCTCCATGGCAACCATTGGGATGCCTTGGCCGCAGCCAATGACAGACTGGGGCGGCCCGCCGCGCCCCGCCTCCCCCACGCCGCGTGGAGGCGCCTCTCCAAAGCTCGCTCCCCTTTCTAGGCCTTAGTTTATCCTCGGGTCATAAGAGGGCTTCGACCCTGGCGATCCCGGCGCCCCCTCCTCGGGTCTACAGTGAAGCCTGGGCTGAGGGACCCCGTGTTGCCCTTGTGTGCCTCCCCTGGGAAGGCAGGGCATCGGGCACTGCGTGGGGCCGAGGTCGGGTCCAGGAACTTAGTGTGCCCCCCCAGGGTCTTTTGGGACTAGGACTGGAGACTCTGGCCTGGAGACTCAGCCTTGACCCCCACTCTCTCACTTGGGCCCCGGGGACCCTCCCTAATGGAGGCCTTGCGGGTGGGAGCAGCGAGCCCCTTCTGTCGTTGTGCCTCAAGGCCCCGAGTGGTAAATGTGTGCTCTCCTGGGTGTCTGGTGGAGTCCGCCCTGGGAGAGGGAGAGCTGAACAGGAGGACGGTGCCTGGGCCGGGAGCTGAGGAGGGGAAGGGTTGGGTGGGAGGGGAGCCTTTGGGCAGGCAGGGGCTCTTCCAGACAGCACCGTGCCCCTGCCCCCACACCTGCACTGCCCTGGGGTGGCTGGATGGTAGGCCCCCTGTCCCTGCAGGAGCGCTGAGCATTCCACAGGACAGACAAAGGCTGCAGTTTCCCCCAAGGAAGCCTGTGGGAGGAAAGGTCCCCGAGGAATACTGGGATGTACTCTGAGGGATCACAGGGGCGTGGCCAGTAGGGGCCACTTGTGCCCTTGGAATTTGGGGAGCTGGCAGAAGCCCGGGGACTGGGGCCACCTCCTTAGCCCCATTCTGGGAGCACATGGAAAGAGCTGCATGGATGGGCATCTATGGATGGGGAGCCATGCCTTGTTGGTTGGATCTCCTAGATCGAGGAAGTCACCAAGGTGTTTGATTACTGGGACAGGAATGGGAGAGGTGTGCGATAATGTGACTTCTTTGGGTCCTCAACAATCCTGGGAGGGAGGTACTATTGTTACTTCCGTTCCACAGATGAGGTGAAGTGAGTTGTCCAGCTAGCTAGAAGGTACCTGAGCCTAGTTTTGAACTCAAGGCCCTGGGCTCTCTCCAGGCCACCAGTTTCCTTTTAAGCCCATTTTATAGCAATTGGAGAACAATTTTAGTACAAAGTGTTCCACACATTTTTGAAGTTATTAAGGCATCAACATTTTTGGAACACCTTGTATTTTAAATAATTACTATCGATATTTGTAACAAAGTAGTGGTGTTCATCCTTAGTTTTCAAATGTCTTGACCAATGGCTGACCCAGCTCTAAGCACCCCACAGAGCCTGCTTCCCCCGCCTTCATGGCCACTGAACCTCAGCTTTGCAGGACAGTAGCCCATGCTTAGGATACCATGTACTTTAGATACAACCCCCAGAAGTTTTCTTATAGAACTGAACTGGGGTAAGGAAAAGTTTTATTTGTTCAAATAAAGAGTCAGAATAGGATCCTTAAGAGGAAGACAAATTACCTCAGGTTTCTATCTACATCACAAAGTCAACCTTCTAAATATCCTTTGTGACAATGTAAACTGTGCTGTATGTATGATGTCAGGGTTCCAATATGGAGTCACTTAGGCTAAGGGGTCCTAAGCCTCCTAGCTTTTGATGGGATGAACTCTTGACCTGCTTCAGGGCCCTGAAGCATTCTCCTTCTGGCTTGAATAGTCTGTGGTCCTGATAAACTCCGACCAGTCAAGCTTCCCTTAAGCCTGTGCTTGAAGGCTTCTCCCAGCTCTGATGTTCCATGTTCTAAATATCTTTCTACCTCTGCTATGCCCTTCTGGGCTCCATTTTACAGATGAGGAAACTGAGGTAAACAGGATGAACTGACTTTCCCAGGGTCACACACAGCTAGAAAGTGTCTGAGACCAGATTTTGAACTCACAAAGATCATTCTTTCAGACTCCAGGCCTGGTATGAAGCCATCTTGCTGCCTCAGGGGTTAATGAGATGCTAGAGATGATTGTATCTCTAGAGCTAGAAGGGGCCTCAAAACCCTGTAGTTCTACCACCTCATTTTACAGATGAGAAAACTGAAACACAAAGAGGGGAGGGTCACACAATAAGTTCACAGAGCCAGGATTCAAATTCAGATCTACAACTGAGTCCAGCACACTATATCATGAATGCTGCCTTTCCCAAAAGTGAGTGGTGATTACAAACTGAGAGATATGGACTAAGAATTTCACTGCCCGTAAGAGTGGACAACAAGACATCCTCCAGAAAAAAGATCTGAAGAGACCAAGGGGAAAACAGCTACGTCAGAATGTTGGACAATGAATGCCACAGAGGAAATGAGGGGATGATGAGCTAAGGAACACATTTGAGACTAGTGTATACTCTGAGATCTTTCTCTTCCAGTCTTCCAAGACTTGTTAAAATGGATTACTATCCACTTCTGGTAATTTAAGTGGGGACAAACAAAGCTGCCAGAAATAACTTAGAAAATATTGCCAAATCTTGGGCAAGAAACAGAAGACTATGGGGCACAGGTAAAAGTTTTTCTCATGGATGCCCTCTGAAGAGAAGAAATAGGGAAAAGTATGTTATGAAGGGGAACATCTATGAAGACAGTGCCTGAGAATGGGATGTGGATTTCTGGACCAGGGCTTAAAACACAGATTGCAAGTTCCTGACCAAGAATGTGTTTGCTTGATGAGCTGTTCATTGATTCTAAAGGCAATTGAATTGAAAAGGAAGAACAAAGGAGAAAACTGTCCTCCATGTATGTCCACTAAAAGCCATGTTTATCCATAAACTAGATGTAATTGAGAGAAAAAATAATCCAGTTGATAATAGTTGGCATAACTAGAGATTCACAGGAAACAAAAATCTAAGAAATTAACCAATAGTAGAATCCATGGCCACAAACATCTATGTATAGAAGTCTAAACAATAAGCAAGGGGTCCTAGGATAAATATACTATTGATACCTGACCTCAGACATCTCAATGGGACTTATGCCTGGGGTATGTCCCTTTTTGGGTAAGCCTTATTCAAAGGAAACAATGGATAACCAGGATGGTGGGATTGTGTATTGAAAAGGACCAAATGAAATAACATGTAAAGTATTACATGCTGGCTATTCATGACAGGAAATCCAGGAACTAGAGAGGAGAAAATGTGGTGAAAATCAAAAGAGGGCAAACAAATGATTTAGTCATCTGAATATACTACCAACCATCTGGACAGAAAAAGGAAATTCCCTGAGAACTTTGGGAAACATCACAAACCTGGCAGCGGGGAATAATGTAGCAGGGATAGGGTACTACAATTGTTGAGATATCTTCCGGAGTTCTTTCTCTGCCAAATGCAGAGAAACTAATGACTTACCTTAACAATTTCACTCTTCAGAAGATGGAGGAAACTATAAGGGGGATTTCTATTTTGAATCTAAAGAACAATAATGGATTGTCTGGAGGCGGAAATGATTTGGCAGAATTCACTATGTCTTCCACAAATTCGTGACAGAGGACAAGAAGGTGGGACATACCGTGATACACTCCCGACTTGTAGAGATTAGATTTAATAGGTTCAAGAAAGAAAGATTGGATCTGCATTAAAATTCTTTTGGGGAAGTCAGCCCAGGAGGGATGGGAAACTCAGAAATAGAATTATGGAGATAGAACAGTCATGAAGGTGAATAAAAGCAGTTTTCTGAAGACTAGTATAGATGCACAGGGGACTTATAGTCCACTTGGATTTTAAATATATGTGTTTGTGTGTATAGAAGAAAAATCATCAATATCAAAGAAAATGTGGCAAAATCCAGTAAGAATCATGTGGGTGGTTCTAAAGCTCGGAATGAGTTGAGGCTGGCAAGAGAGGCTGAGAAGAACCAAAAAAAGGATGTTGAGGGGGTAAAAAACTCTATTGGGGAAGAGAAGAATACTAAAGGAGGGCAAGATTGCTGGTTAATGAGGATGCAAAGATGATGACTGATGGTAGACAAAATGCTGATATCTTTTTTGCATGTTTCCTCTACTGAAGATAATAGTCTTTGGCCTGGAGTGGACACAACAAAAATGGCTAATATGTCTGATACCAGGATAAGGAAGGAGACAGTAAGAGGGCACCTACCTGCTCTGATGAATTCAAGTCACTTGATCCAGATGACTGGAGTATGGGGATTACAGGACCTGGGTTCAAATCCTGGCTCTACCAATTACTAACTGTGTGACTTTGAATAATTCCAGGCTCAGTTCCTTATCTATAAAATAATTGGAGTAGATGACCACTAAGGTCCTATCCAGATCTAAATCTTTGATCCCATGTGATTGCCAAGTCACTATAACCGATAGCTCAAAGATTATGGAGAATGGAAAAGTACAAGCTCCAGGGGTCAGGTGAACAGAGCACTAAATCTGGAATGAGGATGATCTGAGTTCAAAACCAACCTCAGTACTATCGGATTCTGAGCAAGTCACTTAACCTCTCTCTGTCTCATCTGTAAAAATGAGGACAGTAAGAGTGCTGTAGTTTCATGGTGGGTTGTGGGGGGTCATCTCAAAGAATGCAGCCTCAAATCCAAATGAAGGCATTTTTTAAGGGTGACATTCTCCAGCAGGCTGAGTTCCAAGAGGAACCAGCAACTTAGTAAATCAAGACAGGTGGTTTAATAGTGTGATGATGCTGATTATACAGCAGAAATTACGAATATTAAAAAGGCAGAAAGGGCTTGTCAAGGGATTAGGTAAGGGGAGAGGTGTCTCAGCCTCAGTGGAACTGCAGGCGGTTACCCACACTGCATACAGAAAAACCCAAATGGGGAGGGGATATTTACGTATGAGAATGACATTATAATAAGCCTCTCCATGTCAGAAGTGTACTATAGGTATATTATTGAACAGTCACGGTATATTATTGAACAGTCACTATTTTAGGGGAAGCCCCTTCTATGGGTCAGTGCTCAGATATCCTAGTTGTAGTGCTTTCAGACTGGTCTGTGAAGACAGATGGGTATTGTGGCTCTATCTTGCACTAAATAGATGATGTGATTGTGATTGAGTGCATGGACACATCTATTTAATTAGGAGAATTGGATGTAGGGGCAGTGGCTAGCATCCCATCCCAGGAACACACATGCTGGTCTAGTGACAAATAGGAGTTCACAGACACACCTGTTGTTTGTGAGGCAGTAAACCATATATGAAGAATTTAGGATACTGAATCGGGGATGACTGGTGGGGGAGACCACGGGCCTGTGTTCCATGGGGGTTATAATTGAGTCTGTGGTCTGTGGTCTGTGGTGAGATCAGGGCATGCCTATTATTCAGTGAGGCCCATAAGGAAGTTAGAATGTTGGGGCTGTGGGCAGCTTTATTAGGATTCCATCAATAGCACCTACTTCCCAGGGTGGTGAGGATAAAATGAGATAATATTTGTAAAGCCCTTTGCAAACTTTAAAGTGCTGTATAAATACTAGCTGTTATTATAGTTGTAACTACTCCAGGACTGGAAAAGGGTGAGATATTAACCTCGTTTTTTAAAGAAGGAATGAGAACAAAATCCACAAACTATTAGCAACATGTTACATCTTTTTCCATTTTGCCAGTTGTGCTTTTTAAGACTTTCTTCTCTTCAGTGTTTTTTTGTGCCTCATTTAGTATTTGACTTATTTTGTTTTATAAGGTGTTATTTTCTTCAGTATTTTTATGCCTCCTTTATCAAGATGTTGACTCTTTTTTTCATGATTTCCTTGCAACACTCTCGTTTCTTTTCCCAGTTTTTTCTCTTCCTCTCTTATCTGATTTTTCCAATCCTTTTTGAGCTCTTCAAGGAGTCCTTTTTTGGATCTGAGACCAATTCACGTTTGTCTTTGAGGCTGTGGATGTAGCAGTTTTCACTTTGTTGTCTTCTGAATTTGTCTTTTGATCATTCCTGTCATTCTAGCAACTTTCCATTGGCAGGTTCTTTTCTTTTGTTATTTGTTTATTTTCCAGCATTTTCTTGACTTTCGGTTTTTTAATGTTAAAGTTGAGCTCTGCTCCTGGGGTGGAGGAGGCACTCTTCCAAGCTTCAGGTTTTTTGTGCAGCTGTTTTCAGAGTTAGTTGGGGGGTCTTTTAAGTTTTCAGTTCTTCCAAGGTGATAAAATCTAAGAAGATGGGTGTGTACTACTCTCCTGGCATGTGCTCTGGTCAGTGAGCAACCACAAATATTCTTTCCCACCATGGAACTGTGACCAGGTTCTGTTGCTCCAGAAATCATGTTGAGGTGTTATTCAAAGTTGTTTGAAAGGAAATTTGAGAAAGCTCAGGTAAGTCTCCTTTCTCCACCATCTTGGCTCCCACCTCTTATTAGCAAAATTTTGAAAAAAAATATTGAAAAGATGGTTAATGACTAGGAAGCAGCAATTACCAAGATTCTGCATGGCTAATGCAACCAAGATTCAGAGGGATGCAGAAAATGGGGAAAGAATTTTTGCAGCTAGTGATAAAGGCCACATTTCTAAAATATATAGGGAACTGAGTCAAATGTATAAAATACAAGTCATTTCCCAACTGATAAATGGTGAAAGGATGTGAACAGGCAATTTTCAGAGGAAGAAATTAAAGATATCTATTGTCATATAAAAAAATGCTCTAAATCACTGCTGATTAGAGAGATGCAAATCAAAACAACTCTGAGGTACCACATCACACCTATCAGATTGGCAAACATGATAGAACAGGAAGATGATAAACATCGGAGAGGATGTGGAAGAGTTGGAACACTAATTCATTGTTGGTGGAGCTGTGAGCTGATCCAACCATTCTGGAGATCAATTTGAAACTATGCCCACAGGGCCACAAAAATATGCATACCCTTTGACCCAGAAATATCACTTCTAGGACTGTATCCCCAAGAGATCATAAAAATGGGAAAGGGTCCCACATGTACAAAAATATTTATAGCTGCTCTCTTTGTGGTGGCCAAAAACTAGAAATCAAGGGATGCCCTTCCATTGGGGAATGGCTGAATAAATTATGGTATATGAATGTAATTGTGCCATAAGAAATGATGAACAGGAAGACTTCAGAGAGGCCTGGAAGGACTTATATGATCTGATGCTGAGTGAAAGGAGCAGAACCAGGAGAACTTTGCACCCAATAATGATTGCAGTGCGAGAGTTTTTTCTGGTAGACTTGGACCTTCATTGCAAGCACGTAAAAAAATTCCCAATGGTCTTTTAAGGCAAAATGCCTTAGACATCCAGAGAAAGAACTAGGGAATTCATTCACAAAATATAGCAGATCATTTTCTTTTGTATTACATTTTGGTTTGTTATATGATTTCTCCCATTCATTTTAATTCTTCTACACAGCATGACTATAGTGAAAATGTATTTAATAGGAATGTATGTGTAGAACCTACTTTAAATTGTATGCCGTCTTGGGGAGGGAGGGGGGAGGTAGAGGGGAGGGAGGAGAAAAAAAAATCTAAGTTATATGGTAGCGATTGTGGAACACTGAAAATAAATAAAATTAATTAGAAAAAAAAGTTTCAGCATGGCTTCCCAAAGCCTGGTAATGCCAGACTTAACTTATTTCCTTTTTTTGATAGGGTTTCTAAACTGGTAGGCCATGAGAACACACACGCATACATGTATATATGTATGTATACATACATACATATATACACATATATATAAAATTTAGCTAAGTAGATAATATATTAATATTAATTTTATATATAATAAAATATTGCATTCTATTCTTGTGGAAAAGATGGAGAGATGTGAGTTACACAGTGGTGCTATTAGGAGTCAAAGGGCAATCTTTCATAGTTTGGTTTTGATTTGGAAAGTCTCCCCAGTGGAATGTCCCAGGGATTTATGCTTATATAGATGCTCAGATCTGTGACAAATATTTAACTTACCAAATACAGAGAGGAGAGAAATTGGGGAAGGTTAATTTCTGATACACTGGATAACAGAGTCACAATCCAGAAAGAGTTCAACAGGCTGGAACGTTGGACTGAGTCTAGTAAGCTGAAATTTAGACATACATTTAAGGTTTTATATTTGGGTGTCTAAAATTGACTTCACAGGTACAGGAGGCCCAAGTATGATTAGATAGTTAGTTGTCTGGAGAACAATTGTGGGATTTAATGGACTACAAGCTTGATATGAGACAGTAGTGTAGTGAGGCACCAATATAACTCAGGCAGCATGGGCTGTGCTATGACAAATGTAGCATGCAGGAACTCAGAGGACATTGTTTTGCTCTACTCTGGTCTGGCCTGATCACACCTGGAGAAGTGTGTTCATGCCCAAGACCCACAGCTCAAGGATTTTGATAAGCTGGGGACTGTCCAGAGCGGTGAGGAGCCTTGAGCTCATATGCTGATCAGCTGGAAAAGTGGGCATGTTTAACGTGGAGGAGAAAAGACTCAAGAAGGACGTCATGGCTGCATTCAAGTATTTGAAAGGCTGTCCTATGGGATAGGGATCTGATGTTCTGCTTGGCTGCAGAGCTTAGAAGCAGGAGCAATGGGGCTAAGTCACAAAGGTGTAAGGAGGAGCTTCCTAACAATGAGACCCGTCCCAAAGTGGAATGGGTGCCTTGAGATGGTGTCAGCTTCCCTTCAGTGGAGGCCTTTAAGAAGACTCCCGCTCAGGGATGCGCTGCATTGAAGTGGTTACCGAGGGCCTCTCCAACTCTGAATTGTGATTTCGTGGCTAGATGATTTTTAGAGTAACCCTGTGACCTAGGGTTCATTTCTTCTTCTCTCGACCTTGGTTTCTCCAACTACAAAAAGTAATTGTGGGGGGGAGTGGGGGAGGTGGAGTTGGACTGAATAAGCAGTGAGCTTCTTTCCAGCTCAGATGATCTAGTGGTAGAAGAGTCTACGTGGGGCCAAGGAGGGGAGGGCAAAGACCGAGACAGAGACGTAGGGGAGTATGGAGGGAAGGGTTGGGAAGCAGTGAGGTATGGGGTCCTAGGGTGCCAGGAAACATGGAATCATAGGTTCATAGGGCTTAGGGTTGAAAGGGGAGCTCAGCTGGTCTAGCCCTTCACTAGTAGTGGTCTTGCCCCTAACTCACTGGATGCTCCCAGGCAAGGCCCTGCCTCTTTTGGGGCCTCAGTTTCCTCCTCTGTGAAATGACGAGGGTTTGGACTAGAGCACCTATATGGAGCTACTGGACTTTAGGCAGATTGCCACCTGTTTCTGGGTCTTGGTTTTCTCACCTGTAAAATGAAATGAATTAGATACAATGACCTCTAATGTTCCTTCAATTTCTAATATCTATAGCTAAGAGACTATATCATAAGAGGTCCCTGGGGGAGAAAGGAGTTATTTTTATAACTCTTTGCAGTTGTCTAAGCTCTGAAAAAAGAAGGATTGGAAGTCAGCAAGTACAGGTTCAAGGTCAGCCCTTGAACTGGATCCTGTCCCCTTCTGCAAGGTAGGGGTTGATGGAAAAGGATCGTTCTGATCTAGCCCTAGACACATCTACCAGGACCATACTCTGACCACTTGCAGCCCTGAATGAGTCACTATCCCTCTCTGGGCCTCAGTTTCCTTCTCTGAAAAATGAAGGGGAACATTAAAAAATATATACAAAAGAGGAAGTTCAGGAGGTGAGATCAACAAGGCAGCATTGTTGCTGCCATGTTAAACTGAATATACTTTAAAAATCCCATAAATAACAGAAGTTCATACTTTAATTAGTCTTTTTTTGTCCTTTATATTTTGAAATGTTTGTGGTTTTTGATAAATTTGGAATATATAAAAATATATCTATGTATGTATCTTATCATTGAGTCATTTTCAGTCATGACTGACTTGATGATCCCATTTGGGGTTTTCTTGGCAAACATACTAGAGCAGTTTGTCGTTTCCTTCTCCAGCTCATTTTACAGAGGAGGAAACTAAGTCAAATAAGGTGAAGTGACTTGCTCAGGATCACATAGCCAGTAAGTGTCTGAGCCTCGATTTGAACTCAAGGAGAAGTCTTCCTAACCCTAACCCTAGATTCGGGCCAGCACTCTATGCATTGTACCACCTAGTGACCCATTATATATGCACATATATTCACACACGTGTATGTGTATATATACAAACACACATACATACACATATACATACATGTGTGTAGATTGGGAATAGGGTTAGGTTCCATACACTATAAGGATTCCATATAACTTTGGCATTCCATATCCTACTGTCCCTGCTTAGACATATTATGGCTTTTGTTCCTGGGCCTGTGTGTTAGAGGTCAGTAGGAGTCAGTCCCAACATATCTTCATCTCTGACTCCAGAACGTAGAGATGGTGAATTTATTTGGGAGATGAAGGGCGTTATTGCCTCTGTTCCTTTAGGGATCCACTGCTACTCACAGCTCCTGTCTTGATAGAAAGGGGAGGCTTTGGGGGTTTCTTGTTCCTCCTTCACATTGAGCAATAAACACCTGCCATCTTCATGACCCCGAGACATAAAACATGAAAACTCAGAAGCTTGAACACCTTAGAACACAACATGAATGTTAGAAGAGACTCTAGAACACATAATGTGCAATGTTTGAACTTTGCAAGACCTTGGAATACAGAACAAAGACTCTCGTAGCTGGAAGAGGCCAAGGATCAAAATTGGAATGGACATCTCCATAGCATGTTGAAGTGTGCCAAGTGTTTTACAGATATGATCATCTTATTTCAGGCTCACAACAACCCGATGAAGTAGGTATTACAGGCACAGGACTCCTTTTAGGGATGAGGAAACTGAGGCTCACAGTGGCTGGAAGGGACCATGCCGTACGATCCTCGTTTTACAGTCGAGGAGTTGAAATGACTTCCCTGAGGTCACATACGTAGTAAGCACTGGAGGCTAGGTCCACATATGGTGTCAGAGGAGAGATGGGAACCCAAGTTTTCCTGATCTCAGACAAGCATTCTGGCCATGATACTTGCTGCCTCCCAATGCGGATGATGGAGTCTTGAGGCCAGAGATGGCCTCAGCAAAGAGAACTCAGAATGTCAGATTGTAGTAGGCCAGAGCTGGAAGGAGCCCGAGTACGTAGAATGTTAGCGGACACCCGTGTCCAACACTCTCACTTGACAGAGCCACAAGCTTGCCCAAGATTACACGGTCCCTGGGTGGCAGAACCCAAAGGAGAGTCAAGGAGGACACTTCCTTGGGTTATACTGTCATCTTAACTTTGAGTGATTTAAAGGTGACAGGAACACCTGGGATCCCTGAGCAAGGCTCCTGAGCTGGTGAACACAAAAACCATAGACAGCATCTTCCTGGGGAGGCCATTGAGCTGTGATTCACCAATCTCTGCAGAATTCCCATAGCAGGGACCTCAAAGGGCAGTGGTGGTTCTAAGGAGGCTGCAGCGCATTCTCCAGGATGAGTTGTTTTCAAGGAGCAGACTAAGGGATATCATCCAATGTGGAAGCAGAGGTGGGTGAGTCACAACTGCAGAATGAGGCTGACAACAGATAGACCACATCTGCTGCTACCCAAGAACGATTGGGAAGACTAGAGAGTGAGAGAGGATAACAGACCACCTCTGCTGCTACCCAAGAACGTTTGGGAAGACTAGAGAGTGAGAGAGGTAACAGACCACCTCTGCTGCTACCCAAGAACAATTGGGAAGACTAGAGAGTGAGAGAGGATAACAGACCACCTCTGCTGCTACCCAAGAACGTTTGGGAAGACTAGAGTGAGAGAGGATAACAGACCACCTCTGCTGCTACCCAAGAACGATTGGGAAGACTAGAGAGTGAGAGAGGATAACAGACCACCTCTGCTGCTACCTAAGAACGATTGGGAAGACTAGAGAGTGAGAAAGGATAACAGACCACCTCTGCTGCTACCCAAGAACGTTTGGGAAGGCTGGAGAGTGAGAAAGGATAACAGACCACCTCTGCTGCTACCCAAGAACGTTTGGGAAGACTAGAGAGTGAGAGAGGATAACAGACCACCTCTGCTGCTACCCAAGAACGATTGGGAAGACTAGAGAGTGAGAAAGGATAACAGGCCACCTCTGCTGCTACCCAAGAACATTTGGGAAGGCTGGAGAGTGAGAAAGGATAACAGACCACCTCTGCTGCTACCCAAGAACGTATGAGAAGGCTGGAGAGAGAGGATAACAGACCACCTCTGCTGCTACCCAAGAACGTTTGGGAAGGCTGGAGAATGAGAGACGATAACAGACCACCTCTGCTGCTACCCAAGAACGTTTGGGAAGACACAGACAGGAGAAAGACAGGATGAGAAGAGGTTGATATGCTGTGACCAGCACTGACAAAGGGAATACTCACATGGGAGAGAACATGGATCGATTAAAGGAAGATGCAAACAGTATTATAGAAAGATTGAGGCAAAGTTGCAATAATTTCTTAGATTCTGCAAAATTCCAAAATTTCTGGTCCCCAAGAGAGGACACCAGAATACTTAGGCTCACATAGTTCTTTATGGTTATAAAGCACTTTACACACATTATCCTGAGCCTTATAACAACCTTGTAAGGTAGGTAGTATAAACCTTATTATTCTCATTTGACAGATGAGGAAACCGAGGCTCACTGTGGGGGTAAGGGACTTGTCCAAAGGCATAAAGTTAGTAAAAATATTAATAGCTAACATTTACATAGTGCCTGCTATGTGCCATCACTGCTAAGTGCCTCATAAATATCTCATTTTATCCTTACAACTACTCTGGGAGTTAGATGCTTATTACTATTCACCTTTTCTAACAGATGAGGAAACTGAGGTAAACAAGGTTAAGTGACTTGCTGATACAGCTGGTATCTGAGGCCAGATCTTGGAACACAGACCTTCCTTATTCCAGATCTGACACTCTATTCACTGTGCCATCTAGCTGCCCCTGATAAGTGAAGAAGCCACAATCTGACTTAGGTTGTTTGAGAAGCAACATGACAGTGCATAAAGAGCACTGGGGAGAGATCGAAGACCCAGGTTCTAGTTCTAGCTTTGCCACCATTAGCTATGTGACTGTAAGCAAATTCCCTCCCTTTGCCTGTTTCTCCCTCTGATGATCGCTAAGGTCTTTCCTAGCTCTGATCTCCTATGTCCTGTCTTCATTCTTTTCCACTGGATAGACATTTGGTTGGTGTGGATGGAACTTCCCCTGGTACAGATTCTGAGCCCTCTAAGCCTAAGCAGACAATAATTCATAAGCTGCTGTGGCTGAAAACCCCCCTTCACTCTGTGGGCAACTTAGTGATAAGCCTCTCAGAATCTTTTGAGACTTTGGTCCTCCAATGGCAGACATTCAGTTCACTGCTGGACCACTTCTATTTCAAACCTCTGCAGCCTGGGAGGACCTGCCACTGGCAAAGTCTCCAAAACTCAAGGGTCACCTCCATGTCCCCATGATGCAGCTAGGTGGGCAGTTGTGACCCCGTGACATAAAAGCAGGCAAAGATACCAACAAGGCTTTTACAACAAGGACAATGCATGAAACCATTTGCCAAAGATGTAACCTTATGACTGCTGAAGATACGAATTCCACTGGTAAGAAGATAGCCCCATCCACCACTACACAACAATCCAGTGTGAATCTCTAAATACAAATATCTGTCCCAAGTGCACGAGATGACGTGGCCAAAGAGGAAGCTTGTTTCTTACATGGTGGGTGGTTGTGATGGAATATTCTGGAAAACATGGCCAGAAGGAACATGGCTTGGAGATTGAATGGTGGCTTTGGAGTTTGGAAACCTGAGTTAGAATCCCAGCTCTACCATTTACTACCGGTAAGACCATGGGCAAATCATCCATTGTGGCATTGGTTTCCTTATCCATAAGATGAGGGGTATGGACCAGATAACCTCTTGGACCCTTCTAGCTCTAAATTTTATAAATCTATGAAAGACAAGGAGAAATGTCACTGGAATGTAGGAATCAACCCAGGACCTTAAAAGCCAACAGGGCCTCCAGAATCCCAAAGCTTAAGGGACTTCATGGTCATCTTGTCTAACCTATACCTATTAGGAATCCCCTTGGTAACAAACTAAAGGGTCTTCCCACTTCTCAGTTGAAGACTTTCAGTAGGAAAGGGGGTCATGATTTTTAGAGGCAGTCTATTCCATTTTTGCCTTGCTCTAAGTGTCCAACACCAGGGGCTAATCATTCAGTGGGAGGATGTCTGGTTATTTGGACAGGGATAGAACCATCTTGTGTGGGTGGGTGGATTCTGACATTTTATAGACTCGACTGAGTCCCCATAGATGCAAATTGTGAATGAGTGAAGTGTTGGAGTCAAAAACAACTTTGAGGTAGCCCACAGGCTGTCAACAGCATGACAAATGAGGGATTTTACTTGCCAAGGAGCAATCCACTCCAGTCAGTATCAAGATGAAGAAAAATGGCAGACCGTCTAAGCTCAAAAATTTATGAAACAAAAACTCCCTTCCCCCAACATGACACAAATTGGGAAAACACTGGAAAAGGATTTTTTTTTTAAGAAAGGGAGACACAAGAGAAGGATGCACAAGAGGGATTCAGGTACCCCAGACAGAAATGAAGAGGAGAGGATCACAGAGACAGAGGACTCTCCTCGTCACAGACATCCAGGCGGGTGTGCCATTCAAAGCCTGATGTGCAATCTGTTTCACTTGAATTTCACTTTTTGGTAGAGATAAAATTAAACACTAAGTGCTGGAGAGATCATTCACTGCTGGTTCTGATGTACAGCAGATTCACTGGTTCTAAAATGTTTGTTTTCCACAATGCTCTCACTGTAGTGGGCTCAATAAACAATTTTCTGCTTTGGTCTGAAAATGCCAGGAGCATGAGCTACTCAGATCACAGGTAAGCAGCCTTCCCCTTCAGTTCAAAGAAATCAAATTTTTGCCCCTTTGTGGTAGCAGATAGACAGACATGGAGGGAATGAAGCTGGATGAAGGTTGGGGCAGAAACATTTTTCTCTTACGACATCCCTGGTAACAAACTGCAGAGACAGGGGAGATTTGGAGGGGAGAGGGAATTTATCAAAGGGAATGGTCAGAAAGGAACTTTCCCTAGTTTTATTCAATGGATTACTCTCCAGGATGGATTTCTGATGTCTGGAGAGATTTTCTTTCTAGCTCACTGTGCAATTTATTATATGTAGAAGTTTTTTCAAACACTCCTAAGGTCTTTATCTAATGTTTAGTTTGGTGTGCATCCTAGCTGAAGACCTTCCCACATTCACTACACTCATAGGAGGTCTCCAGAATGAATCTTCTGATGTTGAAGGAGGTGGGAAATTTGGGTATAGGCCTTTCCACATTCATTACATTCATAGGGTTTCTCCCCAGTATGAATTCTCTGGTGCTGAATAAGGTGTATACTCTGACTAAAGGTTTTCCCACAGTCATCACATTCATAAGGTTTCTCTCCAGTATGAATCCTCTGATGCTGATTAAGAGATGAGCTGTGACTAAAAGATTTCCCACATTCATTACATTTATAGGGTTTTTCTCCAGTATGAATTTTCTGATGTTCATTAAGGTGTGTGCTCCGGCTAAAGGCCTTCCCACACTCACCACACCGGTAAGGTTTCTCTCCAGTGTGAATTCTCTTGTGCTGAATAAGATGTGAAACCTGAGTGTAACGTTTCCCACACTCCTTGCATACGTAAGGTTTCTCTCCGGTGTGAATTCTCAAATGTCGTGTAAGGGATGAGTTCTGGCTGAAAGTCTTCCCACATTCATTACACTTATAGGGTTTCTCTCCAGTGTGAACTGTCAGGTGTTGAGTAAAGGATGAAGTGTGGCTGAAGGCCTTCCCACACTCATTACATATATAGGGCTTTTCTCCCATATGAACAGTTTGATGGCGCATAAGATGTGAAATCTGGGTGTAGGCCTTCCCGCATTCATTGCACCCATAGGGTTTCTCACCAGTGTGAATCCGCTGATGTTGAGTAAGAGAAGAACTGTGGCTAAAGGATTTGCCACAGTCACTGCATTCATAGGGCTTCTCTCCAGTGTGAACTCTCTGGTGCTGAGTAAGGGATGAGCTATGGCTGAAGGTTTTCCCACATTCATTACATTTATATGGTTTCTCCCCTGTATGAATTGCCTGATGTTGTGTAAGGGATGCAGTATGAAAAAAGGCTTTCCCACATTCATTACATTTATAGGGTCTCTCTCCTGTATGAATTTTTCTATGTCGTGCAACATGTGAAACCTGGGTATAGGCTTTCCCACATTCTTTACATTTAAAGGGCTTTTCTCCCGTATGGCATCGCTGGTGCTTAATAAGGGAAGAGCTCTGGGTGAAGGCCTTCCCACACTCTTTGCATGAATAGGGTTTCTCTCCAGTGTGAATTCGCTGATGTTCAGTGAGAGAAGAGCTCTGGCTGAAAGTTTTCCCACATATATTACATGCATAAGGTTTCTCTCCAGTATGAATTATATGATGCTGAATGAAGTAGGAACTGTTACTGAAGGCTTTGCCACAGTCATTACATTTATAGGGCTTCTCTCCAGTGTGAATTCTCTGGTGTATAATAAGGTCTGACTGATAAAGAAAGGTCCTTTCGCATTCAGTACATTTAAAAGGTCTTTTCTCTCCACTGGTTCTCTGAAGCTTAACTATGCCTGGATTTTGTTGGAAGTTCTCTCTCTCATCATGATTGAGGGGGGTCTCTTCTGATGGGATCTCTCTCTGTGCTGTGGCAAGGTTTCTCAGGCCCAAATGTCTAATGAATTTGTTACACTCATAGCTTCTCTCCCTAGATGGCCTTTCTTTGTGGGTGATGGCTGGTGGTGGCACAGGGGGGTCTGGGCTATTCTGCTGCAGAGTTCCTTGGCCCTCATGCTCCAATGTATCTCTCAGGCTGAAGCACCCTGAATCATCTCTTCTGAGACCTTCAAGTCTTTCTTCCTGAGAGGATGACTTTTCAGAAAATTCCTGGTGTGGCACTGAATTCAGAGTCTCAGACTTGGGGCACTCATCTGAAAAAACATTGAAAAAAGAAATGCTTCCTATTCCTTGTGCAGGGGGAAGAGTTGATTCAGCCAACAGTATTAGGTGCCAGGCATATGCAGGGTCTTGTGCTCAGAGGTGGGCCTCCTGAGTTCACACATCCCATAGATCCTGCTCTCACATGGCTCAGTTAGAAAGAAGATAAATGACCATCAAACCAGAGTCAGGGTATGAGGGGAAGGAAGGAGAAGGAGGGCTCAGGTGAAGAGCCTCTGGTAAAGGAGGCACATGAACTGGATTTCAACAGGAAGAGATGTTGGGGCAAGTGCATCACAGGCACAGAGTGGGGCCCACCCTACTGATAGAGCAAATAGGAACCCCTCTTTCACTTCTTTTCAGTGTCTCCCTGTCTACATGCCTACAAACACGCCCATGTTTCTACTACCTGAAGAAGCTCCCACTTGACCCATCCATCCCTGCTGATTCTTTGAAGCTAACTCCCCCAGAAGGGCACCTACAATCAGTGCCTCCACTTTCTCTCCTCTCCCTCTCTCCTTAACCCCTTACAGTCTGGCTTCTGACCTTATCATTCCACTCAAACTGCTCTCCAGAATTACCAACGGTCTCTTAGATGCCCAATCGAACGGCCTTTTCTCAGTCCTTGTTCTCCTTGGCCTCTCTGCAGCCTTGGACACTGTTGGTCGCTCTCTCCTTCGTGACGCTCTTGCCTCTCTTGGTTTCATGGCACCCTCTCTCCTGGTTCTCCTGCTTCCTGATGGGATCCTAATAAAGCTGCCCTAGCCCCGAAATTCTAACTTCCTAATAGGCCCACTGAACAGCAGGCCCACTGCCCCCTCCCCTGATTCAATATCCTAATTTCCTCATATATGCCTCACTGCTCACCAGAACAACAGGTGTCTCCATGCGCTCAACCATAACTATACCCATCTAATCTCAGACAGGACCACAATACTCAGACAATCAGAAAGCGGCACCACAAGGATGCCCAAGCAGGATGTGAATCCCAAGACAACAGAAAGGACTTTCCCTAAGTAGGCACCTGAGCACTTCAGTAAAGAACTGAACGAGAGTGAACTTATGACAGAGAGGCTTATTATAAACTCATTATCATACATACCCCCCAGAATGGCTTTTTCTCTATGCATTGTGGGTAATCGCATGTGCAGTTCCACTGTGGTTGGGACCTCTCCCCTATTACCTACTCCCTTCACAAATCCCTCCTGCCTTTTTAATATTCATAATTCTTATTATGTAATTGCATCTTTATAAAAAGCCATTCTGCTTTCTCTGAAGTTGCTGGTTCCTCTTGGAACTTAGCCCACTCCAGGAGAGGTATCAATCTCAATCAATGACTATGCTTGGATTGGAGGTGGTCTGACTGAATTCTTCGAGACAGTTTCACCCCAATACATCATGAAACCACAACGTGCCTATCTGACTGATTCATTGCTAGATCCTCCAGATCACAGCCCCTAAGCAAGGTGTCCCTCTGGGGTCTTCCTGGGCCCTCTTCTCTTCTCCTTCAATACTACTTCACTTGGAGCCCTCCTCAGCTCCCTTGATCAATCACCATCTCTATGCTGTTGATGCTCAGATCTACTTATCTTGCCCTAATCTCTCTGCCAACCTCTATTCTTGCATCTCCAAAAGTCTTTCAGCAGCTCAAACTGGATGTCCAGTAGACATTTTAATTTCAATACATCTAAAACAGATCTCATTATCATTCCTCTAAATCTTCCCTATCTCCTACCTTTCCTATTACTATAGAGGGTAACATTATCCTCCATCCTGGACTTCTCATTATTTCGCACCTTCCAAATCCAATATGGTGCCTTCACAACATCTCTCAGATACAATTCTCTCTCTGATACTGTCATCTCCCTGGTGCAGGCCCTCATCCCCTCAGGCCTGGACTACTGTGATGCCTGCTGGGGGTCTTCATGCCTCAAGTCTCTCCCCACAGCAGTCCATCCTCCATTCAGTCACTACAGTGATTCTTTTCTAATGTACAGATACAATCATGTCGACTTTGTACTTGGTAAACTTCAGGAAGTCTCTATGGCCTTCAGGAGTAAACATAAAGTGCTCTATCTGGCATTCCAAGACCTTTATAACCCACCCCTTCTCTGCCTCTCCCCACACTCCCCACCACATACTTCTGGATCCAGGGACATTCCATGAACTTGACACTCCATCTCTCACCTCTGGGCATCTTCTCTTGCTTGTCCCCCATGCCTGGAATGTTCTCCCCATGCAGGCCTGACTCCTGAACTCTCTGACTTCCTTTAAGTCCCAAGTAAAACTCCACCTTCTCCAGGAACCCTTCTTCAAACTATCTCAGTTCCAGTGCCTTTTCTTCATTAGTTACTTCCTATCTATCCTGTGTATTGCTTGTCTGTATAGATTTGTTTGCTTGCTGCATCCTCCATTAGATTGGGAGCTCTGTGAGGGCAGGGTCTGTCTTAGCAAATGCTTGTTGGCTTATAACTAACTCACTGGTTAGGTGGTCCCCCTTCAATCAATCAGTCAATATTTATAAGCACCTACTACGTGCCAGGTACTCTGGATACAAAGAGGCCACGGACAGTCCCTGCCCTCAAGTAGCTACCAACCCAGCACTTCCCCTCAGCTGTGCTCCCTGCTCTCTGCTCACCTGGACAGAGGCCACGTGGTTCTTCTCCTTCCAACAACCAAGGCTCTCTGCTCTGCTCCAAATGGGAGATGAGCTTTGGTTTAGCACTTGGGAATTCAGCTCCTAGGGAAAGAGTGGATTTGGCAAAATGTTTTAGAGGGAGGGAAAGATAGGGGTGTCTGCTAACGGAATGCTGAGCTTCTTGTCTTCAGGAAAGGGAGATGCAGATTGTGGTGTGAAAGCCCTGAAGGATGGAGATTGGGGAGGGCTGGGGAAGGGAGCAGATATTCCCAGTGTCTGGGCCCAAGGGAGGAGGGGGAGCAGGCTCTGATTTGGGATTCCCCACTGGTTCTGATGCCCCAGATGAAGGCTTTCTCACCTAGGGAAACCAGGTTCCTGTAGTTGTCCAGCATCACCTCCCTGTAGAGGTCCCTTTGGGCAGGGTCCAAGTGTCCCCACTCTTCGAGGGTGAAGTTCACACACACATCCTTGAATGTCACCGCTTCCTGAAACATCAAGTGGTCAGTGGGCACTTCTCATCACCCCTAGCAGCTCTTAGAGGTGGAGGTGCAGGGGAGGGTGAAGAAGTGTAAGGACCTTGTCATCCCTCCCCGCAACATGGGCTGTGGTGCCTTACACAATGCAGGGGCTCCAGCTCTATCTACCAGATGGATGGCTTCCTGAACACAAAGAGATGATCCCCCAAGGGGCCCTAGCTAGAGGGATGTGGAGCTGGGAGAGACCTCAGAGACCAAGCCCTAGACCCTCCTCTCACAGATGGGCAACCTGAGGCTTAGGGACATCAAGTAAATTGCTCTGGGCCACACAACTTTCACATGAAGCTGACATCAGCTCTGGGAGGGCAGCCCTTCTCAGGCCCTGCCTACCCTTACCGCCTAACCAAGCCCTTCCTCAGAACTCATCCCCTGCAAAGTTCTTCTCTACTCACAGGTTCTGCTGTCGGCACCATGCTTCCAGGTTTTGGGGCTCCAGACCTTGGAATCCTCTGAGCCCCTCCCTCCCGAGCTGAACCCCAACCAATCCCTAGGTCCCTTAATTCTCTACTCCATCGCCACGTCAATCACTCAATCACCAAGTGATGATTAGGCACCTCCCAGGTGTCAGGCACTGCTAAGGACCAGTGATGGAAACAGTCCCTGCTACGAGGGAGAGGAGATGGATGAGTGGCTGAAGAACAGGAAAGAGGCCAACGTGGCTGAACCAGAGAGTGCCAAGGGGAGCATCAGGCTAGCACCTTCACCTGAGAACTGCCCATCAGCCCCGTCTGCCATCTAGGGGGCTATAACAGCCTCTACGGGCATTAGAGGGTGGCAGAGTGCGCAGAGCTCCTGCCTTTAGGCAGGAAGACTGATCTGCCTGAGTTCAAATCCTTCCTCAGGGACTGCCTAGCTGTGGGACCCTGGGCAAGGCACTCGACCCTATTTGCCTCAGTTTCCTCATCTGCCAAATGAGCTGGAAAAGGAAATGGCAAATTGCCTCAGTATCTCTACCAAGAAAACCCCAGATGGCTCATGAAGAGTTGGACACAACTAAAAATGACCGAACAGCAAACAGCCTCTTACAGTCTCCCCACAGTCCCTCTCCCCTAATATCACACCTGGAAAGGCTGCTCAAACCATTGTTCTAACATTCAGCTCTGACCACATTCCTCCCTTACTATGACAACATTCACACCCCTGATCGTGGCATTCAGGGCCCCAACCTAGCAATCTGGCCCCCTCCTACCTCGCCTGTCCCCTCTGCCACCCACTCCCCTGTCCACACACACACATGCACGCACGCACGCACACACGTACACACACACGCACGCACACATATGCACACACGCATACACGCACGCACGCACACACACGCGCACATGCACACACACCCTACTTGTCTAGCCATTCAAATGGCTTGGGTCATTCTGCCCTCACTATCCAGTTCAGCTTCTATCTCTTCCAGGAGCAGCATTATTCCAATCTTGCAGACCAGGCCACCAGGGCCCAGGGACGTGAAGTCACTTGCCCACCAGCTGCCAAATCACCTTGTTAGGTCGAGTAGACAAAACCAGATCTTTTTAAGACAAATGCCAATCCCCTCTTGTACTTGGTGAGTACACAGGTAAGACTGTATATTTAGCCCTTTACGTATAGTCTGATTTGATCCCATTCAGTGCTTTGGCCCTTCAAGATCTTGGGGAATCCCAGCTCTGTGCTCCAAAGTCTTGACTCCAGCCCTGGTTGCCTGTAGTTAAGCTGCCCTCGATACCTCTATAATGGTCACTGTGTGTGTGTGTGTGTGTGTGTGTGTGTGTGTGTGTGTGTGTTCGTTCTTCGTTGCCAAAGAAGACCATGCCATCAGAGAAATGATGACATGACTTGCACTTGACTTTGTTTTGAGTGAGGGAGGGCTGTGCAGGTCACTAGCCTCACTTCTCCTCCAGAGTCACCTGGATCCAATGACCAGATATTCATCAGGATGAATGGAGATGACCCAGGATGAGACAATTGGGGTTAAGTGACTTGCCCAAGGTCACACAGCTAGTGAGTGTCAAGTGTCTGAGGTGAGATTTGAACTCAGGTCCTCCTGACTCCTGCACTGGTGCTCTATCCATTGCACCACCTAGCTGCCAATTTCCACTGAAACAAGTGTTCAACAGTCCAAGGCCAAGGAAAGATCTTTGAGGTCAATGGAGACCTCTTTCTCAGGTAGCACTGGGCCTGAGGGACCACTATTGGGGCCTGCCCATTGCATTGGTTCTGAGTAACAGCACCCCTCCCACACCTCCTCCTCTTGACCTCAATTCAATTAGCTGAACTAACACTGGTCCAGGGCCTACTCTGTGCTCAGCCTTTGAGGCACCCAGGAATGTGTCTAGTGAGACAGGTCTTGCCTTTGAGGAGAACGGGAAAGACTTTGCTTGAATCTAGGAAGGGTTTTCCCTCCAGCATTCCCCAAGACCAGCCTCATCAGCATGCCCAAGAGGCCATCAAGTGCATGTAACACTGTTTGTGGTTTCTCTCTGTGATCACAGACCTTTAAGAGTCTGTTGGGGAATTCTGCCAGGAATCTGAAGCTGAGTTACATTTTGGAGATTCTGAGGACTTGCCCTCCCCTGGTGCTGCAGCACTTCTATCCACACAGTGTTTGCAGTATTTCAGGGAGCCGTGCCAGCTGCCCATTCCTTGCACATCCATATGGGCCAGGTGACTAGAGCACAGCCAGAGCAGTGATCTTACTGGGTCCGACACATCTTGGGCAGTCAGTATTGCTGTCCTGACCTTTCTAGCCAAAGGGATTCTCCTTGGATGAAAACAAGAGAATTTGCCTTTCATCCATTTAGGTCTTCCCATCCTAACCCTACTCCATTCCTCAAGGTCACTCAAAACAAGTCCAACCCCCTTTTTCTCATCCTTCATTGTTGCCCATCTTCCTCCTACTCTGACCCTTTGCTCCACTGTGTGTAGACATGCTGCCCATCTTGCTGGGATGATACATTCACACCTGTCTTCTCTGGAGCATTCATTGATACCTACCTCTCTCCATCCTCAGGCCCTCTCTTCCTTCCCCCCTTCCCAACCTTGAACTTGGCAAACCAGTTCAACTCTACACAATTCTCTGCTCTTGGATCCCTTGTGACCTTATCCAAAAGGGGGAGGGGCTGGAGACAGCTCCTGAGAGCAGTTAAATTTGCAGTGTAAGCATTCACATCAGGGCTCAGTTTATTGTTTTATGGATTGTCTGTCCCAGACAGCTGGTTGTTAACTATTTACCAACATACTCCCTTATCCTAACACTACAAATCTTAAAAAAGGACTGCTCTTGCCTCCTATTTCTTCTCTCCTTAATTGTTTCTGAATGTAGCTGGAGGAGGCCACAAAGCTGCTGACCCGTTCATCTCATCAGCTGGGCCCTCACAGCTGTCCCCTGGCTCTTACCTCATTGATTTCTAGCCCATCCTGACCTCCTTATTCCACTGAACCTGTCCTCTCCAAAGTTACCACATAAAATTCCTCATCCTTCTGAACCTCCCTGTGGGCTCCAACACCACTGATGGCCTTCTGCTCCTGAATACTTTCTCCTCTCCAGGTTCCTCATATGCTCCTCCTGGTTCTCCTCCTGCCTGCAGGGCCCCTCCTGGGCTCCTTGCTGGATCTTCATTCTTGCCACACACACTGCAAGTGTTTCTTTTTTCCCTCTATAAAACCTCCTTTATTTAGTCTTAAGGAGATTCACAGAGGTCAAGGAACATTTTAGCTCAGGGATGACCTTCTCCACCTGTTTGGTTCCCTTTTTCAGGGGACAACTAACTGGTAAGAGGAGGAAATTACAACTGAGCACCTGATCCTTGACAATCACAGTACCTTCCCTCTTTCCTATTTATCTGCAAATAGCTTGGTCTGTACATATTTATTTTGCATTTTGTGTCCTCCTTAGATTGAGAGCTCCTCCAGAGCAGGGGCTGTCTTTTGCCTCTCTTTGTATCCCTGGTACTCAGCACAATGCCTGGCTTAACATTTAACATTTTAACTGGCTTAACATTTTAACATTTTGGTTAGCATGTGCTTAACATTTTTTTTCACTAAATTGAAATGAAATTGAATCTCATCAGCTCCCATGGGTTCAATTATCATCTCTATGCAGATGACTCCTAGAGCCATGTATCAGCTCTAGCCTCTCTCCTGAGCAACAGTCATGAACCTACAACTACCTATGGGGACTTTCAAATTTGGTGTCCCAAAGGCATCTCAAACTCAACATGTCCAAACAGAACTTTGTCCTTCTTACCAAACTCTTCCCTTTGTTCCCTATCATTGTGGAGGGCACCACCATCCTCCCAGACCCTCAGGCTCCCCAACCTCAGAGTCAACCTGGACTCCTGGCTCGCTCCCCCCGCCAATATCCAATATGGTGCCAAGGCTTGTCGATTTCACCTCTACAACATCTCTGGAATGTGGCCGCTCCTCCCCTCTGATACGCGCAGGCCCTCATCATTGCACACCTGGACTATTGCAATAGCTTTGGCAGGGGTGCGGGGTGGTGGTGGTGGTGGTGGTGGTGGTCTGCTTGCCTCCAGTCCATTCTCCACTCAGTTGCCAAAATGAACTTAATAAAGCTCTGGTCTGATCGTGACACTCTCCTACTCAGTAGGTCCTCCTCAAGAATGAACCAACCAACCTGTTCAATAAACTCAAGGGTTTCCTATTTCCTTAATTATCAAACCCAAAGCCCTTTGGCATTTAAATCTCTTCACCACCTGGCCCCTTCCTACATTTCCAGTTTTCTTACATTTTGCTTCTCTCCCTGCTTTTTGCTGGTCTACCTTCTATTCCTCATTCATGATATTTCCTCTCCCATCTCCACACCTTTGCACTGGTTGTCTCTCATGGAGAGACCCCTCTTCACCTACACCTCTAAGAGCGCCGGGTACACTTCAAATGAAGGGCACATACAAGTCTTCCCCTAAACGCTACCTTATGTCTACTTTGTATATACTCTCTCTATAATAATCACATATCTATCCAAATAGCCAAATTGTCTGTCTAATATATACTATACATAGCATGTGCATTATGTGTGTATATGTATAAAAAGATATGGATGTGTATATGTGTGTATGTATATGTGTATATATATTTATATGTAATATATATATATATATATATCGATATATCTAGAGAGAGGGGGAGAGAGAGAGACAGAGAAAGGGAGAGAGACAGAGACAGAGAGAGGGAGGGAGAGAGAGAGAAAGAGAGAGAAGGACAGGGAGAAAGACACTACCCAATTGGAAGCTCCTTAAGGGACTGGTTTTTTCCTTCTTTTTTACTTCCCAGTGCTTAGCACCATGCTTGTACACAATAAGTATTTAATAAATATTTGCTGACTAATTAATAACTTTCCTTCTTCTCCTCATAGGAATTAGGCTTTCCTCCCTTTATTCAAGGGCAATGGAGAGTCCCTGACATGCTTGAGCAAGGGAGTATCATAGTACACTTTAAAAATATCAGTTTAGGGGCATTTAGATGGCACAGTGGGTAAAGCGTGGGTCCTGGAGACAGGAGGACCTGAGTTCAAATCTGACCTTAAACACTTGACTACTTACTAGCTGTGTGACCTTGGGCAAGTCACTTAACCTCAATTGCCTTGTCATCCCCCTAAATAAAAATGTCAATTTAGTGGCAGAATGAAGGATGAATTCTTATGGAGCATTTTAGGCCATGGAATCTTAGACATTCTTTCTGTGGACCCCTTGAAATTTTTTCCCCAGATCTGGAAGATAAGGATAGATTGTGTGTGTGTGGCTGTGTATGTGTGCACACGCACACAAACACGTGCAAGTTTGTGTCTAAAACAACCAAAAGTTTTATTTTATTCTACTAGAAGTACAGGTCGAGGAAGAGTAAGGCAGAAGGGGAGATGGGAAGAGGGATTTCTGAGCTGGGAATCCCCAAGCAGCTTGAGGACATGGAGGTCCAAGGCCTGACCATTCCTATGGTTTCTGGGGTAAACTGAAGGCACAGAAACATACAGACGCAAGTGCTTATGAATGAGGTCGGAATGGGGGTAGAAAGGAAGTCCCTGAGCTACTGCCCCCTGGCAATTCCACCACTGACCATCACCAAACTCAAACTGTCTTCTCTCTTGACTGGTCAATCTCATGTCTTTTCTCCATGCATCCCACTTAAACTCTGCCACTGCTGAGTGCCCCTCCCTTGCTCCCTTTCCTTCTGTGACCTTGTGCCTTTGGGTTTTCCACTTCCTTGGCCTCCTTTGCTGGATTGCCAGTTTCCCCAGGCCCTGCCATGGGTGTTCCCACGCCTCCACCCTGGGCCACCTTCTCTTCCCTCTACATTGTCTCTCAGTTATCCCACTGTCTCCCATGGGCTCTATGTAGATGGGCCCCAGTTCTATATCTTTCTTGGCCTCCAGTTCTCTATCATCAGCTGAACATCTCAAACTCAAAATGTTTTAAGATAGAATGCATGATCTTCTTCCCACTCATGCGGAGGAGGGCACTATGACCCTTCTTTTCCCTGACAAACAGCTCATCTTCTCTGTTCTCCTCCCTCCTGTCCACCTCCTTGCTCCCCTGCCTTGCCTCCTTCTCTGCTCCCAGGACACTCACTCAGGTCCTGTGGCAACATCCTGGACTCCTGGCTTTCACATCAACTCATACCTGGAATTTTGCAAGAGTCTCCCAACTGCCCTCCCAGGGCTCCGTTTCTTCCTTCTCCTGCCTTCAGACCTCCACACCACTGCTAAGATAATCTCCCTAAGGC
Source organism: Potorous gilbertii (assembly GCA_028658325.1). Classification (NCBI taxonomy): domain Eukaryota; kingdom Metazoa; phylum Chordata; class Mammalia; order Diprotodontia; family Potoroidae; genus Potorous; species Potorous gilbertii. The sequence continues at coordinate 13,437,885 of CM053771.1, read as the reverse complement.
CCAGGTCTGACCATATCCCTTGACTCCTCAATAATCTCTCAAGTGCTGCTGGGATAAAAATACAAATACTCAGCAGAGTGCCTGACACATAACAAGTGCTTAATATATGCTTGTTGAGTGCCTGATGCATGTGCCGTACCTTCCAGTACAACTAGTTGGTCTTTGACTCTGACGTCCCTTCTCCTACCTCCATGCATTTGTCCAAGGACTAGAATGACTCCCTCATTTCTGCCTCATGTAAGCACTTGCTCACGCTGCCTAGACCACAGAAAAGTCAAGTGACATGCCAGGGTCACACAGTGCATGAGAGTCAGAGGCAGGACCTGAACCTGGTCCTCCTCTACACTGTGAGGCCTCTCTTGTTGGAATTTTGAAATGAGATGAATGTTATAGAGTTTGCTCCATTTTTCAGAGCAGAAAACCAAGACTCAGAAGGTTTTAATGACTGGCCCAGACTCACACAGCCATCTCACTGCCCCTCCCAACCCTAGAGTGCAGCTCTGACCTCCCAAGAACCCAAGGAGGGGGTCTGTGTCTGGCTTTGAGGGTTCTAGTCCCTAACCCAGAATTGCTGTATCAGTGAGGGACAGAGCCAAGCTGCCCTCCCAGGACTCCTGGCTCTAGGAGCAGAGAGTTGGGGCCAAGCCACCCAATCCCAGTAGTCCCTGAGGGTGGGAAATGGCTCACTTGTGTCTTTGTCCCTCTGCGATGACTAACTAGCACAGTGCACAGGGTAGGTATTACGCTTGCTGACTAAGACAACAGTGAGGAAGATGGAAAGAGCGAGGCAGTGCCTGTCCCTTCATTGGGACCCTCAGAGTAGGAAGGATCTCAGGGGGCATCTTGCCTCTTTTCCAGGCCCTACTGCCATGCCTACCAGTGATGGGGAGCCTACCACCCATTGAAGGAGCCCACTTCATTTTTGGACAGTTCTCAGTATGAGGAAGCTCTGAAAATACTAGACCCTCAGGGCTGAAGCAACGTCAGGAGACATTTGGCCCAATTGTACCTGGGCTGGCATTCCTTCTGTGGTGTCCCTGCCAAAAGACCACCTAGTTTCTGTTGAGACACCTCTAGTGTCAGCATGGCTTCCTGACTCCTGGTGCAGAGACTTTGCCAGGCTAGCCCACGACTGCCTCAGAGCTGTGAAGGGGCTGGGAGCTGTCCCATCCAGCCCCATACTGACACAGACATGACAAGAACTTCTCAGAGACACACAGAGCTGGTCACCAAGACAGAGAGATCTGTCACTGAATGGTCACTGATGAGAGGCTGCGGTGCCAGAGACAGGAGAGCCCCAGGGACGGTACCTGGCCGCTTCCTCAGATGGCATAATCTCTGAGACCTTGGGTTGATTCTCTGGATGGGAGGCTAGCAGAAAATGTCCCAGAGAGAGATGTGAGGCCCTGACTTACCTGGGCCCTGGCTGGAAGATGCCTGGCAACCATTCCATGCTCTTCTGTGGGTAGGGGACAGTCTGGAGATAGAAGAGCTGGGGAAAGACACAGCAGGCTGTGAGAAAGGCTGGCCAGGCCTTCTGGCTGCTGGCTCCCTCTCACAGAATCAGACATGCCAGGGAGCCTGCCCCTGGCACTCAGGCCTTGGGACTGGCTTGCTCCATAGAATTAATGGCACTTGGATGGCCACCTGAAAGAAGGGATCATGACTGGAGAGACGGGGAAAGATGGCCCTGAAGAGCCAGTGAGTCATGGAGGGCAATGGCCAGATGGGACACACAGAGATGACCAAAGAAGCAGATTCTGCAGTCCATTATGAGCAGATGGCACCCAGAGATCTCTGTGCCACCTGTCTTCTCTCCTAAACACCAGTCCCCACCTTTGCCTGGTGGTCTCAGAGACCTCTCAGACTCAACATAGTAGCCCAGGAGAGTCATTGCAGTGAATGCAGTGATCAGCGGGCTGGCTTCCAACTAGGAAAACTTGGCCTCCAGCCCCACAGCTGACATCCACTGGCTCTGGGACCCCAGGAGAGTGGCCAACCTCTCAGCCGGGCAGAGCCCTACGACTGCGTGGCAGAGGAGATGCTGATGGCACTGGTGGAGGGACCTGTATCACCTGGAGTTCCCAGCTCCAGTCCCCATTCTCAGCCCCATCTTCCCCGGCAAGCAAAGCTCTCCTCCTAAGTTCTGTCCCGGGTACCACCAGGTTCAGAACCCTGGCCGTTCCTCCTCACTATTCCTTACTGCTGAGGTGTGAGGGGCTGCCACAGTGCACAGAACCCCGTGCCTAGAGTCAGGAAGACTCCTGGTCCTGAGTTCAATTTGGCTTCAGATACTTCCTAGCTGTGTGACCCTGTTTGCCTCATTTTCCTCCTCTGTAAAATGAGCTGGTCACAAGAGTCAGATAGACAGAAACAACTGAACAACTGCAATGCCTTACTCCCCACTGCCCTTGCCCACGTCCAGCCTGCTGCCAAGCAGCTGATGGACTCCAGCTTCTCCAGCTGTCCAGCTCCCATGTGTCTCCTCCTCATCCTCATAGCACAGGCAGCCTGCACTACTGTGGTCCCCTCCGCAAGTCTGCCTCCACATAGCTGCTAACCTGGCAGACTGAAAGGGTGTATGATGTCACTCTTCTGGCTGCCTGTGACTGGTGGGACCCAGTGCAGGCCCCTCTGCTTGGCATCTGGAGCCCTGCACAGGCTGGCTCTAGCTCATCTAGCTCAGGTAACTCTAGGATCCAGCCAGACTGGCCTCCTTGGTCCTGGCCTCTGGAATGCTGGGTCCTCCCTCAGCTCTGCTTTTTGGGGAGCCTCTGTAGGTTCTACCTATGCACTGCCCCCTTCCTCAGACCTGTCCTGATCATCCCCCCCAACCCAACCCCCCCCCAGCTTACATTCCCTCTAAGTCCCTACCTGGATAGGGTGGAGGTCCTGTATGCACTTCTTTGGATACACTGTACCCTGGAATAATGGCAGCTCTTTGTGGGGAGGAATGGGCTCACTTTTGTCTCTGGTCCCCTGCAGGGCCTAGAACAGGGTCTGGCCCAGAGGAAATGCTAGGGAAGGCTTGTTGGCCCAGATAAAGATCTAGTCAGAACATGAGCCCATGGTGCCTAGCACCAAGATGGGCCTCCAGTGGTGCTTCCTGACTGACAGGTGTAGGGGCCTCACATGCCATCTAGTCAATGAGCCTCAACTTCCAGAGGAGGAAACAATTCCCAGAGAGGCCAAGAATGCTGGCCAAGGTCACACAGGCTGCAAAGACTGAGGCCTGGACTTGCATCGTCTGGGATCAGATGTACGGACTTCTCACCTGCCCCACCCAGACAGAGAAGGGGTTACAGAGATAGGAGAGAGACACATACAGAGACCAGTGAGAGACAGAGATAGATAGACCTATGAAGATGGAGAGAGATGAGCACACAGAACACTGCAGATACCAGACATGGAAAGGGAAGGCGCCCTCCGCAAGCACAAGAGGGAATCACAGAAAGATTAAGTGAACACACAGGGATGTGTGTTCACTCACATAGACATGGTGACACAGAGACGGAAAGAGGGAATCAGGCAAAGATCATCAGAGAGAAAAGAGACAGAGAGACAGAGAGAGAGAGAGAGAGAGAGGGAGCAGAGGGCTATACACAGAGAGACGCTCTCTGAGATGACAAAGGACCACACAGGGATGTGTGGACATGAAGAGAAACACAGAGATGGTGACTGAATGGAAAAGAGAGATGGCCTCAAAAACAGAGACACAGGGAGAGACATGAGATCATCCAATCCATCATCTTCCTCTGTATTTTCACAGAAGAGAAAATGTGAGGCTCAGAGGAGGGTAACTTACCTGAGGCTGCACAGTGAGGCAAGGGCAGAGCCTGGGTCTCCTTCAGTGGCCAGGATACCCTGGAAGCAGATGTGATCACTGGAGAACCACCCTCAGATCCTGTAGAGAAAGGAGCCAGATGGAAGAGGTGGTAGGTTATGACAGGGTGTGTGTGTGTATGTGTGTGTATATGTGTGTGTGTTTGTGTGCACGTATGTATGCATGTGTGTATAACTGTATGTGTGTGTCTGTATGTGTGTGCATGCATATGTCTGTATGTATATGTGTATGTGTAATGTGTGTGACTATGTGTGCACACTTGTGCACATGTGTATGCATGTGTGTCTGTGTGTGAGCCCCTAAGCCGACCACACCCAGATCCACGGAGTCCTCCCCTCACCCACACCACAGACATTGCACCCCTAGTTGCCCACTGCTCATCCTTACCCTTGTCCCCTAGAACTTGGATTCCAGATTCCTCTGTGGTCATACTCTTCTCCTCCATGCTCTCCAGTTCTCCTGCATTATGGTGCCGTTTAAGGCAAAAACGCTGGGGTCCATAGCAGGGAAGTGACTTCCCCAAGGTCACGTGGTGAGTCAGAGGTAGGGCCCAGGTCCCCCACCTTCTGGCCCAGGGCTCTCTCCTCTCCACCTGAGGATCCAGAGTCACTGGCAGAGAGGTGATGCAGAATGGACCTAGACACAGAAGACAGAAGAAGGAAGTGGGTGGGTGGGTCCACCTCTCAGCTTCCTCAGCCAACCATATGTTAGCATAGTGAAGAAGAGCTATGTCCCAGACTTGGGATCAGATAAGATGCTGCCCAACCTGGGGGTGAGGGCCTCTGGTGAGGAGAATCAATCAAACACCTGGTATCTGTCAAGCCCCTAAGTGGGCCAACAGGCTGGCAAGCGAAGCCATGAGCTCCTAAGGACCAAGAAGGAGGCCAACTTCACCCCAAACCTAGAACCTCAGAGCTGTAAAGAGCCCCCAGGGCCCCCCTGAGTCCAGCCTACCCAGGGAAGGAAGGGAGGCTCACCTCCCAGGCAGCTACCTTCAAATAGGATGTAGGAAATGACCACAAGGGATGATCACACTTACTAACAGGCCAAGCACTCAGGGAGCGTACAGAGGGCTGCAAAGTGTTTTTCAAATGTGACTTCACTGATCCTGGCCCATAGGTGCTACTATTATCCCCATTCTATAGATGAGGAAACTGAGGTAAACAGTGGTAAAGAGATTTGTCCAGGGTCGCACAACTAGCAAATGTCCAAGGTCAGATCTGAACACAGGCCTTCCTGACTCCCTCTATAGTCCAGCCACTGACTACCAACTGCCTTTGCTTTAATGTCTGAGTAACCCAGCTGGTCTTCACCAAGGCCTAGAAGTGAGGTGCAGTTAGCTCCTCATACAGATAAGGAAACTGAGGTTCAGGGAGATGAGGGACTTTTCAAGGTTCTGAGGCTCAATTTACCACAATACTGCACTACCCTGAAAAGTGATCATCCCACCCGTGTGAGAGCAGGGTGGTATGGTAGATAGATTGGGTTTGGAGTCAGGAATAGTAAACCTCAAATCCCCTTGGACCTTCCAAGCTCTGTGACCCTGAGCAAGTCACCCCACCTCTGTGTGCCTCAGTTTCCTCCTCTGTAAAATGGGGAGGCAGAGGGAGAGAGTGGATTTGATGGCTCCTCCATTTCAATGAACAGGGAGCCCCCAGCTCTCCTCATATGCCCACTTTATCACAGGACATTTCCCTCTTACAGCCAAATCCTCAATTCAACATTTGGATAGAAAAGGCTCAAGGACCTGGAGTACCTCCCTGTACCCGACTCTGGTCACCTTGTTTGGGCCCAATCATTGGCCAGCCCTGAATCTAGCAACACACACTCTCACCTAAGCTTTGTCCACAGGAGGAACACTAAAGGTATTCCCTGCTTGTCTACTGCATCTCCTATTTCAGGATGGGAGGCACTGTCAGCAAATGGAAGATAGTTAGTCTGGCTGGACCTCTTCTGGACCTGCTGCTGTGAGCATTCCCACACTCCCAGGAACAGGATCATATCCAGGATTTTACCCTGATCTACCAATGCAGGAAGTTGCCCCCTCTGCCTGGCCATCCAGGTCCTCTCACCTCTCTCCCCCAGCACCTGAGTCCGGCTGTTTTCCATGGTTGCTCCTCTCAATGGGCTGGTCCTGACCTCCCCAGGCAGGCCCAGCAGCTTCGGTGTTGACAGAGGCTGTCTCAGTGGCTCTGGTAGGCTCTGGGGCCCTGGGGAGGAGGCAGAGCTGGGGTCACAGAAGAAGCCTGGCTCTGGAGATTCCAAACTCCACTGTCAAAAGTGTGGGCTGATCTACATGATGTTCTAAGGGCTCTCCCAGCTCTCAGGCCTATGACGCGTCCCCAGACCCAGCTCCCATAGCCTTGGGAAGAGACGGGAAGGACAGTAGGAGGCCAAGAAACAGAGAAAATATCTTCTTGGTATGTCAGAGCAGGGAGAGAGGAAGAGGCCAGGGTGGGCAGGCCCCTGAGATGGCCCTTCCTTTGACCTGGCCAGCTAGGCTACAGCCAGTGGCAGGGCTGAGAGTCAAAATGCTTTAGTTATCCAGCCTGACTCTGGCCAAGTCCTTCTTTGTCTTTCAGTCTGGTTATCTCTCTGTGGATGGATGTTTGAGATTTACCAAGCATCTTCCTCAACACAACCATGTGAGACTGGTGGTTTGGAGATGACACTGCCCATTCTACAGATAAGATCACACAACTAGTCAGGAAAGTCACTCTCAGTTGCTGACTGAACTGCTGTTTGTAATTTCATGTACTTAGGAAATTTACCTATGCACAGAGCCTTAGAGATCACTGAGTCTAAACCCTTGATTTGGCAGATGGGGAAACTGAGGCACAGCACTCAGAAGGGACTTGTTCAAGTTCCCATAGTGAGGCCAGGGCACCGGTCTCACAATTCCCAGCCAGATTCACCTCTCTGTCACTAACCATGGACACAGATATACCTAAACCTCCTTATCCACATAAACACACTGACCCACAAACAGCTATGCATACACATCCCTTGATCATGGACTGAGAACTGGAAGGACCAGTCCAACCTCTTCGTGCCACAGAGGAGCAAAATGATTCCCAGAGAGAGGTCCCCAGCTGTTGGCCAGTGGCAGAGTAGGGATGGGCACCCGGATCCTCTGGCTCCAGGGCCAGCGATCCGTGCCCCGCCGGCTCCGCCCGGGAGCCCAGTTCTTCAATGACTGAAACTGACTAGTAAGTAACAGACGAGATGGTCACTTTCACAGGCAGCGCCCAAAGTCGACCTTCCCAGGAAGTGGGGCCGGGTGAGGAGGGCGCGGCTCACTTGGCCCCGCCCCTACTAAGGGGCGGGCCCTGCCCGGCTCCTCTCCTTCCACCCTAGCCTGGGTCCCCTTAGCCCCGCCCCTCCCCACTCCCGCCCAATCCCCGCCTCCTGGGCCCGGCCTCCCTTGCTCCTGTCCCCCGCCCCCTAAGGTCCCCCTCCCTCCGGCTCTCCTCAGCCTCTCTCTCCCTCCTACATCCCCTCCCCCCGAGGTCCCCTAGGGACTACTCACCCCCCCGTCTGCGCTCGCGGTGTCCGGAACGGGACAAAGGCCGCTTCCTTCCTTTACTCCCTCCCTCCCTCTGGGCCCGGGCCGGGTTCCTACTACGCCTGCGCGCGCCGAGCACTTGGACTCCGCTACCCAGAGATTTTCGCGGCGCCGCTTCGGTTCTCCGAAAGATGCAAAGGCCCCTATGGATTGTGGGAAATGGAGTTCAATGACCTCCAACTGGGCCAGGGGGCGGGACGGAGATGAGAAAGAGGGAGGAACATGGAAGTGAGGGAGGAGCTGGAGATGCGCAGGCGCTTTGACTGTCCTGTCTGGGCTTGGGGAGAGGTGAAGCCCAGAGTGTGTATGACGTCATAGGCCGCATCCTAGAACAGGAGAGGAAAGAAGAAAGGAAGGGTGAACACACGCTAATTAAGCCCCCACTATATGTCAGGCACTGTGCAAAGGGGAGGAGGAGATAAGGAAAGGAAGGGGAACCCTAGTCCTTGAGCTGTCAGCACGCGACTGCCTTTTTGGGGTGCAGCTGTGTGTTCTTGCGTGTCTATGCGTGTGTGTGCGTGTGTAACTGGGTCTTTTCTGCGTATTTGCGTGCTCTGCGCGTGTGTGTGTGTGTGTGTGTGTGTGTAACTGGATCTTTTCTGCGTATTTGCGTGCTGTGTGTGTGTGTGTGTAACTGGATCTTTTCTGTGTATTTGAGTGCTCTGTGTGTGTGTAACTGGGTCTTTTCTGCATATTTGCGTGCTGTGTGTGTGCGTGCGTGTGCAACTGGATCTTTTCTGAGTATTTGCGTGCTCTGTGTGTGTGTGTGTGTGTAACTGGATCTTTTCTGTGTATCTGAGTGCTCTGTGTGTGTGTAACTGGGTCTTTTCTGCATATTTGCGTGCTGTGTGTGTGCGTGCGTGTGCAACTGGATCTTTTCTGAGTATTTGCGTGCTGTGTGTGTGTGTGTGTGTGTGTGTGTAACTGGATCTTTTCTGCGTATTTGAGTGCTCTGTGTGTGTGTAACTGGATCTTTTCTGTGTATTTGCGCTGTGTGTGTGTGTATGTAACTGGATCTTTTCTGAGTATTTGCGTGCTGTGTGTGCGTGTGTGTGCGTGTGTAACCGGGTCTTTTCTGCGTATTTGCGTGCTGTGTGTGCGTGTGTGTGCATGTGTAACCCGGGTCTTTTCTGCATATTTGCGTGCTCTGTGTGCCTGCCGCCGTCCCGTGATTTCTTCTGATTCGTGCGTCTGGTTTGCATTCGTGATTGTGTCTTCTACCAGAGGAATGATTCCCCGTGGGAGGGGGCGATGAGTCCTGGAGCACACAGCCGTGGATGAGCACCCCGAGGAAGCAGCTCCTGCTCCCCGGGGTCACCCTTGCTTCTTGTAACTTTTCAGCCCTCAGCCCTCTGTGACCAGCGGGAAAGGAAGGGGGCAATCCGCCAAGGGAAAAAGCGTGTGTGTGGCGGGGTATATCTGGGGGAACGTCTGCGGTGCAGCTGGCAGGGCTTGTCATCAGCCACAGGCGGCTCTTTGTCATCCGAGGGTCAGTGTTCCATCCACTGCCCCTCCTAGTTGCCAAACCATCTCAAGGACCTTTGGGGCTCTTCCAGCCCTGGATGACCTAGTGCCAACGAGCAGTTTTCTATTTGGCTTGGGAGCTGGAAGGATTTATGGCAGGGCTGGAACTGAATTGGGATATGGAGGTTTGATAGGTCTTTCCATTTTTTGCATTTCCATCTTCACTGGTGTTTATTCTTTTCTGATTATGGGTGAGTGAGGACCCTGAGATAGGAGTGCCTTTGCAAGCAGTGAGACCAGAAAAGCCCTCCTCCAAGGTTCCACCAACAGCCGTACTCCAACCATAGTCTTTGTGACCAGGTGAGCTGAGTAAGATTAGGGGCCAGCAGACTCTCAGAGCAAACTGCTTGATGAGTCCAGTGGTGGGTTTAACTGGAAGGAGCCAAGAGCTGCTCATCTCAACACAACACTCAGAAATGAGCTTGGTGGGAACTCTGAGAAAGGAGAGAAGGATTCTTAGAGTCAGCAACTGTGCCCTCTTTCCCCATGAGGGTAGATTGGGAATATTTTGTACCACCTGCTTTTCCTTTGAGCCCACTATCCAGAGAGTAGGCTGTTGGACCTTCTTTGTAATTAGCGTTTTCTAAAAGCTCATTGATTTCAACTAGCTAATTGCTATTAACTGGGATTAGTGAGTTAGAGCACTGGAGAACCTAGGGTCACTCCTTGACTGTTGTTAAGTCATGTCTGACTCTTTGTGACCCCATCTGGGGTTTTCTTGGCAGAGATACTGAAGGGGTTTGCCATTTCTTTCTCCAGCTCATTTTACAGATGAGGAAACTAAGGTAAACTGGATGAAGTGACTTGCCCAGGGTCACACAGCTAGTAAGTATCTGAGATTGGATTTGAATTTAGGTCTTCCTGACTCAAGACCAAGTGCTACCTGACTGTCCTAATGTACTTCCATCACTATATTAAACTCATACTCATTGGTCATTTCTTTGTAGGAATGTCATTTTCCTCTTTAGAGTCAGTCTTCAGAGTAATGTCATGAAAGGGGGAAATGTAGTGACCCGCAGCTTTCTTGAAGTAGAGGTTGAGAAGAGACGGCCCCACTATTTTGTGCTGTGCAGCTCCTGGTTTATTGGAGTGGTGATAATGCCTATATGTGATAGTATGATTTAAATTTCTGCCTTCCCCTGATGCATAGCAAACTTTTTTTTTCCAGAGGCTCATTTTTATTCCATGTATCTTTTTGGTTTTTTTAGGTGCATTTCTTGTAAGCAACAGATTTGGAAGTTTGATTTTCATATCCAATTTCTTACTCTTTTTTGTTTTATTGGATAGTTTAATCCATTCACATTTAAGGTTATAGAGGTTAGAGTTATATATATTTCCTCCATTTGTCTCTATTTTTTTTTCCAAATAAGTATTTCTACCCCCTCTTCCTCTATACTTTGTCTCTTCAGCTATTTTAGCTTAATCTGTTTTAGGGTCACCATGTTCCTATTGGTTTTACCTTCTAGCCTTTCCCTCTATTTCTTACTATTGACCTAATGTTGTTTAATTTATTAAACTAGATGATGTCATTGATAGAGCCCTGGACTTGGAGAAGTCCTTGTTTCAAAACCAGGCTCAGACACTTAGTTGTTATAGGATTCTGGGCAAAACGCTTCATCTCTCTGTGCCTCACTTTCCTCATTTTAAAAGTAGGAATCATAACAGCACCTGTCTTCCACGTGAAGCTCAAATGACAGAACATTTCCTTAATATACTATATAAATACTAGATATTGTTATTTGTTCATTTTCTTCCTTTGAACTTCTTATTTAATTCTTCCCCTTTCCCCCTCTTGAATAAAATCCCTCTTCTTCTTTATATCAACTTGTTTTATTTCTTAGTTATTAACACTTCATACTCTGTGCCTTTTTCTAGAAAGATTTCTTTCCCTTTTTCTCTTCTTTATTTAATCTTTCCTTTCTGAAAATCTAGATTACTTTTCTTTGATTCATGACCCTTAAGTTCACTTAGTCTTTCTTTAGTCTCTGTATAACACATGAAGAGAAAGCTTCTAGCTTGGCTTCCTCCTCTTAAACAGTTTCTAAGTTATTGCCTTGGACCCTGTCTCTTTTTTCCTATTGTGCTTCACTCTTAGAAGTTCTAATTCCTGAAAGTGACAGAGAACATATTGCTTCATGATAGGAATTTTGATCATGCACTTACTTCATTATTAACTTTTACCCTCCCATGATCATTTTTTTTTCGCTATTTGCCATGAAATTTCCTCTCTGGGTCCATGCCTTCCAAATCTTCTGGGTATCAGGTAGCTTCAGAGGTTTCTTTTGTGGTAGTATGTATGGTCTCCAAGCCCCGTAGATTATATCCATTGTAAGGTCCCCATCTCCCTTAAATTTAACCATTGTGTCTCTTGGTGTTTGCAATATAGAGTTTTTATCTTGAGGTGATCTATGAATCCTTTAATCAGTTCTTTGCTTTCTGTATTCAGAAGATCTAGGCAGCTTTAAAAATATTATTTCCTACATTATCATGTTCAGGTGTTTTGAATTATTGATTTTTCTGGATGACTTATAATCCTTAAATTCTGGGATGGGAAGACCTTCAGGGTTGCTGGTCAAAACCAAGTAAATTAAGAAAAACTAATAACCTCATCTGAAAGTGCATACAACATTTCATATATAATAGGTAATAACCTATGTCTTCCTTCTACTATACTTTCTTCCTTTGGAAAAAAAAGAAATGAAAAACAAGTTTCTTGTAACAAATATGCATAGTAAAGTAAAGCAAGTCCCAAATATATGTCTCATTCTGCACCCAAAATCCATCAGCTCTGTTATTCATGGATGGTGTGTCTCATCATTATTGCTCAGGAATAATTAATAATCACTATATTGTTCCTAACAAGTTTCAGAGTTGTTTTTTACAGTCTTGTTATTGTCTGCATTGTCTTCCTAGCTCTGATCATTTCACTCATCATTTTATAAAAGTCTTACAAAATTTTCATTTTTAAACTGATGTTATCATATAAATTGTTCTTCTGGATCTGCTCACGTCACTCTGTGTAAGTTCATGTAAGTTTTTCCATGCCTTTTTAAAATTATCTGTTTCCTCATTTTTTTTAGTAGCACAAGCATATCCATCACATTCATAGACCATGACTTATCCAGTCTTTCCTCAATTGATGCACATCTCTTTAGTCTACAGTTATTTTTTTTGTTACCACAAAAGCAGCTGACAGAAATATTTTTGTACATATGGATCCTTTTCTTCTTTCTTTAATCTCTTTTTGGGTTTAGTACTAGAAGGCATATAGTTGGGTCAAAGGTCATGTACTGTTTAATAACTTTTTGTATACAATTCCAACTTGCTTTCTAGAATGACTGTACCCATTCTTAGGTCCACTAACAAAATCAATGTGCCTGTTTTCCCACAGCCTCTCCAACATATATCATTTCCCATTTTTGTTATTTTCCATTTTTTATTTAGCACAGTATCTAAAACTAGCAGGTTAACACTTAAACAATGTTACTTGAATTGTCATCTTTGGCACTCATAGATGTGCAGTAGAATATCAAAATTGCTTTAATTTGCAATTCTCTAATTGGTAATGATTTGGAACATTTGTTCATATAACTATAAATAGTCTCTAGGATTTCTTCCCTTGAGAAATATCTGTTCATACCCTTAGACAACTTATCAGTTGGAAATGGCTTTTTTTCTTGTAGATTTGAATCAGTTCTTTACTTAACTTTATCAGAGAAATTTTCTGCAAAGATTTTTGCCTACTTAGTTATTTCCCTCTTAATATTAGCTTTATTTTATTTGTGAAAAAACTTTTTAATCTTTGGTAAATACAATTGTCTATTTTGTCTTCTACAATCCTCTCTGTTTATTTTGGCCCTCAACTTGTCTCCTATCTATAGATTTGGAAGCTAATTTTTTCTATGTTCCTCTAATTTTTATGATGTATATCTAAAGGACATACTCATTTGGAGCTTATATATAAAGTGTGTATGTGTGTATGTGTGTACATATACTTGCTTACACATACATACTTATATAAAAATTAAATATATGCTTATATATAAATGATTCCCCCTATATATAAATTAAGTATGTTACATATAAAGTAAATATAAAGTATGAGTAGAGATCTAACATTCCATACTGTTTTCCAATTTTCCCAAGGATTTTTTTAAAATAGTGAATCCTTATCCCTGTTTCTGGGGTCTTTGTGTTTATTGACTTGTAGGGAAAATTTATATGAACTAATACCGAGTGGAGTAAACAAAACCAGGAGGACAATCTATACAACAAAAACATTTTAAAAAATCTTTGAAAGACTTGAGACTCGGATCAATGCAATGGTCAGCCACAATTTCCGAGTACTAGTGATGAATCATGCTGCCTACTTCTGGACACAGAGGGATGGATTCATGCTATGGAATAAAACATATATTTTTTGGCATGGCTAATGTGGGATCTTTTTTTTTGCTTGACTGTATATTCATTACAAGAATTTTATGTTGTGGGGGGAGGATGATTGGTGGGGATGGGGTTTGTTCCTCTTGTCTCCCTCTCCACCAAATGAGAAAGAAGGCTGGAAAGAATTTAAAAAAAGGACAGTTTTGAAATGGACATGTTGAACTTGTCATATTTTTAATGATTATTTAATATTCTACTTTTCCACATTTACATGTGAAAACAAGTTTTAACATTTGTTTTTAAAACTTTTAGTTCCAAACTTTCTCCCTTCCTCCCCATCCCCTCATTGAGAAGGCAAATAATTCAATATGTTATATATATGTAATCATGCAAAGCATATCTATAATAGACACATTATGAAAGAAAACAGACAAAAACTCAAGATAAATAAAATTTTTAAAATATTATGCTTCAATCTGAATTTAGACACCATCAGTTCTTTCTCTGGGGATGGATAGCATATTTCATCACAAGTCCTTCAACGTTGTCTTGGATCATAGCGTTGCTGAGAACACCTAAGTCATTCACAGCTGATAATCTTGAGTTTGTATATATTTAAAAGAAAAGTAAGCTTTAGGTAACAGAGATTCACAGTTTCATTAAAGTCCTCTCTGTTTTAAAATGTGTATGGAAAAATTTATTTTGACATTTGTTGTCAGAATAAACAAAAATGGAAGGAATTCCCATTACCTGGCCCAGATGAACTTACACGTATCATTACTGAGCTGTTGTCAGTGATAACTGAAGAGTCGCTGAAAACCAGAGAGATGCCACAAAGTTGGAGAAGGGCAAATGTCCTGATTTCAAAGAGGCTAAAACTTTAGGCTAGTGAACTTGGTTTTGATTCCCGGGGAAATAAATCGTCACTCCACCTTAGCTGCCCCAGGCCATTTATTCTTGTGGTTTTATCATTCACCATAATGACAGCTGCCTCACTGCTCATGGCTGATCAGAGCCTTCTCTCCTCCCCTGTCCCGCTCTGCTTCAGTCCTCTTCAATGGAGTCTTCCTCTTCACCACAGCCTTCTCCAACACCTTCCTCTTCTCCACTTCCTGTGTTCTGCCTCCCTTTTCAGTCGCTCTATCCCTGAATCCCTTGTCCGTTGGTCCTTGGCATCATTCATACCTCACCAGACCCCAAACCTGGGGTCAGTCTTTTCTGCTCTTTCTACCATGTTCCTGAAAGACATTGGACAAAGCGCCATGACAATATGACTGCACTCCAAATTGATGCTGTCTAACTTCATCTTGGTCCTCATTACCTTTGGGTCTTCTAATCCAATCCAACCCAAAGCAAAAAGCATTTTTTGGGGGAATGTGTCCAGAATTAACAAATATCAAATAGAACCAGCATTTCCTTATACTAAGTAGAAACAAAAAAAAAGGATCATACATGAAACTGAATCTCTATTATATGCAGCTGACTTTTCCTTTTAAGTATTTGCTGTATTCAATATATTTCAACAGTCTGTCTTAACTTCTGTTCTTTTCAATAACCCTCATTTCCTTCTTTTTTTTCTTTCTTTGGCCAACTCTTTACCTAGATTCTCCTTTCTTTCTCTCCCTGAAATTAAAAAAACAAAACAATCTCACCACCTCAGAACTCATTATAAATATAAAAAACAAAACAAAACCAATTCCCACTATGGCTTGCTCCCAAATGTGTGTTTCATTCTTGAGACATCAAGTCATCAACACTTGATCCAAAGTGGGTAGCATGCTTCATCATTGGTACTCTGGAGTTGTGGTTGGTCATTACTTTCACCAGAGTTCAAAGTCTTTCAAAATTGTTTTTCTTTACAATGTTGTTATTGTATAAATTGCTGATTCCATTTATATCAGTATCAGTTCATAAAAGACTTCCCAGATTTCACTAAAATCACATCTTTCACCATTTTTTTGACCCAATACTATTTCATTATATTCATAAGGCATGCTTGGTTCAGTCATTTCCTAATTGATGGGCACTCCCTCAGTGTCTAGTTCTTTGGCACTGCACAAAAGAGCTTCATCACTATTTTTGTACATATGAATTCTTTCCCTTTCTTTGGTCCTTTCCTTTCTTCAGTGGTGTAGCTGGGTTAAAGAGGAGGAACAGTTTGGTAACGTTTTGGGTATGGTTCTAGATCACATTCCAGAATGGCTAGACCAATCACAGCCACACCAATGTGCCCTCATGTGCCCATTTTCCCATAGCTTACTGGCCATTTCCTTCTATCATCTTTGCCAATCTGGTAAATGTGAGGCAGGACCTTAAGGTTGCTTTAATTTGTAGTTTTTAGTGATTTGTTAATGGATTGATTAATTAGTCATTTTTAGTGATTTGGAGCATTTTTTCACATGGTTCTAATGAGTATTCATTAAACATCTATCCCGTTAAAGGCACTGTGCCAGAGGATAGGATACAAAGATAAAACAAAAAGTCTCTGACACCAAGGAGCTTGTATTATACTGAGTGGATTTAATGTGCTAACGGATAAGAATATGAATGCTGTCTTGAGCAGAAAGGACACCAAGACATCAGGGAAAGCTTCCTGTAGGAGTCAGCACATGAATTGAGGCTTCAGGGAGATTAGAGGTGAAGGTTTGCAGGAATATATTCCAGGCATGGGACAGGGAGGAGAGGGGTTAGCCAATTCAAAGGTTCATAGATAGGGAATGAAATCTTGAGGACAGGGAAGGTGTGTGCCCTTTGGGCTGGAGTATAAGCTCTCTGCTCCCTTATAGGCAGGAATCAGTCTTTCTTAGAGAGGGGTGGGTGAGAGGTCTCTCTGCAAGATGCATTTAGATAAATCCATATGCAGACAACTTACAACATATGAGTGGAACATACCAGGCCGACCCACTATAGGGCTAATGGATCCCTAGAGTACTCAAAGGAGTGAAGTATTTCCAGTTCTAAATTTATGATCTCAATCAAAATCTGAGGCAGGATTCAAGCTCAGGTCTTCCTAATTCCAAGTCAAGGGCTCTGTCCACTTGACCAAGACACACCTCATATCCCATCTTTATTTTTCAGTCACACTTTGGAGAATGTTTTGCACAATTTTTGCCTCTACCTTCTCACTGGTCATTCATTTCTTGGTCCCTAGATATCTGATTTCTCACCCCATCACTAAATGGAAGCCGCACTGTCCAAGGTTACCAATGAGAGGGCAGAAAAGCTGACTTTCTAGAGAAGAGTTGGTTTGGAGCAGAAAACCCAAGGACTTGCTTGCTCTCTGTCTGCCCCTCCCTATCCCTAGCACAGGTCATGCCTCTGAAGCTGAGGGGAATGTATGAAACAATGATGGCTCACTGGATCTATGGACTGTCTTACTCCTGTCTTTTGAAATTCTTTTTGAATTCTGACAACATTCAAAGGGCAATTAACTCCAGTATGATATGCATTTTTGCAAAAACAGGGAAAGAAGAGATCCTACAAAATGTCTTCTAAGAGCTAAATATGGTCCAAACACCAAAACAAGGAAGAGATAAAGCAGAGAGAGAAAGCTATAGATCAATAGTTCTAATGAATATTGATACATGATTATTGAATAAAATATTAGCAAAAAGGCTACAACAACAGATTATATATACTATGACCAGGTTGGATTTATATGAGGAATGCACAGTTGGTTAATATTAAGAAAGTTACAAAAATAATAGGACATATTAATAAAAAAGCAGTCAAATAATTACAGGAATAAATTTAATAATTATTCATCCATCCATTCATTCATAGATGCAGAAAAATCTTTTTCACAAATCATAACTGCTTTATGTTAAAATTATTAAAAAGTAAAAGAATAAATGAAATTTTTCCTTCCTGAATAATGTAAATAGTATCTATCTAAAACCCCAAACTAGTCTGATCTGTAATGAAGGAATGCTCAGGGTCTTTCCAGTAAGATCATGCATCACATGTGGATGTTATTTTTCCATGACTATTGTTTGATATGATTTTTAAAGCGCTGTCTGTAGAAATAAGACACAAAAATAAAATTGAGGAAATACCCATCAAACTGCTAAATATTTACTTGATAGACCTAGAAAAATAACAGTAAAATTACTCTGGAAGAAAACAAGGTCAGCAATTTCAAGGAAACAATAAAAAGAAGGAAAGAAGGAGGCCTAGTGGTGCCAGACCTCAAACCACACTATGAAGTAGTAATCTGGTACTAAGAAAAAAATTTTTTAAAGCTTATCAGTAGGGTCAGTTAGGTGGTACAGTGGACAGAGCACTGGCCCTGGAGTCAGGAGGACTCAAATCTAACCTGAGACACTTACCAGGTGTGTTACCCTGGGCAAGTCACTGAACCCTGATCACCTCCCATCCCAGCAAAAAAGTTAATCTGTAGAACAATTAGGTCCTCAAGAACCAGAGATAATCAGTGACAGCAATAGAGTGTTTGATAAATTTAAGATCTCCAATTCTTAAGTTTACATGTCATTTTTCGATAGAACTGCTAAGAAATCTAGAAAAGCAGGCTGGTAGAAAGGTTTAGATTCATGTTACATCACAGTTTAATAATTTTAAAAATATTTTAATTTATAATACTGCTAAGCCTCATAATTACATTTATAATTATAATTTATAATTTAGTTAATTGATAAAATATTTTAATAATAGCTAGGGTTTATATAGCATTTTAAGGCTTGAAAAGTGCTCATCAATATTATGTCATTGGATCCTCACAACAGTCCTGTGTGTGGGGTGAAACATGCAATGACTGAGGAAATAAAGGTTTGGGCTTATCAATTTATTAAGCAGTGCATGCTAACTGTATAACAAATCGGGACCAGGCCTCCTCAGCTTTGGCAATGGATCCTGAATACAAAGGGCAGACAACTTTTTATGTATTAAAATCAAATAATCAAAGAAGGCCAGTTAATTAAAAGAAAACAATTAAGCAGGATACAAAATTAAGCAATCTGATTTCTAATTGGAGGAAAGATTAGGGACTTTTCGAGTTGGGAGGGGGAAAACAAACAAGGAATTCCTAGAAATCAGAAAAGGATTGTCCCAGGCCTCCCAAGTTTCTCCATCTCCATAGAAACAGTGATTGATGGAGCAGTTTTCAGATAACATGTATAGTTTGCTTGAGATGTACATTTGTGAGAAAACTCCTTGTATCAGTCTTTGGGTCTGAGTTTCTGGTCAGTTTAACTGAGGTCCTTAGTTAGGGTCTATAAGCAGCAGGAAGAGGTGATCCAGCTTCCCAGCCACACAGGGCTAGGTTCAAACAATGAAATAAAGTTTTCTCATAATTGAAAAAAGTCTTTTTCATAGGACAGAATTTAGACTAAACCAATAATTGAATGGAAAGGGAACTGAGCTAGCTCTAGAATTGAGAGATGGAGTCAGGGTGGGTTATCACTTCCTGCTACAACTTGTTTTAATTCCCTCCCTCCCTCCCACTCCCTCATTGAGCCCTCCAGCAATGAAGACCATCACTCATCCATGTGGACTCATCTTTGGGAGTCTCATCCATGTTATCCCCATGTCCATCATGGGTCTTCCACCTAACATGCTGGGGACATCCTGTGGTTGCTATCAAGATCACAAGAGCATCAGTGAACACTTTAACCACTTTCCCATCATCCCTTACTCTCACCTGATGACCAGCACATTTTCCTTCTCTTTATCATGATTCTTCAATGACATCTTTCACTCCTATTCTTTGGAGTTCCTTGTTGGTTCTATGATGCAGCCTTCTCACAGCTACATGGATCTTTCCCTTGTCAATCAGCATTTATTAAGTGTCTACTGTGTGCTGCTGTCCTCTGTGATCTTCTCTGATTCTCTGCAGGCAGCGATTCAAGTCCAGCTTGAGCTGCCCTTCTGGAAGGTACCAAGATTATACTGAAAAGATGGGCCTTTCTTTTATTAAAAGCTTGTGGTCCATAAAATGACTTTTCAATTTCATAAAGGCAATCCAGACCTCTCTGCTTCTCCTCTTCATCTCTGAGATCATCTCGCTGTCCTTCATTTCTGTCTGTCTCAAACAAGGGCTACTGGGTATCCATGTTGAAATCTGGGCAATGGAGATTTTTCATCCATTCGGTCTTTCCTCTGTGGATGGACCATGTGGGCCAGACTTCTTTGAATGATTTAACACAGACTTCTGGAGGTTTTGTGATGTCTTAGGGCTTTATGCAATCTGTATATCGTGGGGTTGTGGGCGCTTAGAACCATGGACCTGTTGTGGCCACAGTCCATTTTTTCCCCTACTCATGGGCATAGCTCTACTTTGAAAGAATGGTGGTTTGAATGATAAAAAAAAAATATTGTCAGGAATATTTTTGGAGCTTGAACTGCCTACAATGCGTTTTCTTCAAGTTCTCACCGTGGAAAGGGAGATATGTTTTATGTAATTTTAATTCTTCTATTATGATTTTAAACTTTAATCATCAAAGTAGTTTTAATTGAGCTTTATGGTTCACAACTTTCTATAGCTTTATAAATTTAATTGAGCTTTATGGTTCACAACTCTCTATAGCTAAATTTAGACTTAATCCATGATATTTGGTGCAATGAGCAGAGGAGTTTGGTTTTTTTTTCAGTGTCTCATGGTTAAATTCATTTTTTTCAAATGAGAAAAAATTGATATAGAAGAGAGCTGTTGTTAGAAACATTCTTCTGCCCAATGGTAAAAGCCTTGTTTATAATCCATGGAGAACTTCCATTTTGTGATGAAGACAGGTGACAACAATGAACATACTTGGTCAACCTGATGTTCCTCGTGCTGATTCTGATCATCACAATAATTTTATCCCAGAAGGTTTTTATGAATGATCGCTGAATAACTGTCTCACTCTTTTAAGCTGATGGTATTGTTTCATACTTGTATTTGTTTTAAATGCATTCTTCAGTTTTTAGGGTCATTTTGAGCTTGTTTTAAGGATGAAAGTTTCCCTGAAAAATTTTGGAGACCTCCTCACCAAAGGGTGGGATGTATTGGGCACTTAAGTAGTTCTAAGGGCTATTGTAACTATTATGGTCACAGCCTGTCCTGTATTCCACCCAGTGACTCAGTTCACCTAGTTTTGCAAGCCCTGTGATGTAAATTTTGAAGGGGTAGACCTGTGAGGTGAGGAAGGTTGTCAGAAATGTTGTTGAGTCATATATGACCCTTCATGACCTCATTTGGCAGAGATACTGTAGTGGTTTGCCATTTCCTTCTCCAGCTCATTTTAAAGATAAGGAAACTGAGGCAAAAAGGGTTAAATGACTTGCCCAGGGTCACACAGCTACTAAGTGTCTGAGGACGGATTTGAACTTATGAAACTAGGTCTTCCTGACTCCGCACCTAGCACTCTATCCACTGCACCACCTATAGCGTACCTTATACATAACTAGCAGCCTAAGTAAAAGGAGGAGTGTGGAAGCATTTTAGGGTTAAGAAAGTGTTTAGATTATGGTCCCATATCTAGAGTAAACAATCACTTAGAGCCCAAAGATTCAGATAATCCCTTTAATAAACCATCTAACAACTTCCAGGTAAAATGTAATCCACAAGGGGTTAAAAGGAAGTTCATGAAGGTAAAGGCAAGAAAAATCTGTTGGCAAAGAAATGATGGGCAACCATCAAGGAGCTCTGGGCTCCTTCATCAAGTTCTCCAAACTGCTTTTATAGTCTGCTGGCCCACAGGATTCACAGCTGAATTTCCAATCAATCCCCTTGTTAAAAAGTTAGCTCAAAAGTTTCCAGATCTGCTCCTCTTTTTAAAAAAAATTGACATCTTTTGCTTTTTACATTATCATGCATTCCTTCTCATCCCCCTCTCCTATATAACAAAAAACATTTTTAAAGACAAAAAAGAAAATGAAAAAATACAACTCAGTTGATCAATACTTTGAAAAAGTCTAGAAGAACATGCAATGTGTGACACCTGTGGACCTTCTACCTCCACAAATTAGAATTTTGCTACTTTCACTTTTTTCTTTTTTTTTTCTTCTTGGTGTTAACTTCACTTTTGATTTTGTATGTGTGGTTGCTCTTTCCATCTACAGTGTTGTAGTCACTGTGTATATAATTTTTTTGGCTCTGCTGATGTCAGTCTGCAAGCTCATGTAGATCTTTCCATGCTTTTCTATTTTCATCATAGATATAATTCTTACAGTGCAGAAACACTCCATTACATTTATGTACCACAATTTCTTTAGCCATTCTCCAATTGCTAGGCATCTATTTTGTTTCTTATTTATTACTAACCAAAAAAATTTCTGCTATAAATATTTTGGTATAGTGGGAACTGTCTTCTTATTGATGGCCTTCTTGGACTAGAGGTGAAATCTCTGGGTCAAAAGGTGTAGACATTTTAGTCACTTTATTTGCACATTTCCTGATTGCCTTTCAAAATGGTTGTATTGAATGTACAACACTCCATCAAGAATGTACCAATATGCCTCTCTTCCTACAATCCCTCCAACATAGACTATTCCCACCTTTTGTCATCTTTATCAGTTGGCAGTCTGTGAAATGCAACC
Source organism: Potorous gilbertii (assembly GCA_028658325.1). NCBI lineage: Eukaryota > Metazoa > Chordata > Mammalia > Diprotodontia > Potoroidae > Potorous > Potorous gilbertii. The sequence continues at coordinate 13,416,037 of CM053771.1, read as the reverse complement.
TTGCTTTGATTTGCTTTTCTCTTATAATTAGTGACTTGTATCATTCTTTCATGTGTTCATATTTTGCAATTCTTTTGAGCACTGTTTCTCTATATCCTTTGGCCACTTATCTTTTGGGAAATAGCTGTTGGTCATCTATGTGTGTTTATTGCTTACATATCTTGAATACCAAATCTTCCTCAGAGAAATATGATCCAAGGATTTTTCTCTCATTCAACCCTTCCTTTCTTATCCTAGGTGAATTAATTTTGTCTGTGTAGAAGTTTTCCCAGTTTCATTTAATCAAAGTTATTTATTTTCTTTTTTGTAACTGCCTCTGTATCTTGATTAAGAATATCTCTTGTATCCAGATCTCTGAGAGGTATATAATCTGTCTAATTTTAAAAATAGTACAATCTTTAATACTAAAGTTATGTATTGAGAATGTATGATGGAATATGGTGTAAGGTGTTGATCTAAGCCTAATTTCTTTCAGACTATTCTCCAGTCTTCCCTGCAGTTTTAATCAAAAGTTCTTCCCTAAGTAATTTATTCTTTCTGATTCATCAAACACTAAGTTATTGAGTTCCATTTTTTCTGATTCTCCCCTGTCTATTCTGTTCCATTGATCTATTTCTGTTACCTGGGATATTTGAGAAGTAAATAATCTTTTTAGGTATGGTTTTCCTTTCTAAGAGTGTTTCAAATACCTCTTTTTTTATTGAATGTCCACTTTTCTCCTTTATGATTAGGCTCAGATTTGCATTGTAGATTACCTTGGGCTGTACCTTGAGCTTATTTTTTAATGGTCCTTCTGACCACTTACAGAATTTGTTATTTTTCAATGGAATTGTTAATGTTTAACATTATGCGTCTTGGAGTTTCCAGTTGTTCTTTCTTGGGGTGATCTATGGCATTTTTTTTTGTGTTCAGAAGTTCTGATCAGTTTTTCTGTATTGTTTCTTGCATTATGGTGTTGCAGTATGCTGGTTTTTATTTTTTTTACTTGTGGTTTTCTTCTGATAAATCTATAATCCTAAAGCTGTCTGCATGCATCTGGTCCTTGAGATTATTATGTTTTGCTTATATGGAGAATATACTATCTTTTCACGTTATTATTGTTTTCTGCCCCTCTTCTTCCAGATTGTTCTTCACTTCCATATGTTTATTTACATTCCCAATTAGTTAGCCTCTCTTTTGTTTCTTTGGGGAGACTTGCCATTATGGATGAAGTTTTCCTATTCTGCCAATTATTTCTTCTGTGCAGGCCATGGTCATTTCTCTTTTAAAACATTTAGGAGCAGTGTAAGATTATTCAGTGCTCCCTTCTGAATCCACAGGATTCCTTGCCTCATCAGGGATTGATTTATTTTCCTTTGTCTTGAAATTCTTATTCATAGATGCCTGAATTCTTTCACTTGATCTGGAGGCCATTTTTCCTTCTGCTATCAATCCCCGTTAGTTTATCTGCTGGTGCTCATGGTGGTCTTAGAGTTTTCTTCCTCCTAAGATCTTTGGTAATCTCAGTCTCCCCACCTACCTTGTTCCCCCTATTGCTCACTTTATGACTCCCTCCCTTCTGATGGTAGTTTCCATGGGGGCTGGATCTCAAAGCATCTCAGCCTTCCCTCATGGTGGGACCACAAGAGCATTGTTCATAGACTCCTGCTCTAAGTCACTTCTGGCAAGATGAAACTGGCCCCAGCTAGAAGATGGGCTCTTTCCTTCAGGTTTAGTGGAGTTCCACATAGCCCCATGCATATGAATCCTTCCCTCTCTTCTTCAGTTCTATGGCTCAGCAGCTCAGAATACTGCCATACAGCTATCACAGCTTGAGAAAATTTCTGCCACGTGGAATGTGGATCTCTAAAGCATTGGGAAGAGGTAGAGAGTTGAACTCTATTGCAAGCCTAGACACAGGTCCTGTCCCATTCTCTCTGTACTCTCTGTTGTGGTCCAGAACACTGCCGCTTGGCTATTGCAGTCTGAACAAATGTCTACCATGTAGACTATGCCTTAGAACTTTGGATCTCTGCCACACTTGAAGGAGAGGGGAGGATTCCATTGTGAAGTTGAGTTCTGTTGCAAGTCTGTGGGTTGGCTAGAGCAGTCTTACTGTAGAAAGCATCATGGGCAGTGGAGAGGGGGTATTGAGAAGGTTCTGGTTAGGGGTTAGGGAAAATTGGCCTCTGCTCTCAGTTCGAGGTTTTGTTGTTTTTTTAAAACTTTCTTTGGGTTCTCAATGTCCTAGATTGTGAAGATAACTGACATTTCTTCATCTGGTGCATAATTTCTATTTCAGAGAGGCTAGAGAAGTTATGAGGATAGGAGAAGATATCTAGTCTTCCTCCTTGTTGGTCATGCTGCTCCATCATTTCTTTGGTCACAGCCATCCTGATTGGTGGTGTGTGTGTGTGTGTGTGTGTGTGTGTGTGTGTGTGTGTGTGTGTGTTGAAACTTCTTGAGCTCCACTAGTGTCCTAACATGTAACAGAAGTTAATCTCATACGAGGAAATCTAGGAACCAGAAGGGTATTTAGATGGATGCCAAGAGGGAGAAACAGAAGGAATTTTGTCCTTAGTATATATGACAAAGCATCTGAGGAGAAAAAGGGAAACAGATGAGGAATTTTTGAAATGGATCAAAAGCCTGGCACAGAGACATGGTAAATGGTGATGGAGGACTTCAATGATCAAGACATATGTTGGAGCTCTCTGTCTCTGACAAAAATAAAGTAGCTAATAGCTTTGTGACTTGCCTTATTGATAATATTGTCCTTCAGGAAGTGGAAGAACTAGTAAGAGGTAATTCCATTTTGGTTCTGACTGTCATGAACAGGGAAGAACTGATAGGGTAGAAATGATGGGAACTCTATACAGATGTAACCATTTCACAGTAGAAATTGTGAAGCCGAGGAGAGGAAACGTGGGCATAGTCTGATGGGCATCTCATGAAAGCACATTTCAAAGAATTCAGAGGAAAGGCAAGCAAGAGTGAATGGAGTAAATGCTTCAGGGGAAGTCGGCAACTACTTGAGGAGCCCTTGGCAGTCATTTAGTCTCTCTGCCTCAATTTCCTCAACTGTAAAATGGGGATCATAACACCTACTGTCTCCCAAGGCAGTCGCGATCAAATGAGCCGCTATTTGTAAAGCACTTAACACAGCCTTGGCACATAGTAGGCGTTTAATAAATTATTATTAATTTATATACATATAATACATATAAAATAAATTATTAATAAATTATTCCATTCCATATACCCCAAGCATTATTTGAAAGTCCAAGGAGAATCAGTGTGCTATCTTTCCATCATTCTGGAACGTTTCTTTCTTCTCCCTTATTTTTAAAAGTGAATGTCAAGACTGGCAGGATTCAGTTTCTCCCATTATATGTCTACTCATGGGTTATAGGACAAGGGGCTCACATCTGAAGTACAAAAAGTCAAACTGGAATTTGTGAAGGCTAAAACCCATAATTATTTATACTTTCTTCTTCATTTTTTCCTTGCAGATGGGGAAGGATAGGAAAAATTACTTTATAGCAAGATCATGTGTTGTGGTCACAGCTGACAGAACGTAATGCCTTGAGCAAAGAGAATGTTTTACTTTTCTTTGCATTCAAATATTTTTGTATTTGTTTTGATCACACTGCACCTGGGGAGTGGAACAGTCAAGTCAAGCAGTAATTATTAAACACCTACCACTTTGCCTTTTAAAGGCAAGCAGGTAGTGCAGTGGGTAGAGCGTTGGCCTTGGAGTCAGAAAGACCTGAATTCAAATTAGGCTTCTGACATTTAATAGATGTGCAACCGTGGGAAAATCATTTAATCACTGTCCACCTCCATTTCCTATCTGTAAAACAGGGACGAGGGCAGATGGATGGCGCAGTGGATAGGGCGCTGGGCTTGGAGTCAGGAGGATCTGAGTTCACAACCGGTCTTAGACACTTATTAGCTGTGTGGCCTTGGGGAAGTCAGTTAACCACTCTTTGCCTCAGTTCCTTATCTGTAAAGTTGGGACACAACAGAGAAGGAAATGGTAAACCACCTCAGCGTCTTTGCCAAGAAAACCCATGGATAAATCCATGAGGTCATGGAGAGGTGGACACAACTGAAGAACAGCAAAAAATGTAGATAGTAACGACAACTACTTCCCAGGGTGGTTGTAGACGATCCAATGAGATAAAACTTGTGAAGTGCTTCGTACAATTATTCTTTTATTATTATATTATTTATTATTATAGCATGGTGCTAAACTTGGGGATTAAAATAAAGCAAAAGAATCTGTGCTGTCAAGCTCAATCTGCTGGGGAAGACAATGTGCAAATAACTATTTGTAAACAAGATATAGACAAGATAAAAGCCAAATCCTGATTATGTACAGAGGGAAGGAACTAGCATTAAGGTGGATCAGGACCTTACAGAAAGCAGAATTTTAGGAGATTTGAAGGAAGTGAGGGAAGCCTGGAGGTAATGAATGGGGGATAGAGTTCTAGGCATGGGAGCAGCCAAAGAAAATGGACAGTGAGGGGCCAGAGGGTCTCGTTAGAGGAGGCTAGTGGCTCAGAGAATATGTGGGAGGGGACAAGGTGTTAAGAAGATTGGAAATGTAGGAGTCCCATTATGAATGGCTTTGACAGTCAGAGGATTTTACATTTGATCCTGTAGTGGATAGGAATATTGGTAAATGTTTAACAACTGGCTTTCTGGAAAGAGACAGCAAAGCGACACACACACATATGTATGTGTGTATATATATGTATGCACATATATTTGTGTGTATATTATATACAGATATAATATATATGTTGTTATTTAGTTGTTTTCAGTCATGTCTGACTCTTCATGACTCCTTTTGGGATTTTCTTGGTAAAGAAACTGGAATGGTTTGCCATTTCCTTTTCCAGCTCACTTTACAGATGAAGAAATCGAGGGAAACAGGTTGAAGTATATACACTGTCAAGCTGAAAATATTTGGTTAAAAAAGTCAAACAGGCTAAATGCATATTGTTTATTCCCTTAAAGCTAGCAGTTACATGATCATGGAGTCAGAAGGAAAACCTCTGACAGTCTGATGGAAGAATGACCAGGCTATATTAAATACATAAAGGAATTTTTTTAGTTGTATAAATTGTAAATTTGGTGAGATAAGACAATTAACAAGGTAGAGTCAGTTGGAAATTAAGATCCTACGATGTCTGATTTCCTGTCTCTGCATATCAAGATAAGAAAAATACCATTCTGGCTGTAGGTATCCTGTCATAAATATGTCTTTCATGTTGCTGACACAGGAAAGGACATTTTTAGAGCAAACCAAAGCAGTCGAATTGATTAGTTCATGCTTTGGCCCTTATCAAAAGTCCAAAAATGATATTGTTATTAACATGTATGTAAGTTTATTGTACATTTTACCTAATATAAAGGAAGCATAGCACACAATTTACAATTCATAATGAAATAGACATTATTCTTTATTGTAAATTCCATGGAGTCAATGGATTCTTACAGAATGTTCTGGTTGACTTTTGCCGAACTCTTGTATCTGTAGCCAGCCTATGGTTGCAATTTAGCCATGATTTGACAAATGGAGTTGCATCCCAATCGGCTAATTCTTTTCCCAATAAATTTATTGTCATTAAATCAGATACATGATTTACTGTTAAACTATTTCTCACCCTCGTACAAATTATATTCATTAAATGGAAACCTCTCTCTGCTTCAGTTGTACTGATGGCAATAGTGCTAACGATCTTTTTCGCTTTCTGTACAGTTGCAGGTATTGGAACATTGTTTGCTTCTACATTATTATCTACAAAATCACGAAAATCGCTCAAGTCAATTTCATGTTTCAAAATTTCATTTAAGTGATGTAATTTTGTTTCACCAGCTCTCCATGGTGAAGTAAGTTCTTCAAAAGGCCAAGTAGATGGCTCTAATAAATCAAAATAATGAAAAACGTTTTCATCATTTCCCTCTGATAAGAGACGTAAGTTCATGTGTTGAATTATATTTTCCAGTAACTCATTCCTAGGAAGAGCCTTGAATGTATTATGTTTACCAAATGGAATACCTTTAAAGTTGTCTGAATTCATTAAATCTTCAACTTGAGATTCATGATTTCCAGTACCAATCTTTAATCTTTCCAAAGCTTTTATGGTGCATTTGATTAATTTTTGTGCTTTCTGAAGGCTGGTTGATTCTGACTGCAAATTCAATGAAGTCGAAAGTAATGAAAGTTCTTCAAGAATGTCAATCATTAAAGCAAGGTCTTGCAAGAAATTACTATTAGCTAATCTCTTTGCTAAACCAGAATATGAAGAAGAATGAGAAAAATGCGTATATAATGTAGGATATGCACGCCATACAGCAGTAGCAGCTCGCAAACTGCACGCCGCCCATCTTGGGCCCAGGACTTGACCAATTTCAGCAATTTCATTTTCAAGTTCCTTAGCTACCGTTCCTAGTTCAGTCTGATTTTTATTAGATTGGTGATAAATGGAATACATTTTATCCAGAAATATTTTTAAATGATTAACTTGTTTTATTTCAGATATCGAATCATCAAGTGATAATTGCAACTTATGATTTAAACAGGGCCAAAAGATGATTTTAGGGAAATTGTCCAATAGCTTTGTAGCTACTCCAGACTTTCTTCCCAGAATTTTATTAGCACCATCAGAACAAAATGCAATTAAGTTCGCTTTCAAATACTCATTATTAAAGCCACAATCATCTAAAGTGGACAACAACGTATCAATGATACACTCTGCTGTGGTCGACACCAACTCTTTTAAAGCAACAAATAACATTAGGGGTGAGGGTGCAGATTGAACTGCGTACTGGAGATAAATCACAAGAGTGCTCTTTTTTGAAATTGTTGATACCTCATCAATGATGATGCAGATTTTGGCATTCTCATCTATAATACTCTTAAATATCTTCATCTTAATTTCTTTTGCGATGTGTTCTGCTATTCTTGTTGCACTGTATCGTGTACGTAAACAATTGCCTATATCTATTCCGTTTTTCTCTTGTAATTCTATCGCCCCTTCAATATCTGATAAAGGCCTATTACGTTTGACTAAATTGTAAACAGTTTTGAAAACTCTTACAGTAGCATCAATATTTTTATTATTTAGTTTATGCACAATATTTGAAATTGAGTCATCTGCTGATTCTTTTAACAAGTTCTGAATTTTAGTATGGGCTTTAGAAACATCATGTTCCCTAATTTTTTTTCTCAGAGCAGCCTGTCTCGTAATTTTATTACTGCCATTCGGGGTGATTAAATATGCGCTCCATTCCTTGGACACATGGATGTGCTTTTCCGCTGTCACTCCTAAGTGCCGAACTGTAGAACAATCTTTACATCCTAATTTACCTCCTTTTATTTCAAGCCATTTGTACTGTTCTGAAAATAGAAATGCTTGCTTTTTGTTCCAACAATCTGGAAGCGTATGATTATCTATCTTTTCCTTTGTGGAACATGATGGTTCTTCTTCAATGACTAGTCGTCCAAAAGATTCAAAATTGGGTTCTGTTGGCTTTGGTGCTTCACAACGACTTTCATTTGCACCATTATTTTCTGCATCTGTCTTCACCTTCTTCACATTTAAAGAACTCAACAGATCACTTTGTCGTTTGGGTATTTTAGGAAGCATAATCTGAAAAATAATTGTATGGTAAGCTAGTAAAATTCATGATACCATTTGAGTGTTATGAGAATTCTGTTAAAGATGTCTTTATATGATTTTTGAAATAGCATAAATTTTAAGCTAAAATATTTGTATGAACTTGTATTTCAGTTTTCACTTACAACTTGAGTAGGACTTGCAATTTCTTGCAAAATTAATTGTCAGTTTTTAGAATTCTATCAACAACAGTGCCACGCTCAGACCGTGAAGAAATTCTTAATAATTTTCTGATCCAGCAAAGAAGTCATTCACGTCACTGATAAACAAATGAAAGGATGTAGTTCCAACACAAATGTTGATTGATATTTTCATCTAAGTTAATGAGTAAAATAAAAGCGAAATAATTTTCTATTTACTTGTCCATGATGCAAGTGACTTCTTTACTAAATTGGGTAATAGTTTTTGAAGACTGTAAGGATACTTTCACAATTTTTTGTGCTATACAGACATGACCCACTTGCATTGTTCATGTGGTTGGAGACTGCCCCACTGAAAAGTCTCACCAGTACCCTACCTTCAGAGATACTCACCTCACTCAAAGTGCTTGGGAGAGGGCCTGCTACCTCCTGGGCTGGTATTTCCTGGCTGCCCTTCTGTATTTCTGCCTTGACCTCATATTCACCACATTCTCCTGTCATAGGATACCAAGAAGCATGCTTTGCTTCCCTTTTCTTGGCTGATGTGCCCAGCCAGATGCTCTGAGTCATGGCTGAGTCTCTGGCTTCATCCCAAGGCTCCTGACTGAGACAATCTGAAGGAATAGGTAAAAATGTGTCATCAGTCACTGTCCTCTATATCTCCTGTTCTAAGTTCTGTAGCTTCCAAGAAACACAGTTTGAACCAGAGACAACAAAGACAGTCAAGGGGGAACTGGAAGGTAATTATAACAGATGCCCACCTGCCCACAACAAAATCATTTATGCCCCAGGGTCCTGCAAGGACTTACAAATGTCATCGAAAACAATTTACTCAACAACAAACATACAACTCCTGGCAGACACAAAGACAGAAACACAGGAAGAAACTCGGAAAAGTACTCAACTGAAAACGAGCTGAAATCTCAATCTATAAATACAAAAATATGCCCAGCAGAATGTTTGTCATAACAAAACAAACAAAGCCAGCTGTTAGTGAGTTATGAATGAGAAAGATACTGTTGTTATAACAACAAAAATGAGTCATCCTTCTAAGGGAAGATTTAAAGTGAATGAGGCAGGGGCTCAGAAACCAGATCTCCATTGAACCACAAGGAGAGGGAAAGGCAGAAACTGACAGCTACCAGTGAAGACTGGACAGGGAGGAAGGTAAGGCTCCTTGATTAAATAAGGGTGACAAGGTGGGCATTACCATGTTTCCAGCAAGATTAACAATCAGCAGACATGGAAGTTTATGGATACATGTGTAATCATTGACAACCTCGGGGTTTTTTTTCATATACATGCTTGTTTTTCTCATTTTCTTTTCCGTATTCTATTGTACACATGTGAATACCTGTAGTTGTTCAAATAAAACTGGTTATTCAGGACAATTTACATGTAAAGGCAGAGTTGGACCTTAAGGGGACCTTGGAGGTCATCATGTCCAATGCCCTTGTTTTGCAGAAGAGAAATCTGAAGCCTAGAAAAGTTCAGGGGCACAGGCTACCAAGTGTCCAAGGCAAGACAACGGCCCCCAATCCCTGACTTCAAGCCCACAGAGTTACCGTTCTCCCTTCTTGGTACACTGTTTATCTGTTCTTTACCCCCATTCTTAACTGACCCCACCCTCACGATAAAGAGAAGAGTTAAGCCAAACAATCCAACAGACCCTATCAAAAAGTGATGCCATATTTGTTGTTGTACACTTTTCAGTAGTGTCCAACTCTTCATGAACCCATTTGGGGTCTTGGTAGATATAGTGGAGTGGTTTGCCATTTCCTTCCCCGGCTCATTTTATAGATAAGGAAACTGAGGCAAACAGGGTGAAGTGATATGCCCAGGGTCACACAGCTAGTAAGTGTCTGAGGCTAGATTTGAATTGAGGAAGACGACTCAAGTCTTCCTGACCCCAGGCCCACTGGAGCCTGGGTGCTGGGCACGTCACTTTATCCTGTTTGCCTCAGTTTGCTCATCTGTAAAATATGTTGGGGACATGGCTGTGTGCTATTGTGCCTCCACATGCCACATGCCACATCCTTAATCCTCTATTTCTTTATTAAGGAAGAGATGGGGAAGGGGGAGGGTGCAGAGAAGGAATGTTCCATTACCAGTTATCTACCTACTGAGCTTGTCCAGTACAGCTGAGCAGAGCCTGACAGTCTTTCTGAGTCTTTATTGTTTATGAAAATGTAGTTATTGTATATACTCAGGGTTGACAAAGTACAGCCCACAAGCTCATCTTTTCTTATATGGCCTCATGAACAAAGAATGGTTGTTACATGTTATAATATTTTACTTAGAGCAAATACTTTATTTAATGATGTAAAAATACTTTATGAAATGATGTAAAAACCATTCTCAGCTCATGAGCATCCATAATGAAGTCATAGTGACCCACTGGCCATCTTTCACTTCACCTCCACCTCAGCCCTGCATCGCTTGAACCAAGCTGTTCTGTTTCTCTGAAGCTTTCGTATTTGTCATCTCTTAAGACAAAAGAATACTCAATTACTTAGTTCAGATATTCCCTAATTAATGGATACCCATTTATTTTCAGAATTTTGTCCTCTTCATGCTCTGGCTTTTTTGTACTCAGAGTAGCAGGAAAGGCACCCCAAGGGCCCAGGCCCTTATTTCTATTCTCCAATTACGTCTCAAGGTCAATTTCAATGCCCTTTAAGCACACATGAGGGTAGTCTACGTGCTGTAGGGCCTTAGGAAAAGCTTGCCCAGCCACCATAGCACAGCCCTATAAAATACTGTTACTATTACCCTGTCAGACCTGACTTCTGGGTTGGTTGGTTTTGCTTAACTCCCCGCTTCATTTTTACTCTTTCTTTTAAGTGATAGCTCTCTGATGGTTGGGAAAGGGCAGACAGACATGCTCGGAAATGAAAGTGTTGGATAAATAAAATACAACAGTGCAATTAAGAAAAAACAGCACATCTCCCCAAATCACCGAGCTGAACGTTTTGGCGGTGTGTCAACTGAGCAGCCATCCAGGAATCAATAAACCAAATGGCACAAACTATTGAGGGAAGAACACTTTCTTCAATGAGAGCTGCTGGGACTATCAGAAGTTAGGTTGGGGGATCACTTCACATCATCGACCTCAAGAACTTTCAAGTAAACACAATGAATACACATTTCATATAAAAAAAAATGGAGTAGCCTCAGAAGGCTACTTGGAAAGGCTATTTAAAAGCTATAATGAACTGGCACAAATTCAAAAGAGAAAGATGCTTCTAAGCATGGTCAAGGATGAAGGGTAGGGATGATGCAGTGGCCTAGAGTCAGGAAGATCTGAGTTCAAATCCAGCCTCAGAGGGTCCTAGCTGTCTAACTCTGGGCAAGTCACTTCACCTTCTTTGCCTCGGTTTCCTCATCTGTATAATAAGCTGGAGAAGAAAATGACAAACCACTCCAGTATCTTTGCCAAGAAAATTTCAAATGGAGTCAGACACAACTGAAATGACTGAACAAATAAGAAGATGGAATTCTCAGTGGAAAAATCAGAAATGATCAATGACCTCCTGGATAACTGTTCAAACTCTCCAATGATTATGAAATGTAAATTTAAAAAAACTCTGAGACATTACTACTTTATACCCATGAAATTGGCAAAAAAAAAATCTTAAAATAATTCAGTGTTGATGGGGCTATGAAGAAAGAGACATCTCATCATACTACTGAGCCAGTTAGGAATGGATATGAACTTACTGGAAAAGATAACAGCAGTCTCCAATAAGAACTAGCAAGAGTTCGTCCTGCTAGATCTAGGGAGCCCACTGGCAAAAACATATTCTAAGAATAGTCTCCAAAGGAAGGAAAAAGAGACCTTTATGCCAAAGTATTCACAGCAAAAACTGGGGGGAAACCCCAATAACCAGCAATTAGCGATGGCCAGAACACAGTGAAATGAACCTGGAGGAAGGTAATCATGCCATGTGAAATTATAAACGGGAAGAGAGATGGGACAAACCCACCAACAAGGAGTGTTCCTTTGCTTCCACAGACCCGCCAACATGGAAGCTCATTGTTTTACTGCCTACACAAAATGTCGGGTTCGAGACTGGACCATGTTGCTTTCACTGGCAAGTGAAGATTAGTAAGGCAGAACATTATTTCAATAGACTATTAACCATTGGTGTTTCTTTCTCCAAACATTTTCTGTTCATTTCCTTTGATCATTTATCTACCAGGGACTAGAAACAACTGATGAAAAGAGGGAATCAATTCCACATCGACATGACTGATGGAATCAACGTCAAAAGCTACTCCCCCAAATAGTTAAAACAGAACCATCACCTATTTCTAGGAGCACACAAACAGGTGGTGCCAGAGAACAGCAGTCGTGTAAATGACAGAACTCAAGAGGGAAGTTCAGACTTCCCAAGGTCGAAGTCTTCCCCAAATGACTCAGAACACTCGAGGCTTTCGATGAGTCCCATCAGCCTGTCTGTCACTCACTCACCTGGATAAACGGCTCTAGGGATGCCTGCCTTGAGCATCAGTGGTGCTTCTCCTATCTCCAACTGGGAGACCACATCAGGTTTGGCTGCAGGAAACCCTGCCCCTAGGGGAAGAAATCAAGAAAGTGGGCACAGAGGGCCACCTCAGAGGTCAGCCCAAGCTGCTTCCTCTTCGGTTAAACAAAGTTAAGTCCAAGAGGATGGTACAAAGGACCTCAGAGTGATGGAGTTTTGAGACAGGTCACATGTCTGAGGTGGGCCTGCTACGGGAAGGGTCCTTCATCTGCCTTGTATCTCTGCAAAAAACAGTGGACTGAACAGAAAGGATGAAAAATTACAAGCTCAAGGCCAGAATGAGGAAGCTGGCAATGACCTGGCCCTGTGGGCAGAAAGGATTCATCTAGTGAATGCATCTCAAAGGGCACACCTGACCAGTTCTACACATTGGGCAGTGGCTTCAGGAACCCTTCAGATCCCATCCCCCACAGTTGGGAAGAAAGGAGATTGCAGAGATGCCCCTATCACAGGGGCACAGAGACTTTACCCACAGACACCAGGTTCTCATAGTTCTCCAGCATCACATCCCGGTACAGGTCCCTCTGGGCCGGGCTCAGGCGTCTCCACTCCTCCAATGAGAAGACCACAGCCACATCGCTGAATGTCACCGGAAGCTGAAACATCCAACATATTCCTACTCAGCCAAGGACCATCCCTCTCACATCCATGGGCAATCAAGAGAGCTGGTAAGGGGTGAAGGGAGGCCTTCCTAGCACTGAGAGTTTTTTAAAACTCATTTGTGAGAGGAACAAGGGCAGAGCCAAAGCTGATGGAGCCCCCTTGGCTTGTCACCATCAGTATGTGCCAAGACACTGAAAAGCATTTTGGGATGTTGCCTAGAGTTGAGGTCTATTTTTCTTCCTCTCTTTCTGTGGGCGAGTCCATTCCTCCTGGGACCTCCCCCATTCTGTGCATCCCCTAATTTGTGTGTTAAGCTCCAGAATTCCTATGCCTGTCCCACTGAGACCTAGGGAGATGGAGGCCCATGGTACCCAGAGCTGCACCCAAGACTGAGATGAGCCAAGATCATCCAAGGGAGGGGAGATGAGAAGATGCTTTGGAAGAGGGAGTCCTTATTCACCTGGAGCCTGGCTGTCAGCTGCCCAGAAGCCATTTCTTTCCTGGGGCTCCTGTCCTCAGGCAGGGCAGGGTCTTGAGGACTGCAGGCTGTGGGCAGAGATCGGAAGAGAGGCAGACTGCTGGTCAGCCCCATAACTCCCAAGCACAGTCCTTGCAGCACTCCCAAACCTGTCTGTGTCTATGGTGCCCTCAGCTTTCTCCACCACTGCTCAGTACATCAGGAAAAAGGTAGGTGTGTCTGCCAGGTGTGCTCCAGATGCTGGCTCCCTTTCACAGGACCCTCAGCAGTCCTCGCAGCCCTCCCCCTCATGTCCTGCTCACAACCAATCATATTCTCTTTAGCATTTTGGATAGAACCCAAATTGGTCGTTAATGAGCCACTGGGTAGCCCAGGGTACTGGGTCTGGAGGCAGAAGATCCGAGTTCAAATCCTGCCTCAGACCCTTTCTAGCTGTGAGAGCCAGGGCAAGTCTGTCTCCTTTTTCTCATCTTTAAAATGGGGATAGTAACAGTCCCTCCCTCCCTTCCAGGGGGTGTAACTATAAAACACTTAGTACAGGGCCTAGATTCGAGCAGGTGCTACAGTTATCCCTTCCTCCCTCACAGTTCAGATCTACTGCAGGTTGGCATAAGAAATGAAATGGGAGGGTTTTATGGAAGCCACAGATGATACTGTGGGCCATCAAACAACAGCGCCTGTGACCAAATACTGAGGACAAACCTTAGACTCAGGTATGAAAAACATCCCATAAAAGAAAATGGACAAATTCAGACCTGTCTAGAATGAGACGGCCACACAATCTAATGCAGTCGCAAGGGTTGCTGCGCCTCTATCCCCATCGTGTAGAAGGGATGATGGTATAAATGACTGCTACTGTCATTATTCTACCCTTCCTTAAATTAACAGCCGTTGTCTACCATGATTCCCCAAATCAGAAACCTCCCTCTTACCCCATCCAGATGTCTACCTGAGCTATCCTGCCACCAGCTCTGAGGCTACTCACCCCTCCCCACTGGACCTCCAGACCTCATATCCTCAGGACCCAAAATTGCCCACCCAGAGTTGAAGTTGCCTCAAATAGGGAGTGCAAATCCATCTTGCCCACCAAGTCTAGACCAGACCTGACTTCACAGCACATTCCCCTATCTATTTGGGTCATCTTATTTAGTCAATTAGTTGTATCTGACTCTTTATGACCCCATCTGGCATTTTCTTGGCCAAGATACTGGAGTATTTGCGATTTCCTTCTCCAGCTCATTTTACAAGTGAGGAAACTGAAGCAAATAGGGTTGAGTGACTTGTTCAGGGTCACGCATATAGGAAATATCTGAAGCTGGTCCTCCTGACTCCAGGGCTGGCACTCTACTGTGCCACTTAGCTGTCCATCTTGGCATCTGCCAAAGTACACATACATCATGCCTGTTACCACCACCATCCCCAAACATTCATTTATTCTGTATCTTGCTCTGGGCCCAATAATTAAATCAGTAAGACCCTGGCATCTAAAAAGGGCACCATTGCTCTACACATCAACTCAACATTCTTGTGATTCTGGGGACAAATTCTCTTACCAGGCCATTGTTCTCCCACATATAAGGCTCTTCTGTATTAGAATGTAAGCTCCCCAGGGCAGGGACTATCTCCTACTTGAATTTATACTTCCAGCATTTAGGAAAAGTCTCTTTGTTCATTCACCAACCAGTTAGGTGTGAGGTAAAACCTTAAGAGTGGTTTGGGTTTCCCTTTCTCTTGTGATTAGTTCTCTGATCCAGTCTTCCCTTCCTTTGCCAATACCCTGCAGTTGTCCTTTGACCACTTATCTAGTGGGGAATGAGTTTAGGGATTCCATAAGTGTGTTTTGTTCCCCACATATTCTGTATTCACCATGGCCTTAATCAGAGATATTGGATGTGAAGATTTTTTCTCCCAATCACCCACTTTCCTTCTTACCATACTTGCATTGATTTTGTCCTTGTCATCAAAGTCATCTCTTTTAGCTTCTTCTTGTTCCTTGTTTGGTCCCCAGGCACAGATCTGAACATTTTATGATGTGACCTTCAATATCCTGGTCATACATCCCTTCTGACCTCAATGCAACATAAGACACTGGTTGAAATCTAACTTCCATCAAATCCTTCCAAGGCTTCCCGTCAGCTTTTGCCAAATAGGGAATTCTTTCTTAAGTGGAGAGTTGGACGTAAGTGAACCGACTCAACAACATACTTCTCTTTTTATACCAATATTAAAACATCTGGGTGATTATAGCTTTATGGTATAAGGAGAGGCCTGAGAATCTCTTTTTTGTAGTTGTATATTCTCCAGGACCTAGCCCTGGCCTGGAACATAGTAGGCACTTTAATAAACGTGCACTTCTCATTCTCACTTATTGGACTCGTTGCACTGAGATTGCTCTATGTAAGACAAACACAAATAAACACAATTCACAAGTTTCACCTCACAATTAGCAAACTGGCAAAAATGAGGAAAGACTGAATCAGCCAATGCTGGAGAGGCTGTGGGAAGATAGGCACAAGGAGGTGACCAGGGGGAGGTATGAATTCTAGACCATTCTGGAAGGAAGTTTAGACTTCTACAAATTAATGAACTGCCTACCCTTTGACCTAGAGATCCCACGGGGCAGAAAGTAAGGTTCCAAAGTGGCCAAAATATTTACAAAAGTAGCACCTTTTGTGAAACCAAATGTGCCCACTGAGAATAGGAGTAAGTAGGAGATAAGAAAGAAGAACTAGGAGGAATGTGGAGAAGCATGGGAAGGGAAAGGGAGCAGAATGAGGAAAATGTTGTACTCTCAACAGTGATGGAGATAATAGTAGCACCTGCCTTATCGGAAACAGGGTAGGGACTCCCTCAAGACTAGTTATTAAAAAAAGAATGTACAAGAATGTGTAAGAATGGAAATAGAAATGGCAAAACAAAGCTGAGGGACTTCTAATTATAATGACCAAGCTTGGCCCCAAGAAGAGATCAACAAAAGTCCACCTCCCTCCCTTAGACACCCGAGGTGGGGAACCACGGGAGCATAACATTGCATATATTACTGTGGGCTGATGCAGAATTACTTTTTTTCTCTCCTCTCATCTTTTTTTTCTTCGTTACAGGAAAAGTCTTTTTGTGGATGGATATAACTGGAAATGAGAGGATTTAATAAATAGGATGTTCCTTTGAAAATTTTTTTAAGGAGATAAGTATCTAAGATGGAAGCAAGGGCTGGTAACAATAGGTGAATATAAACGTGTTTTCCAGTTCTATAAATAAGGGAACTGAGGCGCTGACCTCAGAGTTGCAGCTGGTAAGGGACACTAAAATTTTCTTAAAGGATGTTGGGAGAAGGGCAGAGGCCATCCTACAAGAGGCTTCCTCACTGTGTAAAAACTGGCACCTAGTAGGTGCTTAATAAATGTTCAGACTGATCTGCTTTTTCACTGCTGAGGACATTTGGATGGCAGTGGCAGGAAACAAGAAGAAATAAACATTTATATAGCATCTGCTACATGCTGAGCACTGTGCTAAGGGCTTTACAAATGTTTTCCCATTGGATCCTCACAACAGCCCTGCAAGGAAGGGTGCTGTTGGATTACTCTCAGTTGAGGAAACTGAGGCAAAAAGAGGTTAGCACATAGTGCATGCTTAAATTCACTGAAGCATATAAAATACTAGCAAGCCTTTGAAGTCTGTCCTTTTTACTGTTTTTATTTAGAGACAGCTGAGAGCACTGGGTCTGAAGGCTGGAAGATCTGCGTTGACATCCAACTTTAGATACTAGCTCTATGCTCCGGGTAGGCCTGCCTCAGTTTCCTCAATTGTAAAATGGGGATCCACCTCCAGCGAGGGTCACGGGAGGTCCCTCTAAAGTGCTTGGTACCTAGTAGTTGTTGAATGAACCCGTTTTCTTCTCTGATCTCTGAAAGCAGTTGGAGCCAGGACAACCCTAACCCCTGTCCCCACTGTGCCAGGCCATTTTAACTGGCCTTGCCTCTCCAGGACCCGCCAGTCTTCACCAGCCAGACCCCCAGTAACCAAGGCAGGGCTATGCTGGGTGTAGGTGGCTCAGGCTCCGAGGGGGAGGTCGAGGCAGGGCCTCCACCCTGGGCCAGTCACTTCACCCGGTCAGCCTCGGGTTTCTGCCCATCTCACTGCGGGGTGGGGAGGGGAGGGCAGACTCTTGTTCTCTGCAAGCCTTGGCCCCCAACCCCCCCTACCCCGTGCAGACACGCACGCACCCCTGGGGTGACTCCTTCAGGGACCACGGGGGGGGCACGGAGTCACTACCTGAAATCCAACCCCCTCACACCATCAACCTTTACTGCGGCCCTACTATGCGCCCGGTGCCGGAGGGGCCCGCCCCCGGAACCCCCATCCTGATTGGGGAGGGGGGGCATGCCAGAACCGCACCTGGCGGGGGAAGGGAGAGCATGGCAGCCCTAGGCTCGGCCTGGCCAAAGGCACGGAAGGGACGCGAACCCTAAAACATGAGCCTGGAAAGGCGCGAGGGGCCCGAGTGCAGTCTGTAATCGATCCCGGGGTCGTGGGGGGCCCCGCGAGTTCACGAGCAGGGCGGTGACGCGGTCGCTTTCCTCAAAGACCTCATTAAAAGGTCAAACAGCCCACAGGCGCGTGGCGTCCCGCTCCAGCACCTCCCACGTGCAGGGGCTGACTTCTGGGACTGACTAAAGCGGCCCTAGCCCGCGACCGTGGGCGGCAGAGCCTCTGCGCATGCGCAGTTTCCCCCTCTCCCCCTGGTTACCCCTACGCCTTTTCTCCCTTAGTCAGGCCGGAGCCTCTGCGCATGCCCACTCTCCCTCCGGTAGTCGCACCCACAGCCCCTCCCTTAGGCAAGACGCTGAGCCTCTGCGCATGCTCAGTTCCTACTCCCCATCCTGTAAATGCCCCATGTCCCTCCCGGTCAGTCAGGCCGCTGAGCCGATGCTCAGTCTCACCCCTTCCCGTGGCTGCCCACGTTCCCAACAGTCTATTGGCAGAGCTTCTGCGCAAGCTCACTCTCCTCTTCTGTAAATGCCCCACGGCCCTCCTGGTCAGTCTGGGGCTGAGGTTCTGCGCACGCTCAGTCTCACCGCCTCCGTGGCCGCCCACGTTCCTGGGGGTCCGGCTGGCTGCGGGGCTTCTGCGCATGCTCAGTCCGCGTCCGGGGCTTCTCCAGCCCTCTCTGTGCGGAGTGCCCCTCCCACTCAGCCCTCCACCGTCCGGCTCCGTCCGCGTCTCTCCCCGCTCCAGCCTCAGTCTGTGACTCCCGCGCTGCCCATCTTCCCTCCCGGCCTCGTTCCAAGCCCGCAAGTCTGGTCACCAGCTAGTCCCGAATGGCGTCCACATAAGCGCACACAGGCGCACATCGCAATGCCTCGCCCAATCAGAGTCCTCCGTGCCTCTCCCAGCCCACCAATCGCAGCGAGCTGGTCCTCCTGTCCTGCCTCTGGAGCGGGGGCTGTGCTGGAGCCAGCTCGAGAGCCGCTTGTTAAATGTCCAGGGTGGGCATGTAGTGTAGAAATCAGCCAACGCTACCAGTCAGATCCTGCTTTGCTGCTCAGTTGGTTGTCTAGACTTTTAAAAAGTGACAGAGAAAATGTCAGTAATGCAGGTTCAACTTAAAGGGCTACGGGTACAATTTTTTTTTTTGTTCTGGAGAGCCAGTTGTTAAACATTTACAGTGTGAGTGCCCCAGCTGGGTAAGGCTAGGGTGCTCAGAGTCTTGCCTAGTGCTGCCCAGCCTAGACCAGCTACATTTCCCCCAACAGAGTAAAAAATGGTTGGAATGGGAGGACCTTTATACTCTCCAAGCAATTTGCTCCTGCCGCCTCCAGGGTCAAATGCACTCCTCCCCTTCTCTCTCTCCCCCGTCTCCGCTCAGAAGTGTAGGAGGGGACAAAAGTGTGAATTCATAGACCGAGCTATAAGGAACCATCCAAGCTCCTGACCTTCCAGATTGAGGCCAAGACTCCTATGATTTAGCCTAGGTCTCCCAAGTTGGTGAGGTTTGATTCCACCCAGGTCCCCTCCCACAAAACACCACGCCTCCAAACTTTTGGTATTGTCATTGGCTCCCATCCCCACCCCACTCTCCCCTATGCTTGGAATGCTCTCCCTCCTCACAGACCTCAGGCTTCCCTGGCTCTCTTCAAATCCCTGCTAAAATCCCACCTTCTACAAGAAGACTTTCCCCATCCCCTTTCATTCTAGTGCCCTCCCTCTGGGGATGCTTTCTCATTTATCCTACATAAAGCTTTTTGTACATAGTTACTTGCATGTCATGTTTCAGCTTGGGGACTTTTCTAGAGCAAATTGTCTTTTACCTTTTTTAAAAAATAGGTTTTTATCGACATTTTGTCCCTTATATCATATCATCATAATTATCTCAAGTATCCCTCCCTCCTTCCCAGAGAGTCTCCCCATATAACAAATAGTATTTTTTAAAGGAAAAAAAATTAGCACAACTGATCCATACATGAGAAATCCAAAAACTTGCCATGTTTGGCATCTCCACGAAGGAGAGGGGCAGATTTGGGTGTTTCTTCTCATATCTCTTTACTGGAGTCCTACTTGATTTTTATAACTATGTTACATTTACTTTTGAAATTTTAGTGTATAGTTGTTCATTCCCTTTACATTGTTGCAGTTACTGTGATGGGGTTCAGACTCTAGGAGCCTCCTTAAGCTCCCCTTGAATCTTCCCACTTAATCTGGCTTTTCTTACTCAAATCTAATCTTCCCATTTGTTCCGGCAGTCTCAAGAAGCCCACGGGCTTTTCATTATCATTTCAGTTGTCTGTTGCACTCCCCTCCCCTGATCCCATCAAAACCCCATTCCCCAGGCTGCCATCAAGATCTGTATCCATTCCCATACAGCCCCTATCAAAATCTCTGGATTGCCCCACCTGCTTCCCACCCAAACCCTCCTTTGTCTGATATCTCCTGATAGCCTCCAGCTGTTTCCAGCCTTTTACCCTCCTCCCACTTCTCCTCCAGACCCTTCCTAAAACCCCTCCTCCCATCACCCTGGACTACCAGACCACCCCCACCCCTACCCCCCAGATCCCTCCTATACTCTTTTCTGTATTTAAGTTCCATCTTGCTTCCAGGAAGGCACTCAGATTCAATCCAGCTCAGACTCTGTCTAGCTGGGATTCTATCTGGCCTGCTTGTGAATATAAGCGTCACAAATGCTTAGGGTCCATAAGAGGCAACCCAATTAGGCGAATCCTTAATAAACTTTGTTTTCTTTGGCTTTAAGAAGGCTTGAGTCGAATTCATTCGAGCAGGACCCGGACTGTCGATATTTTGGGGTCCACCCCTCACCCATAACCTCATCAACTGTATGTACTGTTTCTTGCCTCTGCTAATTTCAGTCTATATCAGTTCATGTATAGATCTTTCCATGCTTCTCTGTATTCATCACACATCATTTCAAATAGTACAGTAAAAATGCATTATATTCATGACCACAATTTGTTTATCTATTCCCCAATTGAGGGGCATCTATTTTGTTTCCAATTTCTAGCTATCACAAAAAGTGCTGCTATAAATATTTTGAAGTGTGTGGGAATTTTTTCTTATTAATGGTTTCTTGAGGAATGGATTCTCTGGTTCAACAGACATTTCAGTCACTTTATCTGCATAATTCCAAATTTCTTTGCAAAATGCTTGTAGCATTCACAGTTCCACCAATAATGTTGTTAGTGTGCCTATGTCTCCAGAACTCCAACATTGACTGTTGTTATTTTTTTGCCTTTTTAGCCAATTTTCAGGGTGTGAGGTAAAACGCCAGGGTAGTTTTGATTTGCATTTTTCTTATTAACAGTGATTTGGAGGATTTTTCATGCAGCGGAGAATATTTTGCAGTCCTTTTGAGAATTGATTGTTGATATCCTTTGGCCATCCATCTACTAGGGAGTGGCCCCATATATATTTATTAATTTCTTATATGTCTTGGATGCCAAACCCTTAGCAGAGAAATTTTATACAAAGATTTTTTCCCCCATTCAACCACCTCCCTTGTCCCAGATGAATTAATGTTATCTGTGAAGTTTTTCAGTTTCAAGGAATCGAAGTTATCTCTGTAGACCTTTGTAATTGTCTCTGCCTTTTGGTTAAGAATGTGTCTCCTACCCCTAGCTGTGAGACCTGTGTTATCTGTTTCTTTTCTAATTTTTTAATAGCTCGAACTCTAATATTAAGGTCGCTTAAGTATTCAGAATGGATTGTGGAGTGTGGTGTAAGGTGCTGGTCTAAGCCTGTGTCTTTTGCCTCTCTCTTTGTGTTCCCAGCTCTTAACAGGGTGCCTGGCACATGGTAAGTGCTTAAGAAACACTGGACTGACTCTTCTCACTGTCAGGCTAGCCTGCTTACCGCTCCTCAGCAACACTTTCTTCACTTCATGGGCTTACTCAGTCACCTCTTTTCTTTTAAGACTCACTTCACGTACATCAGCCTCTCCAGGTCCTGATGATTGTTCACTCTGTTCCCTTGTTATCTCTCCCTACTTCTTTCTCCTTCAATCTCTCAGAACTTAAATTTTTATTTTGAACACCAAACTAAATAGACTTTGCCATATACACAGTAGAACAGAAAAAATATAACTGGACATGAAAATTTGGATGGACAGTGTCCTTTTCTTTCTAAATATACAAAAAATTCAGTACATAATTTTTTAAAAAAATTTATTTTTACAAAGATCCATATTCCCTCCTTCCCAATCCTCCTGCCCTCTTCCTTCCCCAATCTCCAAAACAAGAAAAAATGAATTTCCATATTGGTTAAATGGGAAAAAAAACCAAATCACTCTGAACCCTGGGGCTGGGTCTGATAGGAGGTGGCTAGTATCCACACATACATTTCAAAGCTGCTCTGCTTGTCTGGAATTTTTTTCTGGCCTCTTTTCTGTTTTCTTCTATATATGAAAAAAATGAACCTGATTCTCCTTTCTTGGGGGTGCAAGCCTATTCTTCGCTTCTGTCCTCCTTCCCTCCATTAAAAGAAATTTAAGACAAAGCCCTTGTAAGAAATATGCATAGGCAAGCAAAGCAAATTTCTGCATTAATCACCTTCAAAAATGTGTTTCTTATTCTATATCTTGTTGTGGTGGAGGCATTTGCATGGTACAATGAAACTGTGAGCTAGACTGTGGAGGACAGGTCATAGTGGAGAGTTGTGACAAAAGGTGATCCGCTGGAGAAGGAAATGGTGAGCCTGTCCAGTATCTTTGCCAAGAAAACCCCATGGACAGTACTAATATGATAAAGAGATGAGCCCTCAGGTTGGAAGGTGTTCAGCACTTGTCTGGGAAAAAGGAGAGGACAAGTACAAGCTGCTCCAGTACAAGCAAAGCAGCTGGGCCAAAGCCAAAGAGAAGTTCACCCGTGAATACATCTGGTGATGAAAGCAAAGTCTGATGCTCCAAAGATCAATACTGCCCAGGTGTTTGGAATGTAAGATCTAGGAACCAAGGAAAACTGGATGTGGTCAGACAGAAGATGGATAGATAATGGGTCAACATCCGGGGTGTTGGTGAACTTAACCGGATGGGAATGAGTGAATTTAATTCAGGCAATCATTACATGTACTTCTGTGGGCAGGAATCCTTTAGAAGCAATAGAGAAGGGTGAGAAAAGCAGTACTGGAGTAGAATCTCCGTGATATCTTAGACTGCAAGGCAAACTGTTCAATATCACATTAGTACAAGACTGCGCTCTAACCACGGATGCTGAAGAGATCAAAGTTGATCCATTCTATGAAGGCATACAATATCTTGTAGAAATAATACCCCTCTACCCCCAACGTCACCTTCATCTTCGGGGATTGGAAAGCTAAAGTAGGAAATCAAAGATAATTGGAATAACAGACAAGTGGGGCCATAGTATCAAAAATGAGTGGGGCTGAGACTAATAGAGCTTTGTCAAGATTACTGACTGGTCATAGCAAATACTCTTTTACGGACTGATTATATACTTTGCAGTCAAAGGTGGAGAAGATCTATTCAGTCAGTTAAAACAAGACCTATACTGACTGTGGCTCAGATCGTGATTTTCTTATTGCAAAATTCAGGTTTAAATTGAAGGAAGTAGGGAAAACCATCAGATCATATAACTTAAATGACATCCTTCATGAATATGAAGTGAAGTGATAAATAGATTTAAGAGATTAGATCTAGAAGATAGAGTGCCTAAAGAACCATGGACAGAGGCTCACAATATTGTACAAAAATCAGGAACGTGAAACATGAGAAAGACAACCAAATGACTGTCTGATGAGGGTTTACAAATAGCTGACTGAAGGAAAGCAAAAGGGAAAGGAGAAAAGGAAAGATATACTCAACCGAATGCAGAATTCCAGAGAATAGCAAGGAAAGACAAGGTCTTCTTAAATGAACAATGCAAAGAAATAGGACAAAATAATAAAGTAGGAAACACAAGAGATCTCTTCAAGGAAATTAGAGATATCAAGGGAGTGTTTCATGAAAAAGTTGGATATGACAAAAGATAAAAATGATAGGGACTTAATAGACGCAGGAAAGATTAAAAAGAGGAGGTGAGAATATGAGGAAGAACCATAGAAGGAAGATCTTAATATCATGATGGTGTGGTTACTGATCTAGAGCCAGAAATCCTGAAGAATAAAGTCACGTGGGCCTTAGGAAGCACTGCTAACAATAAGGCTCATGGAGGGGATGGAACTCCAGCTGAGTTATCTGAAACCTAAAAGATGATGCTGTTAAAATGCTGCACTCAGTATGCTAACAAAATTAGAAAACTCAGTCTTTGCCATAGCTTAGAAAAGATCGGTTTGTATCCCAATCCTAAAGAAGGACAATATCAAGACTGTGTTCAGATTGTTCACAACTGTGCTTGTTTCATATGTGAGCAAGGTGATGTTGAAGATTCTGCAAGCTAAGCTAGACGTCAGAAATATTTGAACCAAGAATTCCCAGAACAGGCTGGTTTTCAAAGAGATAGAGCAACTAAAGACCAAATTGCGAAGATTTGCTGGATTATGGAGAAAGCAAGGACATTCCAGAAAAATACCTACTTCTGCGTCATTGACTATACTAAAGTCTTTGATTTTGTGGATCACAAAGTCTTCAAAGAGATGGGAAGACCAGACCATCTTATATGTCTCTTGAGATACCTTTATGCAGGCCAAGAACCAACAGTCAAAACCAAACATGGAATAACTGATTGGTTTAAGATTGGGAAAGGAGTGGGACAAGGTTGTATATTGTCAGCTTATTTATTTAACTTACATGCAGAGTACATCATGCGAGATGCAGGCTGGATGAAACAGAAGGTGGAATTATGCTTCCCAGGAGAAATAGCATCTATGTCAGATATGCAGATATGGTCATTTCATTCATTGATCAGAGTTCTTAAATATTTCAAAACTGTTTTTCTTTACAATGGTGTTGTTACTCTATAAATCACACCCCTGGTTTTGCTCACTACCCTGCCTCAATTCATTCAAGTCCTCCCTCTTCCCTCTGAAACCCCACTTTCAACACCTCACAGAACAATAATGTTCCATTCCATTTATATCCTATAATTTATTCCACCATTCTCCAACTGACAGATATGCCCTTAGTTTCAACATAATAGCTGCTCTTTTGTTAATTGCTATATAAAAAGAGCAGCTATTGTATCTTTCTGTACATGTGGATCATTTTCTTCCCTTTTTTTAATCTCTTGAGAATTTAGACCTAGTAGTGAGTGCTATTACTGAGTCAGAATATACACAGTTTATTGCTTTCTGGGGCATAGTTCCAAGTGACCTCCCAAAATTGAGAATATCTAAGCAAATTGTGGCACATGAATAGAATAGAATATTCCTGTGCTCTAAGAAATAATTAATATGATGAATGCAGAGTAAAGGAAATCTGATGCAAAGGGAGGTAAGCAGAACCAGGAAAATAACATAAGCAATGACTACAACAATGTAGGAGGAAAGGGCATGAGCAAAACAATGGAGAATGGTTACTATGCCAGATGATCAAACTTGGACCCAAAGAATTGATATGAGAAGTGAAAAGTGTCCGTGGTGCTCCGGAGAGCAACCAGAATCCAGAGGGTGGAAGGCATTGAGGAAGACTAACCCTAAAGAAGACAACATGAGGAGGGCAAGCGGGTCTAAGTGTACCAGATAACTGTGGGAAACAGGAAAATTGCTCCCATTTTCCTGCAGGAATGGCTATTGCTAAGAGAGAAAAGAGAGAAGTGGAGTTAAGATCTATAAAGCAATAATATTGTTAAAGAGAGGAAGTTCAAAATAGGTATGACAGAAATCTTAATTCCAAGGGGAACACAGAAACTAAAGCAGAAATAAAGAAGAATAAGGACTATGAATAAAAGAATAAAAGTTTAGAATAGACAGAAAAGGAAGATGATGAATGAAGAGAATGAAAGAAAGAAATCCTTTTTTAAAAAAGGCACAGAAAATTAAAAAAAAGATCAGCAAAGGAAGTTGAAAGGGAGGAGGAAAGGAAGATTTTAATTAAGTATCTAACTGAGAAAAAAAGAGAATATAAAGCCATTTGTTGCTAATTTCTATCAAAGTCTTCATGAGAATTGTTAATGTAAACAAAACTCTTTTTCAGTTGTTTTGTCTCTGTCAACTAGAATTTCATCATGTGCAACTCTATTTAAAATAAAATTTTAATTAAAAAATTCTATTTTCTTTCCCTCTTACCTACTGAGAAAAAAGAAAAACAAAACCTTGTCAAAGTCAGGGAAAATTAATTCTGCTTTGCCTACCTCCAAATAATATGCATTTCAGTCTGCACTCTTATGAAATATATTCCCCACCTCCTGACAAAGAAGGGATGAACTTAGGGTGCAGATTGAGCCACATTCTTCTTGAATAAGGCCAAAGTAAGAATTAGTTTTGCTTGACTTTACACTGATCAGAGCTCTTAAGTTTTCAAAGTTCTTTGTCTTTATGATGTTATTATTGTATAAATTGTTTGCCTGCTTCTCATTTCATTCAGCTTCAGTTCATACAAGTCTTCTAATGTTTCTCTGAAACTATCCTTTTCACCATTTCTTACAGCATTCTATTGCATTCACATACCAGAACTTCTTCAGCCATTCCCCAGTTGATAGGCATGTCCTCAGTTTCCAGTTGCCACCATGAAATTGCTGCCATATTTTTTTTTATGGGTCCTTTCCTTCATTCTTTGATCTCATTAGAAACATAAACTTAATAGGGGTGTCTCCGGGTCAAAGAATATGTGTAGTTTATTAACTTTTGGTGTATATTTTTAGTATATTTAGCTTATGGGTCTAGTTCCAAAGAGTGGTTAGAACAATTCATAGCTCTACCACAGTGAGTTGGAGAAAGGGAATAATCATGGTGTTTACTATGGGTCACATCAGGTACCACACTAAGCATTTTTTGTAATTAGTATCTCATTTGATCCCATAGCAATCCTGTGAAGTAGGTGTTATTGTATTCATTTTACAGTTGAGGAAATTGAGGCAAATAGAAGTTATATGACTTGTCCAGGGTCACACAGCTAGTAAATGTCTGAGGCCAGACTGGAATTTAGGTCTTCTTGATTCAAGGCCCTATCTATTCACTACCAGCTGTAGCTCTTTTCTCATAATCTAACATTTGTTATTTTCCTTTTTTTTTTTTAAAGCAACTTTGCTAATTGGATGAATATGAGGAAGAACTTCATTTTCTAATTAGTGATTTGGAGTATTTTTTATATGGCTGTTGATTATATTTCTTCCTGTGCAAACTGTTTGTTTATATCCTTAGATCATTTATTAATTATAGAATGGCTCTTATTCTTATACATATGAATCAGTTCCCTATATATCTTGGAAATGAGAATTTTATCAGATATGCTTGCTGCAGAAATCCCCCAGTTACCTATCCAGTTATCCCATCCCATTACCTGCTTCCATTTTAACTTTATCTACATTGGTTTTTTCTGTGAAAAAAAAATTTATTTTATTTCATCAAAGATGCTTATTTTGCCTTCTTGATCCTCTATACCCCTTTGTTTGGTTGTGAATTCTTCCCATAATCAGAGATTTAAAAGATAACTTTCTTCTTTACTTCTAATTTGCTTATAATGTCATCCTTTATATCTGTCACATATGTATATGGAGCTATTTTTGGTGTATAATGTTGAGACATTTCTGTTACCTAGTTTCTGCCAAAGTGCTATCCAGTTTTCCTAGTAGTTTAGCCAAGTAGTGAGTTCTTATCCCAGTATCTGATGTCTATAAGTACCACCAAACAGTAAGCTAAATTACTATGTTTGCTTTGTATACTTTGTAACTAATCTCTTCCAGTGATTTACCTCTATTTTTTAAGTGATGTTATTTCTTTTTTTATAATTAATTTATTTGTTTTCAGTTTTTAACAATCACTTCCATAAGTTTTAAATTTTCTGCCCCTCTCTCACCTCTTCCTCCCCAAGATGGCATGCAATCTTACATGGGTTCTACACATACATTCTTATTAAACACATTTTCACATCAGTCATGTTGCACAGAATTAAAATGAATGAAACGAGAAAAATCAAACCAAACATGACAAAAAAGAGAATTGTCTGTTTCATTCTGTGTTCTGACTCCATAGTTCTTCGATGGATGTAGTTGGCATTTTGCATCTTGAGTCCTTTGGAAATGTTTTAGTTCCTTGCATTGCTGTGAAGGGCTAGGTTTATCAGATACAGGCCTCCCACACTGTGGCTCTTACTGTATATAATGTTCTCCTGGTTCTGCTCATTTCACTCAGTATCAGTTCATATAAATCTTTTCAGGTTTTTCTGAAGTCCTCCTGGTTGTCATTTCTTATAGTACAACTGTATACCATTATATTCATATACCACAACTTGTTCAGCCATTCCCCAATTGATGGGTATCACCTTGATTTCCAGTTTTTGGTCACCACAATAAAAGGCTGCAATACATATTTTTGTACATGTGGGTCCTTTTCCCATTCTTATAATCTCTTTGGGATACAGCCTTAGTAGCAGTATTGCTGGGTCAAAAGGTATGCATATTTTTATAGCCCTTTGGGCAGAGTTCCAAATTGCTCTCCAGAATAGTTGGATCAGCTCACAGCTCCACCAGCAATGAATTAGTGTTCTAACTCAATTTACCTCTATTTTTTAATCACTACTAAATCATTTTGGAGATTATGCTTTGTAATAATATACAACTAGGTCATGATTAATGTGTGTTTGAATAATATGAAATTTGATTTGATTTTGTACAAATTAAATTGTGCAAATTTACAATACTAGGTCTTTTGTAATGTGACTCAAAATTCAGTTAGTGATTTATGCAACTTAGAGGTTTTAACACATTTCCCTGTCATCAGTCTGTACTTGCCTTTCATTGAAGCAGATGTGATGAGCTTCTGTGTACCCTGTATTATTTTTTTTTTTTTAGAAAGAGCCCTTAATAAAACGGACAAGGTGAAAAATGTGTCAGATCAAAACAGTCAGTGCAAAGAAAAGACTTGTTATATTTGAACAAAAACTTGATATAGTCGAATGGCACAAACATGGTCACAGTGATTCTTAAAAAAGGACAAGATATATCAGAATATTTGAATCCATGGCACAGAATATTATAAAACACAGACAAAATAAAAGAAAAAGACAAGGTGACACCAACCTTTTGTTTTTGTCCACAGCTACAAGGAACAGAAGTGTTACAGTGATGGAAATGGAATACCTTTAGCTGTGTGAATTGAAGATTGAAATAAAAAATGCCTTCCTTTTAGCTAAGCAGTCAGTGAAGACAAACATTTCAAGTTTATTTAAGGTAGTGAAAGAAAATGTAAATAAAATTGTTAAAAAAAACTCTTACTGAAAGCATTGCTGAGTTCAGTTGCTTTAAAAATTGAGTTCAATTGCATCATGTCAAAATTATCAGAGAGGCAGTCAGTGCTGATGAGGACACAGCAGCTAAATACCCTGATGTTTTGAAGAAAATAGTCAAAAAAGGTGGCTATCCTGACCAGTATATTTTAATTTATTATTATTATTTTGAATTTATTCTGGGAAAGGATGCCTTCCAGAACTTAAGAAAAAAAGCCTAATGTGGATGTAAAGTGGCTAAGGATCATCTAATAACTTTTATTATTCACAGCTAGGCGGAGCAGTGAATAGAGTGTTGGGCCTGGAGTCAGGAACACTTTACTTCCTGAGTTCAAATTTGACCTCAGAAACTCAGACCTGGGTTGCCTGAGTCTCCTCATCTGTCAAAAGAGCTGGAGAAGGAAATGGAAAACCATTCCAATATCTTTGCCAAAAAATCCTAAAAGAGGTCACTAAGAGTTGGACATGAGTGCAAAATAACTAAACAACAGTAAATACTTTTTTGTAATTGTATTGGAAGCAAATAGGGTTAAGTGGGTTAAATACCCAGGATCACACAGCTAGCATCTGAGACCAGATTTGGACAGATGTCCTCTTGACTTCAGGGCTGGTATACCTAATTAGCTGCCCCAACAAACACTTGTTATTGGAAAGCAAAGCAGAAGGGGGATTTGAATGAAAACGGAGGCTTCTGGAGGTGATAGGGAGCCAGTGGAGTAAATGGTCATAATCATACTTTAGGAAGGTCACTTGGACAGCTAAGCAGAGGACAGAGTTAAGGGCTTGTTTGTGGCAGGGAGATAACCAGAAGACTATTGCCTGCTGTATACAGTCCAGGTGGGAGGCAATGAAGTCATCACCAAGAGTGGCGGTAGTGTTGAAAGAGGGAAGGCGGCATATTTGAGACATGTTACAAAGTTGAGACAACTTACATGTTAAAATGGGCAGGCTGCAGCTTGGGTATGAGGCATGAGAAACAGTGAGGAGACTAGGATGGACCTGGGAAAAGCTAGCCCTCTCCCATTGGTCGCCTACTTCAGGACTTTTCTTAGTTGGGTTGGGGTCGGATCCCTTTTCTTACTTGCTTCTTTATAGTTGATTCTTCCATTCTCCCCTCCAATTAAGTAGTCAAGTAAAATACATTCTACTCTCTTCTCCTTAACTTTTGTTTTTTATTTTCTGCACCTTTTTCTAAGGATTTCTTTCCTTCATTCTCTTCATTATTTATCTTCCCTTTTGTTCCAGACTTTAGTTCTTTGATTCATCATCCTTAAACGTTTGTTCTTTATTCTCTACATTCCTCTTGCAATTAAAGCTTCTAAGGTACCTAGTTTGGGTTACTTCTTCTAAAGACTTTCTATGTTAGCTCTGTAGATTGTGCCTCTGAGATCTCTTCCCCGCCTTTTTTCCTGTTATTCCTCACTCTTAGAAATACCAGTTCCTGAAGGTGATGAGGGGATATTGCCCCATCTAGCGAGGGTCTGAGGCAGATCCAGGTCTTTCTGACCCCAGATGCAACACTATCTACTGAACTACCTAGCTTCCCATCTGATTTTTCCTTCAATTACTTAGACGTTATTTCAGTGGGTGTGTGTGTGTGATTTATATTATTTGTCTTTGGTACCTTTAAGCTACTCTCTAATTATCTTTTTAACCCATGTCCATCATTTAATGTCATCTTGTTTGAGATCTTGATGGCTACCTGATTTTTTTTTAGTTCACCTGAAGCATGACGAATTCTATTACATTTCATCATTTCAAATTCCACAATTCTCTTTCAAGTTTCTTGAAAACAGCATTGCATTCTACTTTAGAATGGATTCTGCTATTCTTTTCTGAGTTCATCCCATTTATTATTGCTAATTTTTAATTTTCTTCCATCATATCTCCCTTCCTTTCCATTTCTCTTTACAGGGATGATAAAAAAGAAATTATGTGGTCAACATCAGTGATAATGTAATTGAAGCAAATTGCCTCCCTTTGGCTGGTACCCAATCACTTATATTTATATTCATTTTATTTCTACTTTTAGGATAGATCCTCAGAAGTGAAGTTCATTTTCATTGAACTGTTATTCCATCAACACTAGGCTCCCTCTTAAATCCCAACTCATACTATCCATGCCTGTTTCTCTGTTGCATTAATATCTTTTCACACCATCCTTTCACTCTTTGTTCAAACATCCCTTTTCTGGTTCAGAGGGTAGGGAGGGTTCATGCTGTGACTGCTTCCTCTTTGACACCTAAAGATATGAGGGTTCTGATGGGAAACTTTTTCCCCACTGTGACAATAAGCAAGTTATCATCATAATAGCCCCTTTCAATTATTCCAATGAATTTGTCTATCTAGATTTTTCCTGTAAACATGTAGATTTTGTCTCTAGGAATATTGACATGCACTCTTGCGTTTCGTTTATAATGGTAGTTACCACATCTTATGTGATCCTGGCTGCTTCATTGGTATTTGAGTTCTTTCTGGATCTTTGTTGGCTTTGTTTTTTGACTCTGAAGTTCTGGATGTTGGCTGTGACATTCCAGGGAGTTTTTATTTTGGGGCCCCTTTAAGGAAGCAACTGGTGGATTCTTCCTATTTTCACTCTGTCTTTTGATTCTGGTAGAGCTGTGCTGCTTTTGATTTCTTAAGGTTTTTTAGGTTTTATTGTTTTCTCTCTTCCTTTCGGGTGGTGGGAGCTCTGGGTTTTAGGGAGATTCTCTTGGCCCATTTTCTAAGTTGTTTTCGCCGCTTTCCACAGTGCTGAGTTTGACGAAGGTGCTTGTTGTTGCAGTTCTTCTTTGAATGTCTTGATCATGATTCATCCTAGTGTTTTTCTAAATATTTGCAAGAGTATGTACGTGAACGCTAGGCTCCTCTGCAACCGTATGGCAATCCCCCAAAAAATCTCATCCCCACAGTTCAAGGAATGCACCCAAATCTACTTCTCATTACCCCCCTATTACCTGATAGGAACAGGCATGTACGTTCTCACTCATTCTGAGTATCTATTTGTATGAGCAACTGTGTATGATTCAATATGCTGATCTGTTCAGGCCTGCCTGACAGTAAGGCTGGGGGAAGCTCACCTTTCAGTCTGATGTGTAGATGGGGCTCCACCTAGGAGCTGAAACCTCATTGTCCCTGACACAGAATAGTCGCTAGTGTCTTATATCAAATGTAGTCGGTGCTTTCATTTGGTAAATTGTTTTGCAAATATTATCTCATTTAATCTTTACAGTCGTGTGAAGTGGTTGCTATGACTCTCATCTTACAGATAAGGAAATGGAGACAGAGTGATTTCTCCAGGTTCATACAACTGAATATCTGAGCTCAGATTTGAACCCAAATCTTCTTTCTGACACCAAATTCAACACTGCATCCACTGTTATCACCTAATTGCCAGAAGTGAAACTTCAGGATTGTTTTGATTTGTATTTGTCATTATTTGCTCCTGGGAGGATACTTTAATAATTGTTAAGAGTTTAAAATTCATTTGAGAAACAGTTATCAATGTGCTTTGACCACTTCTCTTTGAACAAAGGCTTTTAGTTTTGTGCATTTCTGTTGATTGTCTATATATCTTGGATACCAAACCCTTATTCAAGAAATCTGATTCAAAGGTATTTCCCCTCATTTGACTAGTTCTCTTCTTAGGACATGCAGTAAAACACAGTTCTGTCGGCCCCAGTTACATTTGATAGCATGGAAGTTCTATGAAGGCAGGGATTGTTTTCTCTTTATCTTCGTACTTTATCTTTATTGACCTATCAATCATGATTGACGCAATCTCAAGTAATGCAAAATATGATTTATTGCCAAATCTCAGTGGCATTAAATGAGTCAAAATTCAATTAATTTGAACCACATGAGTTTGTCAGGGGATTTCAGCTTTCACTTCCCCAAGGTTGTATGCAGATATATGCTGCTGTAAACCATATTACCAACACTTGGGTTGAGTTTATATTTTAGAAAACCTTTAACAAAAAGGGCAAAAGGAAGAATCTTTCAGAAGGAAACCCTGCTAGCACAAAAAAGAAGACACTTGTTCTTAGAGGAGAACAAAAATCTGATGTAATTGAATAGCACAAATGCAGTCCAAGTAAGTCTAGATAAGATACAGAATATTATAAAGCACACACATAATGAAAGAAAAAGGAAACAAAAGATAAAGGCCAGGGGGCATCAGCTTTCTGTATTTTGCCAACAACTGCCATGAATGGAAGTGTCAGAAATGGATCTCAATCAAGTTGTATGAAGACTGCAATAAAAAGCACATTCTTAGCAGAGCAGCCTTTTAGACCACAGACTTTTTAAGGCAGTGACAGAAGGTAGAACTGAAGAGGAGGCTGAAGAACCTTTGACTCCACATGTTGACTGAAGTTCTTTAAAAATGAAATTCAACTGAATTAAATGATCAGAGGGGTGGCCGGTGCAGACAAGGATACAGAAGCTGAACATTCTGATGTTCTGTAGAAAATAATTGAAGAAGGCGGACACACTGAGCCACAAAATATTGATGTAGAGGAAACACTTATTCTGGAGGAGGATGTCTTCCAGAACTTACATTTCTAAGACAGGAAAAAAATCCCTGGATTTAAAGTATCTAAGGATCATCCAACATACTTGTTGAAAGGTAATGCGGAAGGGGATTTTAAATAAAAATCAATGCTTATCCATCTTGAAATCTTTGTACTGTGAGAAGTTTCTAGTTCTTTGGAAATAAGAAACCCTGGATAACTAGAAGTTTTTGAAGTTATGCTGGTCTACCTGTTGAAAAATATTACAAGGACCACAGAATTTCATTTAAAGCATTAGTGATTTTAGATAACGCCCCATTTACAGGAGAATATAAGCATGCAAATTCTCCAAATGAGATGTGGAAAAAGCTCTTTACACTAATCAACATTATGTCTGAAGAGTTAAAGAAAGAGAGGTTGCTCAGTCTATGCTGCTAAAATATTTAAAAATGACAGTAATGACATTTTTGCCATATCCTTAGCATTGCTGTCTTTAGGTATGATATTTAATAATTTTAAAAATATTGTTTTCTATAGCTTCTCTATTACTTTGTAATAAACATGAATCCAAAATACATTTTTCTTTGTTGTTATATTACATTAATAAAAAGATAAAAAAACTTACTTAAAAAGTTTTCATTGCATATTTCCATTGGGCTAGAATTAGTTAACATATTTTACACATAACTCTGAATAATGTAAATATAAATAATGTAACGACGGCATGGGATTCATTATTTGCACTAATTGGAACCTAGCTCTATTGCTAGTATGGTGAGGAGATGAGTAGCACAGAGTGGGCCCTTAAGAAATGCCTGTCAATAGATACAAAGCAACCATTTCATTCACTCCAACAATGGGGGTCATCTGGTTAAATGAGTAAGCACTTATCCTGTTGCTGGAAAACATACTGCTAGCTTTGTCACTGACTGAATATCCATAGGAGTGTAGCTTGAAAGCTGGAAGGGACCTCAGAGAACATGTAGCAGAACCTACTCCTTGTTTACAGATGAGGAAAGACAGGCCAGGTAAGTCCAGGAACTTGTCCAAGGTTACGAATGTAGTAAGTGGACTGAGCCATGATTGAAGCCTGGGTCCTCCCACTCCAAATCTAGCATGTTTCCCACAGTACGGCATTACCAACTCTCTTATTAAGTCACAGAATCCCTATAGTTCAAGTATTAGGCAAGACAACTCTTAGGTTCAGCACTTCTATCCCCCTTTAGAAAGAGGTTTCCTCCTTGACTGTCATGTAGTTACAAGCACACATTGTCATTCTTAGTAGGGTCTAAGTACATGCATCATCACTGCATTCATTTAATTCCAAAGGACAACCATTGAAAGGCAGATGGGCTCTTCTTGGAGCCCATTTGGCTGAATTTCCATGACTACTATTTTAATTGTTCTCATCAAGGAGATTCTTTTGCCTATAAGCTTCTTTTGCCTATAAGCAACCGTGTTTGTTATATGAAGATATATTCATCTCATATATCTTATGCTTTCATAACTACTAAATAATTTGGGTCACTAGATGAATATCTATAATTAAAATGGTCTGGCACTATTAAGATGCTATTTTTTTCCTACCTCCTTTCAAAAATTAAAAAAAATAAGTCTATACACAAAAGTTCCAAAGGCTTGATGATCAGTTGAATAAACTGGTTGCATATTCCTTTAAAGACACTGAACACAAAACCTAGCCTTTCATCACAAACACCAACTGTCCTTTTGGGCTAGTAGGAGGCTCAAGTTCTCTCTTGACAGAATATTAACCTACCCATCCAACCCCACTCGATGTCACTTAGTGCTTTCATGGTGTTAGAGAATAATGCCTTCAGTAGCACCAACTGTCACTTAGCACTTAGGTCTCAGTACCTTATTGTATTGCATAGTTCCAACTTCTGCCATTTGCACAAAAGGTGTCCTCTAAAGAACAACTATTGCATCCACAAGGTTTTATTCCTAGCTTTTGAACTTGCAATACTTTTCATAGAACTCTATTATATAGTTGCTTCCACCAATGTGTCATCCAAGGAAAACCCAAGTCAAGGAGAATTGGTTGTTGTTCAGTTATTTCATTCATGTCCAACTTTTCATGACCCCATTTGGGTTTTCTTGGCCAAATTACTAAGGCAAATAGGATTAAGTGACTTGTGCAGTTCACACAGCTAGTATTTTCTGAGGCTGGATTTGAATTCTAGTCTTCTTGACCTCAATCTATCCACTGCACCAACCTAGCTAGTGGGAATAGTACATTGTAACAAAACATACAACTAAAGCACATTCTCTGGAGGAAAACTCAAAACCTCAGCCTCCCTGAGTGGGTGAGTAGTGAATTCCCTATTTATTGATTCAATGGATTTTGGGTCAATAGGAATCTGATAGTGGCTTTCCCACCTTTATTACATTAAAAGGACTTCATTCCAAAATTAGTTCTCTGGCAGTGACCTTTCCTATTAAAGGCTTTCTCACATTCATTGGATTAAAAGGGGTTCTCTTCAGTTTGAGTTCTTGGATAGTTATAGGTGCCAATAAGGCACCTCCAGGATCTGAGGGTTTTTCCATTCACTGCATTCAAAGTTTCACTCTAGCATGAGTTTTCTCATGCCTACCAAGGACTCACTTCTCTCTGATGGCTTCTCCACTCTTATTACATTCACTCTAGTATGACTTGTATGATGTTTAATAATGGTCTGTCTCATGGAAAGCTTTCCAACATTCATTTCATTCAAGTGGTTTCACTGCAGTATGAGGTTCTCTGATGATAAATAAGGCCTCTTGTGTGGCTCAAGACATCTCCACATTAAGCAGATTTCCCTCCAATATGAGTTGATGGCTTTTAAAGTATTTTTTATCCTGAAGGTTTTTCCACATCCCTTAAGGGTTACATTCCAGTGTGAATTCTCTGGTGTCTATTGAGGCTTCCTCTCTGACTGAAGGCTTTCCCACATTCATTACACTCAAAGGCTCTTGCTCCAGTATGAATTGTCTGATGACTACTAAGGTGGCCTTTCTGACTGAAGGATTTCCCACATTCATTGCACTCAAAGGGTTTCCCTACAGTATGAATTCTCTGATGTCTTATAAGGTTCTGGCTGGCACTAAAGGCTTTCCCACATTCATTACATTCAAAGGGCTTCCCTCCAGTATGAATTCTCTGATGTCTAATAAGGTTCTGCCTGTCATTGAAGGCTCTTCCACATTCATTACATTCAAAAGGTTTGACTCCAGTATGTGTCCTCAAATGTCTAATAAGATTCTGCCTATCATTGAAGGCTTTTCCACATTCATTGCACTTAAAGGGTTTCACTCCGGTGTGAGTTCTCTGATGTCTAATAAGGGACTGCCTGTCATTGAAAGCTTTCCCACATTCATTACATTTAAAAGGTTTCACTCCAGTATGGGTTCTCTGATGGATAATAAAATGTCCTTTCTGACTAAAGGCTTTCCCACATTCATTACATTCAAAAGGTTTCACTCCAGTATGTGTTCTCTGATGGCTTTTAAGACAATCCTTCCGCATAAAAGCTTTCTCACATTCATTACATTCAAAGGGTTTCACACCAGTATGAGTTCTTTCATGTCTAATAAGGGTCTGCCTTTCATTGAAGGCTTTCCCACACTCATGACATTCAAAAGGTTTCACTCCAGTATGAATTTTCTGGTGTCTAATAAGGTTCCGACTGTCATTGAAGGCTTTTCCACATTCATTACATTCAAAGGGTTTCACTCCAATGTGAGTTCTCTGATGGCTTTTAAGGTAATGCTTCCGTCTGAAGCCTTTCCCACATTCATTACATTCAAAGGGTTTGATCCCAGTATGAGTTCCCTGATGACTAATGAGGTTTTCCCTCCAGCCAAAGGCCTTTTCACATTCATTACATTTAAAGGGTTTCACTCCAGAATGAGTTCTCTCATGTCTAATAAGGGACTGCCTCTCATTGAAAGCTTTCCCACATTCATGACATTCAAATGGTTTCACTCCAGTATGAATTTTCTGGTGTCTAATTAGGTTTCGACTGTCATTGAAGGCTTTCCCACATTCATTACATTCAAAGGGTTTCACTCCAGTATGAGTTCTCTGATGGCTTTTAAGGTAATGCTTCCGTCTGAAGCCTTTCCCACATTCATTACATTCAAAGAGTTTCTCTCTAGTATGAACAGTCTGATGTTCACTAAGATTTGCCCTTCTGTCAAAGGATTTTCCACAGTCATTATATTCATACGACTTTTCACTAGCACATGTTCTATGGCATTTGATGAGCTCTGAGCGGTAACTGAGCATTTTCCTTTCTGTGTTATGAATGTTAAGTTTCTTCCCTGAAGCAACTGCATTACGCTGAATTCTGTCTGAAAACTGTCTGACGTTCTTTCCAAGTGTATTATATTTATGGTGGCTTTTTCCTATGGCAGCTCTCAACTGTGGAAAAAAGAATGGCCCCAGACTAAAATGTCTCACAAAAGAATTACCATCAAGGATATTTGTTTTACAAAATGTTCCTTCATGAGTGACCGTTAACTCCTGGGACTGTTCCTCCTGGGAGCCCTTCTGGCTCTCAAAGTTGACCTCACATTCCTCAGATTCTCCTAGGCTGAGATACCAGGGATTGCCCTGTGGTCCTTCTTCTTTGGCCAAAGCATCTAGGCAAGTGTTCTCTATCAGAATGGAGTCCTTGTTTTCATACCTAGTCCCCTGATTAAAAGAATCTGAAAGAAATAAAAATGTGTCAGTAGCCATTCTCCTCTCTCCTTCACAAGTTCTAAATTCTGCCTCTTCCATCAAGGAGAAAAATATTCAATATGAACTAGGTAGAATGAACATTTTAAAAGGGAAATTGAATTGAAAAACAGGTGAGGAGAATAATAAGGAGCCCAGCTGTGAACACTTTTCCTAGTGAGAATCTCTTCTTTCCCAACTGTGCTAATTTTTTTTTCAAAAACCTTTTAATTTTATATAATCCAAACTGCTCCTCATGTTTTATGATGTCCTCTACTGCTTATAAATTATTCATCTAAAAACTTGTTGGTACTAGTTAAAAAACAGAAAAGTTTGTATATAGGATAGACTAGATAGCATGGAGGAGAAATAAATAAATTCAACAAACACAGTGTCCCATAACCCAACAAATTCTTTAAAAACTTATTTGATAAAAACTTTTATGAAATCTGGAAAGAAGTTTGGCAGAAATGAAGGTTAGACAAACATTTTATACCACACACCATAATGAGGCAAAAATGGATACAGGAGGATAATAAAAAGATAGGTGACCTCAGTATTAAAGATAACATCATAAAATATTAGGAAGAGGAAGAGATCAGGTAAGTTTTATTACTATGACTAGCAAGGGGATTCTCAACCAAAGGTGATCAGAAAAGTTAAACTAGATAATTTTGATTTCAAGAAATTAAAAAGTTTTTACACTGACTAAATTCAACAAAAGATGAGGAAAACAGTCAACTGGGGGAAAAATCCTTTGCATCCAATATTTCTGATAAGGGATTGACATCCAACATATAGAGAACTAAGAGAAAGAAATATTTAACATCAAGAATCATTCCACAATGAATAAGCAGACAAAAGATATGAAGACTATAAACTACTAAGAATCTTGAAAGACTTCTTCAAATCACTGATGTCAATCCAGAACAATTGTGAATTTTCCCCTCTCACTCAATAAGACGATAAAGATAACAAAAGATGAGTGATCAATGCTGGAAAAGTTGTGAAATTTCAAGCAAACTAATGCATGTGGTAGAGCTGAAAACTCTGAGAAACAATTCTCAATTATGCTAAAAAAGCAGCTACAAAGTCTATCCTTAGAGATCTCACTAAGCATACATGCCAAGGATGTCAAAGATAGAGACAAAGGTCTAATACACACCAAACTATTTGTAGAGGTAATTTTTGTAGGGGGAAAAAGCAAACTACCTAAACAAATAGCCGTGCATAAATTGAATGCAGTAATACTTTGCCTGATAAAAGGAATATGAAGAAGACATGGCAGTATAGGAAGACTTATGTAAACAGATATAAAGTGAAGAAATAAAACTTTGGAAAACATTATATACAGTGACTATAAAAGGAAAGAGCCACAAAAAATCAAAATTGCATCACTTGTGTAATTATAACAAGTGAGGTTGGCCCTGGAAAAAGAACTCTGTCTTTGCGTAGTTTGGTACCATGGAGATGGAACATGACAGTTATTGTCTGCACAGGTTATTTTGGTAGTTCAGGTCTGAGACTAGAAGGAGATGAGACACACAATACCAAATAGTGAAATACTCTCTATGGAGAATAGAAGAAGGCTGTTGGGCAAGGAGGAAGAGTTGTAGTGGAGGGCAACTTCCCCTCCTTGAAATGTTCATGGCCAAGCCTGAGCGAGGGAGCCTGCACTCCAGTCAAGCTCATTTGTTTTGTCCTCATGTAACCATGGCCAAAGCCTTAATTCCCTTATCCATTTAGGTCTTGATGTCAGCTTCAATAACTTCTAAGGAAAATCTAGTCTAGTCTAACTAGGGTAGGGCCTTAGGAAAGGCTCTCCCTGGGTTGCTGTGAGGCTCAAAGCACATAATATTTATGAAATGTTTTGCAAACCTTAAGTGCTATATAAACACAGGCCACTATTATCATCTCATTGGTGTGTTTGTCACTTACTCACCCGGGTAAAGGCCAGTTGGGAATTCTCCCTCAGGTATCCATGGCACTTCTTTTTCCAACTGGGAGATGACATCTGGTTTGGAAACTAAAAGCCCTGATCATGGAGAAAGAAAGAGGAAAGGTTTGGAGACAAAGGGCCACCTTGGAGTTCAGTATTAGCCTTTTTGTCTTCAGGGAAATAGGGATGCTAAGGAGCAGTGGACTGAAAAAAGACCTCTGACCTCTCTCATTCAAGAGTAGATCACTAATTGATTTGGACTTAGAAGGACAAAGAATTCATTGGACCTAAGGTCTGCTAAGCAAGTAAGATCTTTTCATGTCTCCAGGCATATGCCATGTGGCTTCACAAGAACCTTTCACTTAAGAGAAGGAGTCTTTCCTTTCACTTGAAGGAACTAGAGCCCTGGATCCAGTATAAAAACTCTATGGGATTTCTACCTATATAAGACCAAGACTTTGTACCTGAGAAAGAGGACCTGAAAAATTCAATCTAAAGGCTCTAATGGGTTTTGGACTACCTGCCCCTCCCACCATACTTATAGTATTGGTTTATATTGCTGTACCCTAAGCAAAAACTCAGGGCAGCTTTCAAGCCTGCAGAGTGGAAAGAAGGGAGAAAGCAAATATCCCCAGCAGACAGATGATGAAGGGGGTGCTGTACATACCCAAAGACACCAGGTTCTCATAGTTCTCCAGCATCACATCCCTGTACAGGTCCCTTTGAGCAGGGTTCAGGAATCTCCACTCCTCCAACGAGAAGTCCACAGCTACATCTCTGAATGTCACTGGATGCTGAAACATCAAACACATTCCTGCTCTACTGGGGACTTTGCCTCTTACAGTGCAAGGGAGACACATGGAAATAGCCAGGCATATAAGGAGGTAGTTAAAGCACTGCCAGTTTTGAGTATTCCATATTGACCATTTGACTATTAACCTTTATAGGAGAGAATTATGGGAAAAGAATCCGGAGAAAAGAGGAGGACTGGGGTAGATGAAGAAGGCAATTGTGAAGCTGATTTGGAGATAAGGATAAGAAAAGAAGAACACTAGGAGAAGGAAAAGGAGATAACTGATGAGGAGGGGATAAAGAAGAAAAAATAAAGGGCAAGTGAAACCAACTGGTGAAATCAGGGGGTCATCTGTAATGGCAGAGGTAACTTGGCCGTCAAGTTAGTTATAAAGCTCGTGAGTGGGAGAAGCTTTGGAGGAGAGATGCAGACCATCACAGGAAGATCCAAACCTAGGCTGAGATAGACCCTCCATTAGGAAAGGGAGCTGAGTAAATGCTGCGCTGACATGAACTGAATTTGGTCATGTTGGTATTTCTGACTTAGCCAAGTGCATACCACCTATGTTCCAGGAGTGGGGCTAGTCTCCTTCTAAAAGAAATGAAAAATCTTGAAACATCTCTGTCCAGAGAGAAAAATAGCACTAAAAGGAATGATATCA
Organism: Potorous gilbertii; assembly: GCA_028658325.1. NCBI lineage: Eukaryota > Metazoa > Chordata > Mammalia > Diprotodontia > Potoroidae > Potorous > Potorous gilbertii. The sequence goes on along the minus strand of CM053771.1, from coordinate 13,374,134 downwards.
AAAGGGAATAAAAGGAGCTGAAGTGGCCATGGGGAAACATAGTCAGGAAGGTGTAGAGTAGAGGATGCGCCATAGATAAGGAGGGGAAAAAGAAGGATGAGTCTGCACCTAGAAGTGAGAAACACTTTGGAAGCCCCTCTAGATAGGGTACATCAGGGAGAGATCATCCACAGAGTATCAGGAGAAGAAGACACACATCACAGGGTGCATGTGTACATGTGTGGTTGGCTTACTGTTCAGAGGTGGCCTGATAACTGAAAAGTGAGGTCTTTTGTCTTCCTGGGGCAAGCATCAAACACAAACCAGAGAATTTATGAGACTTAACAAGAAGAATGACCACTCTCTACTCCCACAGGCACAAGGGATACTCTAGAAGACTCAAAAGTAGTGCAGAAGAAAGTCAAATCTAAGCAAGGACCTGAAGACAACAGGGACACAGGCATGGTTCTCCTCACTCCCATCTGCCAAAATCTGGGGACTGAGAAGACAAAATAGATCTGGACAATTATCAGCTCTCTAGGAAGAAATTGTCCAAGAATGGGACCTTGGCGTAAGGTATCGGGTTGGTGTACCTTACAATGACTAAGTTTATGTTAAAGATAAAGATATCAGAGGTCAGAGAGAAGCTAACTCTTCCACAGAAAACCCCCAAAGTACTAGAAAATTGTCCAAGAAAAAATAAGTATTGGGAAATTTGGACTCTACACTAAGCGTTCCATTGAGACTAGTAATAAACCAAAAGAGGGCCACAAGAGGATGGAGGAAGGGTATAGGGATTGAACCAAAGAGAACCAGTGTGATCTCCAAAAACCTGGTCACAAACTAGCAGAGTAAGGGAGAGGAGAGGAACCATGACACACTCTGGCAAAGGTAATTAAGGCTAGCAAGGACTGTGGACACCAGCTCCAATAATTTGACACCTGAAGCTGTATTCTGACCTCTCTAGGTAAATGTTCCTGGACACTAGACCTCCTCTGTGCCACAACTGGAGATAAGACCAACTCACCACTGGGCACTAGCACTAGGAAGGCTGTGCAATGAGACCAGGGACCATTAGGACTTCTGAAATCCTCCAGAGCCTTAAAGCAGCAGGCAAAAACAACTCCTAATGAAGGGACTTATATAAAGAATGGGACCACCTGAGGTCTGAACCCACGATGGACTACTAGGAGATTAAGACATAAACAAGAGGTTTGAGATAGAGGGTAGGAGGGCCTAATACCAGCCATCTCCTCAACATCAGCAGCAGCAGTGGTATCCAGACAACAGGGAAAACAGGATCAAACAAAGCCTTCCCAACCCATCCAAGAGTGCCAGAAGGTACTGGTCACAACACAAATCCCAACCCCAGAATGAAGGCTGCTTAGCAACTGAAAGAAGAAGTTCAACACAATGAAATATGAGAGACTAAGAGAAGTCCAAGAAATAATCACCAAAGAGAGAGGCCCCACAACAACTACAAGAAGAGATAAAATAATGCATGGCCACAGGGACTGATGGAGTGGATAGAAGAAATGAAACCAAGGAGAAAAAATGAAATTGCCAATGAAATGAGAGTTTGGGAGGCAAAAAAGGAAAGGAGAATAAATGGCATAAAGAGAAGGTGCATAGCCTTACCCCAAGTAAACTCCCTGAGGAAAAGAGCAACAGAACTGAAAGACTCCATGAGGTAATAAATAGAAGAAAAGGTAATGTATCTACCATGAAAAACAAGGCCCTGAAAAATAGGGAGGAAGAGATCATTTAAGAATTAGGAAACTCGATGGGTAAATGGTCTTGATAGATAAGAGAGTGTGAACAGTTTTCTTTCTTTTTTAAATATAACTTTTTCCTTTTTTTTTTGACAAAGAGTATTTTATTTTTTCCCATTCTATGTAAAGATAGTTTTCAACATTTACTTCTTATAAGATTTTGAGTTTCAAATTTTTCTCCCTCTCTCCCTCTCCTCTCCCTGAGAAAGCAAGTAATCTCATATGGGTCATACTTGTGCAATCACTTTAAGCATGGTTTTACATTAGTCTTGCTGTTTTATGAAGAAACAGAACAAATTGGAAAACACATGAAAAAACAGAAAAGTGAAAATAGTATGCTTCTATCTGCATTCGGATGCCATGGCTCTTTCTCGGGATGTGGACAGCACTTTCCATCATGAACCTTGTGGCACTGTCTTGGATCATTGCATTGCTGAGAAGAGCAAAGTCTATCATAGATGACCATCAGACAGTGTTGCTGTTACTGTATACAATGTTGCTGTTACTGTATACAATGTTGCTGTTACTGTTACAATGTTGCTATTACTGTATACAATGTTCTCCTGGTTCTGCTCACTTCACTCGGCATCAGTTCATGTAAGTCTTTCCAGGTTTGTCTGAAATCGGCCTGCTCATCACTTCTTATGGACCGACAGCATTCTATTACATTCAAATACCACAACTTGTTCAGCCATTCACCAGGAGATAGCCATCCCCTCAATTTCTAATTCTTGGCCACTACAAAAAGAACTGATATAAATATTTTTGCACATGTGGATCCTTTTCCACCTTTTTAAGATCTCTTTGGTATACAGAATTAGGAGTAGTACTGCTGGCTCAAAGGGTATGCACAGTTTGATTGCTCAGTGGGCACAGTTTTAAACTGCCCTCCAGAATGCTTGGATCAGTTCACAATTCCACCAACAATGCATCAGTGTCCCAATTTTCCAACATTTTCTCCAACATTTATCATTTTCCTTTTCTGTCACATAAGCCAATCTGATAGGTGTGATGTGGTACATCAGAGTTATTTTAATTTGCATTTCTCTAATCAATAGTATGTTAGAGCATTTTTAAATATGACTATAGATACCTTTAGTTTCTTCATCAGGAAACTGGTTCATATCCTATGCCCATTTATCAAATGGGGAATGACTTATAAATTATTACTGAGTTCTATATATATTTATGAGAAATGAGGCTTTTATCAGAAACATTCACTGTTAAAATTGTCTCTCAGCTTTCTGCTTTCCTTCTAATCTTGGTTGTATTCATTTTGTTTGTGCTGAAGTTTTAAAATTTGAAGTAACCAAAATTATCCTAAATATATTTTTTCTATCATCAAAGATTTATTTTTTCTCTTCAGGTACTAGACAGACAAAAATACTTGTAGCAGCTGTTTTCTTAATATCCAAAACTGGAAAGAAAGGAGTGTTTCCTTGTTGGGAAATGGCAAAACAGATTATGGCATAATATAATATAGTATATATATATATATATTATATATTCATATATAATGGGTTTTTTGTGGGGGAGGGGGTGTCATAAAAATGATGAAATGAACAGTTTTAGAGAAACAGGGAAGCCCTCTGTGAAGGGTGCAGAACTAAGAAAATGATTTATATAAGGACAAAAACATAAAAGAAAACAACTTTGAAAACCTTCAGAGCTGTGATCAATGAAAACCATGGAAGCCATAGTTCCAGATGGAGGATGAAGCACGCTACCTGTAGCTGCTGTAGAGGTCCTGAGACATCTACTCTTGGTCGTGGCAACAGGGAGCATTTGTTTTGTTGGACTATGCACATTTATCATGAGGGTTTTCTTTTTCTGTTTAATTCTTCAATTGGAGTAAGAAGTTAGAGGGAGTGATAATAAATTTTTGTTCCAAAAAATGTAGAAGAATTGACCCTGAAAACTGAGGCTGAACCAAGAACCTGGAAACCACTCACTTGACCAATTAGAGAGCATTCACCAAGCACTTACCACTTCATGGGACAAAGCCTTGGGAGCTTTGTGGGAAAGCTCAGGGGTTAGAAGCAGGGTGATCTGGTAGTCCCAAAAGCTAATGCCCCTTTACGTTGCAAAGAGAGGCCCCAACACTGAGGAATAAGGGGACAATGGTCCCTTTGTATTTTTCCTAAGTAGACCACAGATCATGGAGTGTTGTGTTCAGTCCAGAGATAATGACAAACTAGAGTGTCCAGAAGAAAGTCACCAGGAAGCTGAAGGGCCTTGAATCTATGGCACATAAAGATCCTCTGAAAGGAATGAGGATGTCTATTCTGCTGAAAAGAAGAGGCTGGGGGGCCATGACAGCCATGTTCACTTACCTGAAGGGCTGTCACTTGGAAGAGAGATTAAACATGTTCTCTTTGGTTCTGCTCAAAAGGGAAACATTCAGTACAAGCTCTTAAAGGGAGAACTTATTACTGATGTTGGAAAAAGCTTCATTAACAACCATATCCCTCCAGAAGTCTCAGGGGGTAGGGGGTTGTCCTTCACTAAAGGTCATTGAGCAGAGGCTGGATGAAAACTGGTCTAAAAGTAAAAGTGGGTATGCCTATCTTGTTCTGAGCTGGACAAGGTTCCTTTCAAGGTGAAACTTTCTGAGTCTATGAATCCTACTTCCTCTAGGCTTCATTTTGTGCTAGACTCTCTACCATGATGATAAGGTCACTACTGATTAAATTCGTATCTAAAAAATCATTCCTGAAAATGAACCCCAAGAAAATAATCCAAGGATATACAGTCACCAGACTGGATGTCAGATTCAGAATTCAAAGAGATCTAAGCTAGGATAAAATTTCATCAGGCTAAATGTAAAGTCTGACATGTAGGTTCAAAAAATTAGCTGCAGGGGCATGAAGAAGACAACCCCAATGTTCTGTAGGCTTCTTGTCATTTACCAGAGAGGCAGAGATGTACTAAGAGAGAATGTCTGAGGCCCAGATGTGTAGAGGGGACCTGACTGAGAGAAAGGCAAAGAGAATCCTAACTCACCTGGAGCTTGGCAGTCAGCAGCACAGAGGTCACACCTTCCTTCATGCTCCTGCCCTGGGAAGGGCATGGTCTTGAGATGTCCAGGCTGTGAGTTCAGAACAATTGGGAAGGAAGACAGTCAAACACTGAAACTCCAGAACGTGGTGCTCACCAATGCCCTACGTTGCAGCACCTCTGAACCCTCCTGCCCCATCAAACGCAGGGTCTGTGATCCCCTCTGTCAGCTCTGTCCATTTCTCCTTGTCACAAAACTGATTTGACTGGATCTATCATAAATCCATGCTACCTTCACCTGGAGACCCTTTTCTGCTTCACCTGCTCGTTCTTTGACAGCCTCCAAAAGAGCTAAGCCAAAATTCCCACCCTTAGCTCACTTTACAAGATGAGCTGACTCTGACTGAGATTCACTGATCTGACACAGTCCTATGTGAACTGCCTCAGCTTTTTTGTGTATCTTCTCTCACATTACCTTCTGGTTTCCTTGTCCCACCTCAAAAGGACAGGCAGTATCCCTCTCTCCTACTCAAGTTACCACCTCCTAGACTTGTACTCATGCCTCTTCCCAGAACTGAAATCTATCAATTACCTCCTCATTATATGGATTAGAGAGGAGGTAGGTGGATTCTGCAATGCCTATAACCCCAAGGTGGCCATGAAGTAGTCACTGTTAGTTACAAGGCAAGTTTTCCTCAAGGAGTGTGAGCTCATTTTGTCTTTGGATTCTAAGCACTTAACTTGGCACAGAGTAAGGGCTTAATTAATGTTGGTTCATTGACTGGCTGAAGGTTGTAGGAAGGCATCCAAAGGTCCTTGGGCCCATGTCATTCATTATTTCTGTCATTAGTTTTGATGAAAGAACATCTGTCAGGTTATTAAAGGAACATGGCTGTCACCATAAACACTGGAAGACAGAATCCCATTTCCAACTCCCTTTGAAATATCTCAAATCAAGTATCTCTTGGATATCTTAAACTCAACATGCCTAAAACTGAGCTCCTTATCTTTCCTCCCAACCATCCCTCTTCATAACTTTTCTATTACTGTTTGAGGACACTACCATCCTCTTAGTCATCCAGGCTCCCAACCTAGCTGCCATGCTTGGCTCCTCCCTGCTTCTTACCTCCCCATGGCCAATATGGCACCACAGCCTCCAGTCTCTCCCCACTCCAGTCCATCCTCCACTCACCTTTCTTATTGTTCTTCCTAAAACACAAATCTGACTATATCATTGCCACTTTACTCCTTCTTCAGTAAATTCTAGATTTTCCCCATCACATTCAGAAGCAAACAGGAAATCCTCTTTCTGACACTCAAAGCCCTTTTAAACTGACTCCTTGTCACCTTTCCAGTCTTCTGACCCCTTCTGTGCCTTCCTCATTTTACTTTACAGATGAGAAAACTGAGGCCCAGGGAGGTTAAGTGACTTGTTCTAAATCACAGAAGTATTAGTGGTGGGATTTGAACCCAGGTCCTCTGACTCCACAGGCAGGGTTCTTTCTACATTATCACCATGGCGGAAGGCTTGCTAAGATCACAGAGTCAACTGGGCAAGTTTCTCAGAACCTGCCAGGATGAAGGAGAGAAGTCTGTTGCAGACCTGGGCCATGAGAATCATTGTCAAAGGGCCAGGGAAGATGGAGGAAGTGGATACCTTCAGGCTGTCACAACAGGTAGAAGGGCCTGAAACAGTCCTTAAAGGACCCTCATCCCCACCCCAGTCAGCCCTGAAGGGGCTGCATATATGAATCAGATACTGCAGAGAGGGAGGTCATTTCAGAAAAAGCCAGAGAAGAGAAAAGTGGGTGACAAAGAAAATAACAATGACTGGCTCAGGAACATCCTTTCATGGAGGGGTCATGGAGACAAAGCCAGAGATCCCCACAGGGAAGCCCCATTAGGCGACAGGAGCTCCTGGGAAAGGTGGTAAAAAATGAGTCATCCCAACTATGGAAGCCAGAGAAGCATATGGTTGGGGGCCCAGGCCCCAAAACCTGCCACAAGAACAGAAGCAGAGAGGTACTGGGCACCAAGGACACATTGGGATGGACACATATTGTGGGACACAGAGAATGTGGACATGAGGTTTTCATGTGCATTGAGGTGGTACAGAAGTTAGAGCACTGGGCCTGCAGTTACAGAGACCTGGGTTCAAATCTGGCCTCATATACTTATCAGTTTTGTTATCCTGGCCAAATCACTTAACCTCTATGTTTGCCTCAGTCTCCTCAACTGTAAAATGGAGATAATTATAGTATCTACCTTGTTGTTGTGAGAATCAAATGAGACAAATCTCCAAAATCCTTAGCCCAGTGCCTGGCCACTGTATGAACGTTAGCTATAAGGATGATGATGATGGAAAGCATTTTTTTTCATTTTGAGGGAGGAGAGTTTGTGGATACAGATGAAAGAAAGGAGGGGAGAAGCACCTCAGGGAATCTCTAAAAGGCAGTGGACAGAGGTGAGCAGAAGACACTGCTGGAACTGCCAGTCTAAGCCTGAATTATATAAAAAGAGAAACAATGGACAAAATGAAAAAGCCAAACTGTACATAATGAGATCTAGTGCCCACAGAGGGAGCCAGCTTTCTGTTTATTCTTTATCTGTTCAGGCTTAACAATGTTTCATAAGTTTATAAAAAGAAAATAGATATAAAAATACAATAGTTGCTGCATGTCAGGAGCATCACTAGGGAGACTCCAAGTCGGAGGGCTTCACCCACAGGAGCTTGACAGGAGGGAGGTAAGGGCCCAGATCAGAAATGAGAGAACCAAAGGGACCCAATGCAGTGTGCCATGTTTGCTGGGCAGCCAGACCTGTCCAGAATGGCTGCAGTACAGCAGACACTGTCAGACACCTCAGGAGACAGGGTGCATCTGTGCACCATGATTTTTCAGGCTGGAGCCTGCGCCCCCCCCTACCCCCCATCATCTCAGGGGTACCATCTGGAGGAGATGGAGACACCAGGAAGTATTGCTGTACCTGCAAGATCTCAACAACTGTGGGAAGACGTTGGCAGAGCTCAAGAAAAGGCATGGGAAAGGGTCAGTGGCTAGAAGGTGCTGGACTGAAGCCGCCAATCAATATATGTGAGTTCTCAGAACACCTGTCAAGTATGTGGGTCACTTAGGGTTTCCATAGAAGAAATGACCGAAGAAGGATGAATGGGGCTTGTCAGCAGGCCCAGCTAGGGAAGATCTCTGGGCTAAGACTTTCCTAGGGTTTGTTTGCACAATGGACAATCTAGTGATTATCACTAAGATGATAAGTGACCTCTCTCATGGGAACCGAGTTCAGATGATTCAAAAACAATCAACTCATTTACACCTGAGTGTAAGTCTGGATAAGGGCTAGCTCCAGGTCACACGAGTAGCAGACCCAGGGCTAAGCCTAGGCTTCTTGAATACCTCTCAGTGGATGACACTGCTCTATGGACATGGTGGACCCTGAAGGGAGGGACAACATCCTGGGGGAACAGGAGGGTGAGTGGGAACACAACTTTCTGGTTGGGAGGAGCAATCAGTGTGGTCACACTGGGGAGGGCTTGGAATGCCCAATTCTGGAGACAAAGGACATTCAGAAGACTCGTGGCAAGTGTGGGCTTGCAGGGTGAGGAAGTGGAGGCAGGGAGATGTGGGAGGTCCTGCTTCAATACTGACTGCAGACAAGAAGTCAGGGAGAGGGAGGCAAGGGGAAACTGATTCACCTTGTCCCTGTTAGTCAGGAACTCACCAAGAGTGAGTCCGTCCTTCTCTCTGTTCTCCTGGCAAGGCAACACAGTATCCCAGAAAACAAAGCTCCCCAAGAAAAAGAAACCATGAGGAGTATCCCAGAATTTCAGGGCTCAAGAGGCTGGAACCTGTCATGCCATCCCCTGCTCCTGACAAGTAGACATAGAGTGGGTGTGGCTCCCATCATTTTACAGAGAGAGGGGGGCCAGGGGGAGCAAAGGTGATGGAACTCCTCCCAGACTCAGGGACAAAGGGCATTAATTGACTGAGATTCTACTAAAGCCCTGCTGGCAGAGCAGATGTCAATAGACAAGGCTGAGAGCCCAGAGTCTACTTTTTGTCACCTGAATGTTTGACAAGCATGTCACCTGGGCCTTCCTCAAATCAGGACATGGAGACTCTACCTAAATTTCACTGGTACCAGGAAATCCCATGTGAGGAACTGCCCTCTACCAGTACAGGTCTGCACTTCCTCTCTGACTCATTTTCAGAATGTAGCCCGGAACACTTGAGAATTTAGCTGACATGTCTAAGTTACAAAGCCAGTATGGGGCAGCCAGCAGGCACACGGAGGGCATAGGACTTTGAGTAAGGAAGAGCTCACTTCAAATCCAGCATCAGGCATTTACTCCTGTGTGACTCTGGGCAAATCACTTAGTTTGCCTCAGATCATTCATCTGTAAGATGAAAATAACAATAGCACTTGCAACAAAGGGTTGTTGTGACGACAAAAGGAAACATCTGTAAACCTTAAATGTCAATGCTGCCTATTTGTAATAATCATCATGGTAACTATAGCTAGGAAAATATCAATTTGATATGATTATAACTACTTGTCATACTTAATATTATTCCATAGTAGGAGTATTTACCAAAGAGTATGTAGTATTTTGTCATTGTTAGTTGTTTCAGTTGCATCTGGCTTTCCCTGACCGCATTTGGAGTTTTCTTGGCAGAAATACTAGGGCAGTTTCCTATTTCCCTCTCTAGCTCATTTTAACAGATGAGGGAGCTGACGTAAACAGGGTTAAGTGACATGTCTAGGGTTACACAGCTAGTACCTATCTGAGGAAGATGAATCTTCCTGATTCTAGGCCCAATTCAGTCTAGCTGCGTTAATATTTAGATAGAGACAAAGCTTGAACCCAGGTCTTCCCGGCTTCCAGCAGTCTATTACACAACACAGCTTCTTCTTTCAAATTCCTGATTAAAGTACTTATGATACAGATCAAATAATTCTCATGTTTATTTTCTGCTTCCCACCTGTCAGGCACTGTGCTAGGGATACAAAGAGAAACAGAAACAGCCTCATAGAGTCCTAGGGCTCTCCAACAGTCTTCCCTCTAAGCTGATAACAGGCTATTCTTTGGGTACGGTGACTACATTCTCAAAGTGGACAACGTTGTCCCCAGGGGGCACTAGAATGATTCAGGGGGTGGTAATAACCTTGGGTGCAACTGGGGGGGTAATAAATAAAAATAAGGGGACAGCGAAAGCATAAGGAAAAAGAACGTAAGAAAATGCTGAAAAACCATTTCAGCATGTCTCATCTGTTGTCTAACACAGTCAAAGTTGTAGTGATTATATGATTTTCCCAATAAAGACACAATGCAAGTTTTAACCAATCAGTGGTCAAGTCCACCAACAGGTCTTAACAAGCAAGTGTTGGCAGGTCAGTGTGTTTTGAATTGTCAGCAAGTCCAGCAGGCATCAGCAGGAATATTGTTTGTGTAGTAATTTGTTTACAATCACGATACTACATGGTTACATGATGAAATATTGTATCATCACAATTTCAATGCAGGAAAGAAGGATGCCACAAATTTACAATACGTTATGAGATTTAAGATATGTCTTTCTTTTTTTAACATTTTTTAGAAATGACACAAACATTTCTAAAAATCGTTAAAGGGTTAAAGAAAGTAGATTTCCAGGGGGTGCAGCAGTAAGCCAAATAAGTTTGGGAACCTCTGATGTAGTCAATGAACCACGTTCAAAGTCACATGGATCACAGGTACATCTCTGCATCTTTTTTCCTTTTCTATAAAAAGGGCATGACAGACCATCAGATGCTAAGACGTAGAAAAATGTGAACCCAGAACAAGGGAACTTAGTCTGAAGTCACTTCTCCTAGAGAAGCAATGCCAGGTGTTTCATCAATCAACAGGCATTTTGAAGGGCTTACTCTCTGCCAGGCATTGTCCTAGGAGCTAGGGCTACAAAGAAAGATGAAAATCAGGAGCCTGTCTTCAAGGAGCTCTAATGGGGGAACTAAGATGGAAGGGGAGGCAACTAGGTGCCCCAGTGGTTAGAGCATCAGGTGAGGAGGCAGGAAGACTTCTCTTCCCGAGGTCAAGGGGGACGCTGGGCAAGTCACTCAAGCCAATTTGCCTCAGTTTCCTCGTCTGTAACATGAGCTGCAGAAGGAAAAGAGAAACCAGCTCCCGCCCCTTTGCCCCCAAAGGGTCCCACAGAGTCAGACAACGACACAAGCACTGCTCCCCACTCCACCCCCACAGCTGGCGGCCCTTCCCTCCGGACAAGCAGGGAAGCCTCGCCCTCCCAGCCTCCACACACACCCTGCCGCCACCTCCCTCCCAGCGATCTCACCCCGAGGCCCACAGACCCCGGGCGGGACAAGAGGCCAGGCAGAGTCTCGGCCCCTGGCCCCCCAGGCCCCGCCTCGGGGTCCTCCGGGGCGCCCACTCCAGGGGGGCTGGAGCCTCTGCCATCAACGCTCGGGAGAAGCGCTGGGACAAACCGGAAGTAGGACCCCCCCGGGCTCCCGCGAGCTCCAGCCCCGCCCTCCCACTCCCCGTCCCGAACCCCGGATAACCGGCGGCATCTGGGTTCGAGAGGCCCCGCCCCTCGCCTCAGAACCCCGCGGCTGCCCTCCCAGCGCTTCCACTCCACGCCGGGAGAGACGGCAGGAGCACAAATCCAAGGTCACGGGCTGGGGAGGGGGCCCAGGCTGGATCTCCCTTCTCTCTCCCCGGTGCCCCAGCCCCGCTCACCTCCCGCCTCCGCACTGCAGCCTCGGTGCCCCCTCAGCAACCTCCGGGGGCTCCATCCCGGGCCTCCGTCTCGGATGCCCGCGTCTTCTAGCTCCCTTCCCCGCAGTGGGCCCACAAGGTCAAGGTCCGGCCTCTGCGCATGCTCAGGTGCACCGCCATCCCACCTCCGGCCCCCTTCCTTTCCTATGGCCACCTAGAGGCCCTCTTAACCAAGTTGGGTTGCCCTCCGGCGCGCATGCTCAGCCTCGTTGCCAGAAGTGTTCTCACCCATGCCCCACCCAGGACCGGCAGTGCCGCCAATGCGCATACTCAGGCCCACTCCTGCACTCTTCCCCCCACCCCCGGGGTCGCCCAGAGTCAGCTGTTGCATTGCCCAGCCAGCGCACATGCTCAGCCTCATTCCCACAAGCGCCAGCGCCTGCAGTTCACCTGGGTGGGGCTTGGCAACCTCTGCGCATGCTCAGCCTCTCAGCCCAGCTCCCCGGCCATCTCCGATCCCTGCCCCCGGGGCCCTGGTTCTTACTCTCTGCCTGATTGCCATCTCCCAATTCGACTCAGAACCGCCCTCAAGGCCCGCCGCACCGCCCCCATCCCCAATCAGGGAATGGTCCGTACACTCCACATGCATCTGCACACAAGAATCGGGAGGCGCGTGATCACTGGACGAATCAGCGTCCAGCGCCCCCCCCCCCCGCCCCAGCTCACCAATCAGAAGCCCAGCTCGCCTCGGCCCCGCCCCTCACAGGTCTCCCCACACAGAGCCTGATCTTCCTTCTTGGTGGCCCTCTGGCTGTTTGTCAGTGATTACTTCAACTTTGAGATTCACTTTACCCTGGTATGGCAGCCTGTGCAGACCCTGCATAGAGTAGGCGCTTACTAAATGCTCGCAGACTTGATTAACGGCTGTTCCCTCCAATTCTCAGGATGCCCAGAGTACCTGGCTTAAAATCCTGTTCAATTTGACTTGCCTTTATACTTGGAGACTGCAGTGGACAGGGCTCTGATAAAGGAGACAGGTATCATTGGGCCAAGGAAGGATCCTGTGGTTCTCCACTGAAGTCATCTCTCCAGGTTAACAGTGATTAAAGGATGACGTCATTCTGGGCCCAATCATTCCAAAGGACCTATGTCAGATGTACCCTATGGACAAGGAGGGCACATCAGTCTTGGTCAATCTCCTCCAGGCATGAAATATGGTGTCAACTAATGCCCTGCAGCCTGAGGCTTGCAATGCCACCCTGGACCTCATCAGAAGTATCCAGGCCACCTGTAGCTGACCAATATAGATGCCAGGGAGAAATGAGGCAGTGGTGAGGATGCTCTGACCTTTCAGACTTGGTAGGGATCAGGCCCAAACAGGAGAGTTCAGAGAGGTAACACTGGAGTGACCACTTATACTGGATATTCCTACTATACTTAATATAACCATTGGAGCACTGAAGGCCACAGACACAGAGAACTCAGTCCAAGGGATCTTGTTACAAAGATGGCAGGGTTTTGGAGTTAGGTCCTACAATTCAGTGAGGAAAGCAAAGGAAAGGAAAGATCTATCCAGTAAACCCCAAGTTGACTGGGCATCCTCTGGTCATCCAAACTTACCTTCCTTTGGATAAGAGGAGGAAGGGCAGGGGGAGACAGACAGGACAGGAGGAACTAAGAAAGTGTTTCCTTCCCTTCCCTTCCTTTCCCTTCCCTTTCCTTTCCTTTCCTTTCCCAAAACCTTAACCCTACTGCACTCTAAAGCCCATACCACACTAGACCCCTGCCCAAGCTCCACTTAAGGGCTGTTTTATGGAGCCTCCTGGCTTAAGAGTGATTATCAATGGCAACTGGTGCTGTTTCCCTCCCAGGCTGATTTAGTTAGACCCCTGACTACTTCTGAAACAGGCCTATTCAGTGAATGGGTGATACCTCACCCTAAATGAGTACCTGAAAAGGCTTTAGCCCACAGGGACCAAGGTCTACCACTATATCCTGGTCCATCTCCAGTCATCCTGATGAATCAGAAGTTGATGTCCTTGCACAGCACTCCCTCATTCAAAACAAAGTTAAGTGCAAGTCATGTCATCATTTCTCTGATGGCATGGTCTTCTTCGGCAGCAAAGGATGAATGCAACAATTCAGTGTGTGCATATGCCCTTGATTTATAACTCAAGTTTTTAAAGTCTCAGTTGGAGAGTGGGGTCTATGTGACCAAGATGTTTATTGATGGACTTGAGCGTAGGATGGATATTATCAGGCCTGATGACTAGCAGGTCACCAAAAAGAAGATCAAAGGGAGAGGGAATCATTGAGATGGTGGGGGTGATAACCTTATTACTTTTCAGCATCCTTCCAGATGTCCCTACTTCAGGTATTATGACCCCTATCTATCCCAACCAGAGCCTCATCCACAGAAGTGTGTTGGGGAAGCTAATGAAATTTCTAGGCTTAATCAAACCCTGCAATAATTAATTTCTGAATTTAATTTTCCAATAGGTCTGTATAATTTGGGATGTTTCCCTCTCCCTTCTGTAATCCTATGCTTTCTTGGTTCTCCTCCTATCTCTTTGATTACTTCTTCTCTGTAACCATCAATGGTTCCTCTTCTGCTCCATAGAAGTGGATGCCAAGACTCTTCTTCCCTTCTGTCTTTGAACTCTCTCCCTTGGGAATCAAATCACTTACATGGTTTTCATTTCATTTGCCTACTAAAATATCCAGATTGCAGGCCCCCACATTCCAATTCATCTGACCATTATTTCAAATGGTTAACTTATAACTCACTGCTTTACAGCAAAACTCTTTGAAAAGATCATCTGGGATCATTACATCAACATCTGCACTTTATTCTCATTTGTCAGCTCCTTGCAATGGGATTTCTGCTCCCAACGTCTGATTCAAACTTCTCTTTCTGGTAGAGAACCAAGATGGCAGAATAGCAGGAAGCAAGGGGCAGTGAGGTGGATACAGCCTTGGGCCTGTAGTCAGGAAGACCTGAGTTCAAATCTGGCCTCAGACACTAACTGTGTGACCCCTGGGCAAGTCACTTAAATTTGATTGCCTCCAAAAAAAATATTAGGAAGCAGGTAATTGAGTTCCCTCCACAAAACCTCTCCAGAGGCTTTATTTGCAATGAATTGACAATTACTATTACTCCCCTGACGTTCAGTCACATACCAAGAACTGCTTATTGGACATTTACAACTTAATTTCCCACAGGTATCTCAAACTCAATGTACTCAATAAAGGATTCATGTTTCCAATCAGACTTACCAGTCTTCATAGCACAATCTTCCCAATCACCCTGCCTTAAGATCTCATTTTCATCTCACATATCCATCCAGTGGTCAAATCTTTCTTTCCCAAAATGTCTTACACATTCACCCTACTCTTCATTCACTGGTCACAACCCAAATTGAAGCTCTGATCAACTCTATCCTAGAATGTTGTAAGTTTCTTTCTACTGCAGTCCTTTTTCTATGGAGATGCCTAAGTCATTTTCATAAATGTGCTTCTGACCACATCATTCCTCAGCTCAATAGTTCCAATGGCTCTGGATTACTTCCAGGGGAAAGAAAAACTTTTTTCTCTGGCATCTAAACACTGCACCTTTCCAGCTGGAAGGAAGGAGAGAGGACTAAGGAGGGATGAGTTTTGATGTTAACTCTATGTTGTGTCCTTGTATCTGCTATGGCAGCTTTACTGTCTGGTAATGTGGGAGGTGGGCAAGAAATATTGAGCTTAGGGTCAGTAAGTATCAGTTCTTGAGTTTGGGGAAAATTATATTTTATCTTCTTTTAGATGCTGGGTGTCCTAGATCATGGAAACTGCTGAAGCTTCAAACTCATAAGTCTAGATAAGGGCTGAGGTCCTAGAGGGAAACAAGGAACTAAAGTTAGAATCAGTAGAGTGGACAGCTCCCCTTTGACCAGAGCTTGTCCCAGTAGGGGAAAAGTCTAACATTTGGAGGCAGGGTCAAGCTCTTGAGAATTATGCACAGTAGGAAAGGTAAGCTTGGAGAGGGGCAAGGATTTTGGCCCACAGTACCAATGAGCTCAGAAGCATGAAAATTCTCAAGGGAGGACTGGCATGATCATGGGCAGGATAACTGCTGGAATCCAAGAATGTGTTGTGGAAAGGGACTTAGAGACATTGCTAGGCATGCCCTTTATGAATCCTGTGGGGAATTGGAATGGTCATACACAGAGGGGAAATTCCCTAGATAAGTCATAGGGCTGAACTGAAACCCAAACCTTCAGTATCTAAATGTCATGCTGCAGGGATGTGACTCAGGTTGTGAGTGTGGACAGTTGATGGAATGAAAAAAGGAAGACCTGAGATAGAATCTTGGCTCTGAGGATCACTTTACTGGATCCCATCCTGGATGTCTTCTTTTTTTGCCTCCATAAAAAGATGTTCTTCATGATCTTCAAAGCTACTCTGACCACCTCTTCATCCTCAAAGAGTAGCATATGCTGAGAGCCCAGGTTTGGCCAGAGGAGGACGCCATATGCAGGGCAGAGGGTAAGGGCCCATGCTCAGGTCAAATTTGTTGGACTCTAAAACTGGAGATGAAGACTGCCAGATGGCATGCTGGTAGGTTAACTCAAGGAAGTGCCAATATCTGAGAATTGTAGTGACCCTGATAGCTTCTGATCTGAGTTAAGGCTCACAAAGCCCCTCATTCTAGGTGCCTCAAGTTCATTTCTGGATCACAAATGGAACAGCTCCTTTGAGAAGGGTCATGCCTTATAGAATTCCTGGGGCCAGGGGACTCAGGATTTTCTTAGTTAAATGACATTAGGGGTGGGGCAAAGACTAATCCAGAGAAATATCCTAATCCTTAAAACATCCTATCCTCAGTCACTCACCTTTACTGAGTATGGTGTTAAGGTTCTCCATTGTGCTTTCCTTACAGAGCTCTTAGCTTTGATGCTGTGCCAGCTCCAAGCTAGTTTGCCTCCAGGTCATGCCTTCTCTACAATTTTATTCTCTCCCCTCCCCTGGAAGTAAGAACTTTGGGAAGTCCCACATTCCTAGACTCTCAGAGTAAGATATGCTCTGTACTTTTGGTGAATCCATATTGCATCAACACTTCCCCACTTCAGTCATTGCAACATCACTCCCAAGGGGAAAGGACAATCTTGCTTGCTCTGTCAGGCCCCCTCTATGTTAGACCTATTACCTCCTGAGACAGTCCTTTCCATTTTTGGGAAGCTTCCACAGTAAGGAGATTTTCTTTTCATTGATGTGAAAGGTTTCTCTACCACGTGCAGCCATAGCCCCTAATTCTGCCGCTTACTATTAAACAGGAACTGCCCCTCTTCCCCAGGAATGGGCTGTTACCTACTCAGGTAGGTTTGTTTTTTGGTTTTTTTTTTTTGCCAGGTGTTTTGCGTACGAGTAATTAAGATTCCTCGAGTTGTTTAAATTTGTGTAAAAAGTGTTTTGTAACTTTGTTCGTATAGTTCTTAGGTTTGTCTTGGCAGACAGACTCCCAAGTATTTTATGTTGTCTGCATTTTAAAAATGATTTTTCTTTTTATTTCTTCCTGTTGGACTTCGTTTTGTAGTATGTAGAAATGCTGATGATTTATGTAGATTTATTTTATTTTCTGCAGCTTTGCTGAGGTTGTTAATCATTTCAATAGGTTTTTTACTTCATTCTTCAGGATTCTCTAAGGATACCAATATACTATCTGCAAAGAGTGATAGCTTTGCTTTCTTCTTGTCTTTTCTTATTCCTTCAATTCTTTTTTTCTTGTCTTATTGCTATAGCTAGTATTTCTGGTACAATATTGAATGATAGTGGTGATAATGGGTATACTTACTTCACCCCTGATCTTATTGGAACCTTATCCTTGTTACATATAATGCTTGCAGATGGTTTTAGATAGTTACAACTTATCATTTCAAGGAAATCTCCATTTATTCCTGTGCTTTCTAGTGTTTTCAGTAGACATAGGTTTTTTTTCATTTTATTAAAACTTTTTTTTCTATACCTATTGACTCAGAAATCTCCTGAGTTTTCTTGGCTCTGTAGTTGAAATGATCAGTCATTCTAATAGTTTTCCTAATTTTGAACCATCCCTGTACTCCTGGTATAAATTCCACTTGGTCAGAGTGCGTAAGTTTTTTTTTTTTGATATGTTGTAATTGTTTTGCTAGTTTATTTAAAATTTTAGCCTCAATATTCACTAGGGAAATTGGTCTATAGTTTTCTTTCTCTATTCCTGTTTGTCATTGTTTAGTTGTCAGCATTATATGACATACATATATCATAGTAAGAATTTGGTAGGACTCTTTGCCTATTTTTCCAAATAGGTTATATAGTGCTGAAATTAATAGTTCTTTAACTATTTAGTCAGCTGTGAATCCATCTTGTCCTTCGGGGTGGGAGGGTTTAGGGAGCTCATTTATGTTCATTTTCTTCTATGATATGGTGTAATGGTAATTTAAATGGGAAGATCTTTCCCATTTATTAATAGGCCCATGTGACCTGCTTAAATCACGTGGAAGCCTACCTAAGTCACATGTGGTGAGAGTAGCACGCTGAACAGGTGGAAGAAAAGGTGGAGCAGAGCTGAGAGGAAGTTGGTAAGGCTAGTCAAAGCTGGGAATGACACAGACTAGGCTCATGCGTGTTTGTGAGAAGGCTTCAGCAACCAGGTGGTGATGGGGAATGCTTGGAAATGCCTTTGTCCCCAGGAGAGCTAATCTGTAGACTTTTTTGTTACTATGACAGATTTGTTTTCTGTTGGGATTTGGCTTTCTGATGTCTGAATAAATGTTGTTCTGCTGCCTTCTATATGGAGAGTATGTTTATACTTTGTGATTCATAATTATGTTGGCATATTCATAGTCGCCTTTGGTACTGTATTGTCTGGGCAGTACATTTGGTGTCACAAACAAGATCACAGAGTATAAAATCTCTTATTTGGAAGCAGAAAGGATTTAGAGGAAGAATGTATGCACACATACATATACACACACATATATATATATATATATATATATATATATATATATATATATATATATATATGTATGGTATGTATATCCCAGGATAAGAAGATTTATCATATTCCTCTCTGGCAAGGGAATGGGCTAAAAGTAGTGGACCCTATGAGAACTGGGAAGCAAGGTTCAGGAGGGGGAACCTAGAGACTTGACAAGATGTTTGCAAGGAATACCAATAAGATTAGGGAAAGAATGGACTGGAGTATGTAGGAGAAGCTGGATTTTATTAACAGGTTACAGTAATAGGTGTAAAAGCAAAGATGAACTGCTGAAGGGAAAAATTCAGATGGTAAAAGAGTTAGCTAGTTCACATGGGAATTTTCAGTATGTAAACGCCACTTTAAAACAGCAAGCTGAAGGGAGGGTCTCGTGTAGAAGAAAAGGCTATTCATTTAGCTAAGAAGAAAGCTGACAAAAGAAGAGTGCATACAACCTTTGTACAGATCCAGCCTAGTTGCCATAAGGATCACAGCCAGGAGAGTGCATGGGCAGAAAAGGTAATAAAATCAGAGTTGGGAAAATGAAACAATGTTACAGATGAGGACTTGTCAGGCTGAAGCACTCCACATACTAAGGCAAAAACAGGAGAAACAAGCAGGGAACACTTTATGGAGATAATTAAGGATTTGACTCAGCAGGAGGTCACAGATATGCTCCCAAAAGTTGGGAGAATTGTTAATATCTTAGATGATTAGAATCAGTGAAGGCACCAGAGGAGTATCTACAGATGGCATGGATTATTTGAGATTTATAGGTATCAGTTGAAATGGAACGAGTTAATAAGTCACAGGCAAAAATTAATTGGGAATTTCGAGAGTGTCATTTATTAGCCAGGCTGGCGGCTGCCTCATGTAGAGACCCAGAGGAGACAGCCCTGAACTGAGGTGGACGAATGCATTTTAAGCATTTCGGTGCTACTCGGTACAGCCTTGTGGTTTCCACAACAGAGTTCTGACAGAGCAAGAAGGGGGCTTGCTGCTAGGCAAGAACCCCCAAACAGAAGGGGTTGTCAGGGCACTGCTAGGTAAAGGACTCCAACAGAGAGGTGCCAGGAGAGGTAGCCAATCGGGAAGGAGGTGGGGGGCTGGTTACCTGGCAATGTTGGTCTAACATTAGGGGGGCACAGGTGGTTACCATGCAAATGGACTAAACAAGAAATGACTATTAGCAATTTATCAGATATTTCACAACCCAAAGGGGAATAACACTGTGACAGGGGCCCAAACAAGAAACCTGTCGCTAGGCAGATTATCCAACCCTGTCCAGTAACCTAACAGATATCTCTCAACCTAGGGCCCAGGGAGGAATAATGTCCACTTTACAGTCAGAATTCTTTTGTACAGCAAGCCTTTAGAGATTATAGCGTGAAAGGAGGAAACAATATGACTAATCTTTTAGCTTTGGCTGCAGGAAGCAGTATGCTACTGATTCTGCATGGCCTAGTGGAGACAAAACCTGGTATTCATTTAGGGACTGTATAATGATGTTACAGGAGAAGGTAATGAAGACTGTCATGATTGGAAATGCAGATGGATACTATGATATCCCCTTAGCAGTTTGCCACAGGAATATAATAGTGAAGATGACTCCTCCTGCTTAAAAGCACCTAGTTTTGACTCTAATAATTGGGGAAATAAGGCAACCTCTTTCGGAGGTGCTGAACAAGATTTCAGAGTTAAGTGACTTAGGGTACTGGGGAAAACATTAATTTCGTGAAGAGAGAAGAGTAAATAGCCAGTGGATTCAAAGTCAGAATAGATTGACAAGCAAAGAATTGTTTACTGTTCTATTGAGAGCAGGGGTAGCTTTTGGAAGCACAGAGGGTATTTCAACTAATGAACTATACAGAACACATCAAGAAAAGGGAATGGATAGTAGATGGAATAGAGAAGTAAGAACTGCCTCTAAAGATCCTCCTGAACCCTTGTACCTAAGTTTCTCACACCTTCAGGGAGAATAGGAAATTGGCAGAGCCCCAGCCCAGATTAAAGAAATGCACAGATAGGATTAGAGATCCAATACCAATTTGACCATATATTGGAAAAATGGATGAAATACAGTTAACTAGGGCATTAATAGATACCAAGACAGAAGCCTGCTGGTAGTGGGGAGGCCCCACCTTTGCTGAGAGGGTAAATCCAATCACCAGAGGTTCTTCCACTTTCCTTCCCTCCCATATTGCCTTTTCACCCACTTTAATCACCAGAAATACAGTCATTGCAACTCACATATGCTGAACATTGCCAAATATTCTGGTCCAGGCCTACCCCTAACAATCTAGGGATCTGAATGTAGGATTGGATCACAAAATAACATTTGTGTACACTAGTATGGTTTTACTATTTCCTCATGTAATTCATTTTCCTTTAAGAACCTGGGTATTATACTATTTGGTTCATGTATGTTCAGCATTGGTATGACTTCATTGTCTATGGAGCTTTTAGCAAAATAGAATTATCCTACTTATCTTGTTTATTTAGATATATTTCTGCTTTTGTTTGTCTGAAATCTTGATTGCTACCCTTGTTTTTTTTCCTTCAGCTGAAGCATAATAGATTCTGTCCCTTCCCTTTACCTTTTTTACCCTTACCTTGCTCTGTGTGTTTTTCTGCTTTAAGTGTGTTTCCTGTAAGCAACATACTGTCAGATTCTTGTTTTTAATCCATTCTGCTATCTTTGTTTTGGGGTTGAGTTCATCCCATTCACATTCATAGTTATGATTATTGTGTATTTCCCTCCATCCTATTTCCCACCCTGTTTATCCTTCTCTCTTTCTGCCACATTCACAGGGTTTCACTCATTTATGAGTTTTTAGATATCTAATAAGGGCACTGCTTTTCAGTGAACGATTGCCATTCATTACATTCAAAAGGTTTATATCCAGTATGAGTTTTCAAACGTTTATTAAGCCTACCTTGGTGGCTAAAGAGTATCTAACATTCACAGCTTCTATTATCTGTGTGAGTTCTCTGATAGTTGATAAGGAACTCTTTTGGTCCAAAAATTTCCCACATCTGTTACATTCAAAGAGTTTCCCTGTATTAGGAATTATCTGATAAAATTCTGCTTGTCATTCAAGGTTTTCCTACATTCCTTCAATTTAAAGAGTTACTGTCCAATATGAATATCCTGTGATCCTATGAGTTTCATCCTTCAGTTTCCAAGTTTTTTCACATTCACAACATCCCTAAGATTCATACCAACATGAATTCTCTGATGGATAATAAAGATTTGCTTCTCCCTGAAGGCATTTAACCATTTATTACATTTGAAAAATTTCTTTCAAGTATGAATTCTCTGATATACTCTAAGATGAACATATAGGCTGAAGGTTTTTCCCACATTCATTACATTAAAAAGTTTTTATTCCAGGATGAATTCTCAGATGTCTACCAAGACTCTGTCTCTTAATGAGTTTATTTAGTTTCTATATTCACTATATTCTAAAGCATTTTTCTCCAGTGAGGGTTGTCTGATTGCTTTTAAGGTGATCCTCCTCACTGAAGGCTTTCCCATATTCATTCCATTCTAAGAGTTAACACTCCAGTATGAATTCTCTGATGGCTGTTAGGATCCAGCCTGCCATTGAAGGTTTGTCTTCATTCAGGACATTCAAAGGGTTTCACTGTAGTATGGATTCTCTGATGCCTACTCAGGCTCCCCCTATGACTGAAGGCTTTCTCACATTTATTACATTCAAAAGGTTTCTCCCCTGTATGAATTCTCTGATGCATCTTAAGATGATCGTTCATCCTGAAGGCTTTCCCACATTCATTACACTGAAAGGGTTTCAGGCCACTATGAATTATCTGATGTCTAGAAAGGTACTGGCTGACACTGAAAGCTTTCCCACATTCATGGCATTCAAAAGGTTTCTCTCCAGTATGAGTCCTCTGATGGTTTTCAAGGTATCGCTTCCCCCTGAAAGATTTCCCACACTCTTTACATTCAAAGAGTTTTACCGTAGCAGGAATTTCCTGATGTCTAATAAGGCTTTCTTTCTCATATTTATTCAGTTTACTGGATTTTTCTGTAAAATTAATTTGCTGATATTCAGTGAGATTTGATCTTTTGTCCAAAGCTTTCCCACATTCATTACATTCATAGAGCTTTTCACCAGCTATATGACATTTAATGGCATCTGAGTGGTAGATGAAAAATTTCCTGCCTATGTTACACTTATGAAGTTTCTTCCTTGAGAAGAATCTGTTACAATGAATTTTGTCTGAAAAGTTTCTCAGGCTCTTTGCAAGTATATTATACTTATGGAGACTTTTCCCCACAGCAGCTCTTTCTTGGGCAAAACACACTGGCTTCAGACTAACATGTCTCACCAAAGAATTATTTTCTGGTACAATCCCCTGACAAGATAATCTTTTGTGAGTGACTGTTAATTGGTGAGATTCTCCATCCTGGGGACACTTCTGGCTTTTTAACTTGATCATACATGTCCCAGATTCTCCTATATTTAGATGCCAGGGACTGTTGTGTGGTCTTCTTTCCTTGGCTGATGCTCCCAGGCAAGTAGACTCACTCTGAGCCAAGTCTTGGCCCTCACACCTGCTCCCTTGATTAAACAAATCTAAAAGAAATAAATATGTGTTAGAACACAGAAAACAGAAAAATGTGTCATAAATTCTTTGAGGAGGGACTACATTTTTTTAAACAAAAAATGCGATAATCGAAAATATCCCTATTGCCTTCAGGATCAAATATAAATTCAGTTTCATATTTAAAGCTCTTCATTGTCTCAACCCCTCCTATCTTTCCCATCTTCTTACACCTTATTCCTTCTACCATATCCTCTTTGATTCAGTGATATGGGCCTCCTGGTTGTTCCATCTCTCAGTTTCTGCTACTCTCCCTTATCCTGAGTGCTCCCCCACGCTGACCACTGACCTCCCTGCTTCCTTTAACTTTCAACTACAATTCTACCTTGTACAGGAAGCCTTCCTCAACCCCTGGAATTGAAGATTCCAGTGTCTTCCCTCCTATTTCCTCTGTTTAAAGCTCATTTGTATATATTTGTGTGTTGTCTCTACCATTAGATTATAAACCTTTTAAGGTCAGGGCCTGTCTTTTGCTTCCTTTTGTGTCCCTAGTCCTTATCAAGGTGCTTGCCACATAGTAGGCACTTAATAAATGTTGATATATTGAGTAAAAACATAAAAGTTTGGTGTTCATAATTTATGGATAACTCCCTTAAGGTATGTGAATATTTGTGTGTATATAACCATATATGTCTGCATGTACATATACACATATATTGTTGTTGCGTCTTTTCAGTCTTATGCAACTTTGTATCCACATTTGGAGTTTTCTTGGCAAAGATACTGGAGTGGTTTGCCATTTCCTTTTCCAGCTCATTTTACAGACAAGGAACCAAGGTAAACAGGGTTAAGGGACTTGTCCAGGGTCACACAGCTAGTAAGTATCTGAGTTAGGATTTGAACTCATCAAGATGAATCTTCTTGATTCCAAACCCAGTGCTCTATCCATGTACCACCTAGCTGATATCTTTCTACCTATTTATCTATCTGTCTGTACAGACACACACACACACAGACACACACAAACACACATATTCTCAAAAGAAGTACTGCAAACTACTAGGAGCTACATGAAAGAATGCTCCAACTCACTAGTGATAGGAGAAATACAATGCAAAACACCAGCAAATTGGAAACAACAATAAAAGATGAGAATCCTCAATGTTGGAGGGTCTGTGAGAAGACAGGCACACTAATGCACTGCTGGGAGCACTGTGCTACAGCACATTTTGGAAAGCAATTTAGAATTATGCAAATAAAGTGACTAAAATGTCAATACCCTTTCACTCAGAGATGCTATTACTGGGTTTATATCCTAAGAAGGCTGATGACAGGAAGAAAGTCTCCTTACACCACAATATTTATGGCAGCACTTTCTGTGGTGACAAAGGTAGATCAAAGGGGATCCCACCAGTTGGGGAATGGTCAGACTAAGGTTCATGAATGGAACAGAATGTCACTGTGCTGTAAGAAACAATAAATTGGATGAGCACAAACAGTATGGAAATATTTACAAGATCTGATGCAAGGCTAAGAAAAGAGCACAGACAATAACTACAGTGTAAATAAACAGATCACAAAGCAAATAAATAAGCAACAAAAAAACACCAAAGTAAATGTAAAAATACCCAGGGGCTCCAATGAAGGCAGCTAAGAAAACATCCCAACTTTACCCCTCTGTAGAGGTAGGAGGTCAAGAAGTCTGTTGAACTGCATATATTTTCAGACTTTTTTTTGATGTACACATTGGTTTTGCTGCCTTTTTTCCCCCTTTTTATTGTTTTATTTAGAAATATTATGTATGTTTTGCATGACGTCTTTTGTATAATGGGTATAATGTTGCTTGACTTCTCAACAGGAGGGGCCAATGGGAGGGAGAGAATTTGGAATTTGTTATGAGGGATGGTTCTCTCAGAAAGAGAAAGGGGAGAGGTAGTAGGAAAAATTCTGGGGGGAATAATAAACAAAGATGATCAATAAAATTCCATTTTAAAAAATCTCTTCCTGAAACCTAATTGTCATTGATTAAAAAAATAAGCACATACATCAGTTTGTTAACATTTAGTTAACAAACTAAAAACAGTGTCCTATAAAACACAAAAGCAATAATTCCTTGAGGAAAAACACGTTTGTCCAAAAATTCTGGGAAACCTGAAAAGAGGCTTGACAAAAATTAGAACTAGACCAACATCTTACACAGCACAACATTTAAGTTAAAATGGATATGCAGAAAGGGGGAGAAAAAAATGGGTTATTTATTATTATCTGAATATTAAAGAAGACATCACTTAAAAATTTAGGATAGAACTAGATCAGGTAAATACTGTGGCAAAAACCAGGAATTCTCAAAATTGAGAGGAAGGACAGAAATGATCACAAAAGACACTCTAGATAATGATGGCTATATGAAATTTAAGTGCTTTTGCCCTAATAAAAACGAATGCAAGCAGGATAAGAAGGAAAAGTGCTTAACTGGGGTAACAAAAATCCCCTTTGCATCAAATCTCCTCTCCAATATAAGGAAATGTGTCCCAGCAGTATTAGACACCAAAACTTTCTGCCAAATCAATAAGTAGTCAAAAGATAAGCACAATATTTCAATAGTGCTGCTTCTTGAATGATCTGCTGAACTTCTATATGTAATGAATCCCATCAGCCTACTTGTCATTCCCTCACCTGGCCAAGGGTCTCTGGGAACTTCCTCCTCATGCATCCAAGGTGCCTCTCCTCGTTCTAACTGGGAGATCACGTGTGGTTTGGAAAATGAAAGTCCTGGTCCTGGGGACAGAAATAGGAAATGATTGAACAAAATCTATCTCAAGAGTCTAGTCCTAGACTCTTTCTCTTTATGGAAAAGAAGAAATCCGAGAAGGTGCAGAGGATGGTACAATGAATCTCTCACCAACATCCACTTCTCTTCTGTATAAATTGTCTAATTTGGGCTGAGAAAGAAAATTATTTAATTTGATATCTGATGTGTTAAAAGAGTCGGATCTTTTCACTCCTTCAGGTTACTGCCCCAGCATTTTACCCAAATCTCCTATTTAAAAGTTAGGTTAAGAGTGGCCTTAAGGCCTTAGGGCCAGCCTGGTCAAATTACAGGATTTCCAACCATATAAAAGCAAAGAATTTGTGCCTGGAAACATCCAATCTTCAAGCTCCAAAGGACTTTGGACTCCTCCTAAATTATGAGTATACATAAATACCCCTATACATTTAACAGAAGCCAAAAGATATTTTTCATACCCCTCAAAGCTTCTGGAAATGAGACAGCAAGAACAGCCCAGCAGGTAGATGGGAATCACAGGGGCAGCTATCCTTACCCACAGAGACCAGGTTCTCATAATTCTCCAGCATCACATCCTTGTATAGATCCCTCTGAGCAGGGCTCAAGCATTCCCATTCCTCCAGTGAGAAGTCCACAGATACATCCCTGAATGTCACTGGATCCTGAAACATCAAACACAATTCTTCT
>CM053771.1:13292651-13347112 GCA_028658325.1 Potorous gilbertii | reverse complement strand
TCCCTGGATGGAGAGAGGGCTGGGAGGTGCTCAGAGATCCCTGCATGGAGAGAGGGCTGAGAGGTGCTCAGAGATCTCTGGATGGAGAGAGGGCTGGGAGGTGCTCAGAGATCTCTGGATGGAGAGGGGGCTGGGAGGTGCTCAGAGATCCCTGGATGGAGAGAGGGCTGGGAGGCGCTCAGAGATCTCTGGATGGAGAGAGGGCTGGGAGGTGCTTAGAGATCCCTGCATGGAGAGAGGGCTGGGAGGTGCTCAGAGATCTCTGGATGGAGAGAGGGCTGAGAGGTGCTTAAAGATCCATGTATGGAGAGACAGATGGGTGGTACTTAGAGATCCCTGGATGGACAAAGAACTGGGTGTTGCTTAGAGATCCCTGGAATGATAGAGATGGGCATTGCTTAGAGATCCCTGGATGGAGAGAGGGCTAGTAGGTGCTTAAAGATCCCTTATTGGAGAGAAAGCTGGGAGGTGCTTGGAAATCCTTGGGAGAAGAAAAATCTTGGATGTTCATAGAGATCACTGGATAGTGAGAGAGCTAGGTCTTGCTTAGAGATCAGTGGATGGAGAGAGAGCCCTCACCTCTCCCCCTTTCTCCTTTCCAAGGCCACAGTCTCCAATGGATCCTTAGCCACTCCAAGCCTCCCCTCTTTGTGGCTCCATCAACCTGGTCAGGAGCCCAGTGCCCCCCTTCACCTTCCCCACTCTGTCATTTCATCCACCTTCCTACCCTGTAGCCTCTGACACAGAGAGACAGGCACCTCCTTTTAGCAGGAACTTTCCCCACCTGGAGCTCTAGATCTGGCCCACGTGATAGGGATCCCAGGAAACAGACTGTGTGTGGGCAGCCTGAGCATCTTGGAGACCCGAACCCCTAGGAGAGATGATGCAAGGGGCCAATGGTGCCACTGTCTTGGGGAATGGTTCACTAGATTAGCCCCCAAGGGCAGAGCCCAGGGCAGTTGGTATAGGTCCTTCCCTTGGGACAGACTTCCCCTGGAGCCATCCCACTGTGGAACACAGTAGGTTCTGAGATGCTTGCTCTGGTCTGTCTCTGTCTGGGCTTTCTCTAGTTCTATGAGTGCAGCCTAGGCAGTGGGAGTGTGACCTGTTTCATCCCTCAGATCCCTCCAGGGGACCAGAACTCAATGAATATTTGTTGCATCTCCTCGATTGAGTCATAGTTGTTGGTCGGGAGGGTTAAGAATTCCAGGATTAAGGACTGCCAAAGAGGCTCTGGGGCTGAGGTCAGTCTATAGATGTCCCCAGACACTTGCGGTCAATAGGCCCCGGGAGATGTTGGATCTCTCAGATGGAACCAAGCCTCTAGCACAAAGAGCTGAAAGGTTTGGAGTGGAAAGGACTCACAGGATCCAAGACACTCACAAAAGGGAAGGGGAGATGCCACCTGCCATGTCTGCATCAGTAGACCTGACTTTGATCAGGGTGGGGGTGGCGGGAAATTTTTGCAGTGTGTTGTTAGAGGCATTGTTCATGACCCTTGAGGAAAAGGAACCTGAGATTAGGATAAGCAGGGGTGGTTCCTGGAAGATATTTATACCCGTCACCTGCCTTCCTTTCTTCCTAGGGCCATGGGCCTATGGGAAGTCAGGGCAAAGTTGTGGGCAGAGTTCTCTGCCAAGGTCTCTCATATCATACTCGATGGACATGTACCATCTGGACTGCCATGTAATTCCCCAAGTTTAGGCCTTGTCTTTCTCCCATGGAGGGAGGGGCCCACAGCCCTAGAACCTTGGGCTGAAGCTCTGTGCAGATTTGTCAGTGATATGAAGCTGGGAAAGGATGCTCATGAGGTGTTAGAATCAGGGTTCTGCCATACTTGGGCAGGCTTGCTCAGCAGGCCAAGCCTGCTCCTCTGACATTCCAGAGACATGTGTGTGAACCTTATAGTTGGGTTCAAAATTCAGCTTCAGGAGTGCTAAATAGGACTGGCCTGGCCCTTCATAGGGGAAACATCTGGGCATTGAATAGCAGGGGTAGCAAATGGGAGGTAGTGGTGCCTGGGGCTGGGGAGGGGAGGATTTCACCATTCTGGGCCCCACCCAAAGGATGAGAGAGTTCACACCTAGGTTTTCTGTTCTAGGAGGGATGTGGATGAGAGGGCAGTGGAGACAGAGGTCACCAAGATGGCGGAGGGCCTCCAGGTCATAGGATGGAAGAGCCAGGATGTTATGGGGAGAGGATGACTGACTTCAGCTGTGTGAGTCCAAGGGACATGCACCTGCTCCTTCTTTCCTTCAACTAGGTTGTGGCTCTGTCCCTAGAAAGCAGGACAGTTGAGAGTGTTCAGACCTCTCTCCCCCTGGATGAATCAGGGATCCGTCCACGTCATCCCAGCAACAGGCAGGCAGGCAGCTCCCCTGGAAGGCCCTGAGCAGGTCACCCCTCTAGACACTCCTGTCTGCCCACACTCATAAATGCTTGGGGTCAGCCAAAGCCACTGGGAACACCACAGAGCCCCAGGCCTGGAAGACCGGAATCAGATCTGGCCTTAGACACGGTCTGGGTTACCCAGGGCAAGGCGTGTCGCCACTGCCTGCCTCAGTTTCCTTCTCTGTAAAATGAGGATAATGGCATCTACCTCCCTGGGTTGTAAAATGCTTGGCACATGATGGCCCTCTACAAATGCTGGTGCCCCCACTTCCCCAAGGGTGCAGCTAGCTTGGACCCAGGCTTCTGCGTTCTGAGGAGCCTTTTATCTGTGACATTCTGTTTCAAAGTCCTTCCCTCCCCAGCATTCGTGTCCTGTGTCTGAGGCTTCTCTGCTGTCCCCTTAATGAGCCCTTAGGGTCCCTCTCACCTGGACCCAAGATAGCTAGAGCCCCTCCCAGCTCTGATGCTTCTAGCGCTTCTGAAACTGTGAGTCACTACCCTATGGGGTCACAACTCTGACCCACAGTCTATGAAGCGCTGAAGGGGTCGCACGAGGAAAAGGTTTTAGTCTAAGTTTTCAATGATTCTCTAATCTCTGACTTCTTTCCAATGCCTGTCTTCATTCATTCATAGAGGAGGGAAGCCATTTCTTCAGGATCAAACAGCTAATGGGTTTGAACCCCTCTCCTGGCAATGAGCTAAGTGACTTGGCCAAGGTCATGTATCTAGTAAGTGTTCAAGGCAGGATTTGAACCAAGTCCCTCCTGCCATCCCTCCACTATACCACAGGAGGGGATTCCAGGAAGAGAGAGTGTGTAAAGGTGTGGAGGTGGAGGACATAGGGCATATACTGCCGCTGACAAGTTGCTCAGTTTGCCTGGAGCCTATATTGCATTTAGGGGAGTAGCCTGAGATCAGACTGAGCATTAGGAGTTGCATAGGAAGCTGTAAAAAGCCTAAGGCGAAATTTGGGTAGACGCCAGGAGCCACTTTGCAAAGAACCATCACCTTGAAAACTCATAACAGGGTATAGCTATCGACTGAGTCAGGATAGTTTCATTTCCACTGACAGGCATTCGCCAGCTCAATCCATAAAGTCCTGTGCTAGGCACCAACCATCCAAAGCCAAGAGAGAGAGCCCCCCGCCCCCACCGTGGTTACCCCTTTTCCCCCTCAACCTCCCTCTGGATAAAGGTGGGGCTGGACTGAATGGCCCTTCCAGCCATCTCCTCTGGTGAACCTCTACCTTGGGCTTCTCATGATCTCCCCCACCTTCCTGAACGCAGCTCTCAAAGCTCATCTCTTCCCATAGGCACTAATCACTATGCAGAGAGCCAGAGAGGATGAGGCTGGCAGGGACTTCAGAGATGGGTTATTCAGCCCCTTTTACAGAGGAGCAAGCTGAGGAGATCATGCCTGATTAGTGGCAGAGCCAGCTCAATAGTCCTATTCCTTGTTCCACCCTAACCTGTTTCCCCATTCTCCTATTTTCATTTTCCTGGTCAAGAGGTAGTTTTGTGACATTTCTCTTTTCATTTTTATCCAGCCCAGAAGACTAGCATGGAGGTAAATGTGTCTTCTCCAAAGCCCAGCTTTTCAGGAGATGAATTCCAGGAAGTCATCTTAGAAAGGCCAGCAAGGCATGTCCTCTGGGACCCCAAAGGTGGGGACATCTGCACCACATTAGAGAGTCAGAAGGGAGACTCGTTAGATCACACTCAGGAGGAATCTGCTTCCTGGCAGAGTCAAGGTTTCAGACAGTTAATAGTCAATGGAACAAAAGCCCCTAAGGAGGAGAACTGTCAACTGTACAAGGAAGATGGAAGGAGCTTAAATCTGAACTTGGACTTTGGTGCACCTCTTAACACAGACCCTGCTGGAGAGAGACCCCATCAATGTGAAATATGTGCGAAAAGCTTTAGGCAGATTTCAGAGCTGATCAAACATCAGGTAGTCCATGCTGGAGAGAAACCCCATGAATGCACTGAGTGTGGGAAGGCCTTCGGTCACCGCTCCAACCTTATTCGGCACCAGAGAATCCATACAGGAAACAGACCCTATGCATGTAGTGAATGTGGGAAACTCTTCTGTCATAGCTCATCCCTTATCCAGCACCAGATAACTCACACAGGAGAGAAACCTTACAAGTGTAAAGACTGTGGCAAAGCCTTCAGCCGGAGCGCTTATCTGACTGAACACCAGCGGATTCATGTCGGAGAGAAGCCCTATGAATGTGGTGCTTGTGGGAAAGCCTTTGGCCGGAGCACGTACCTCGCCCAGCATCAGAGAGTTCACATCAGGGAGAAGCCCTATGAATGTGGTCAGTGTGGGAAAACTTTTAGCCACCGATCGGCCATTGCACAGCACCAGGTCGTTCACACAGGAGAGAAGCCTTACGAGTGCATGGAGTGTGGGAAAGCCTTCAGCCGGAGTGCGTACCTTAGTCAACACCAGAAAATTCACATTGGGGAGAAGCCCTACAAATGTGGCCAGTGTGGGAAAACCTTCAGCCACCGATCAGCCATCGCACAGCACCAGGTCATTCACACTGGAGAGAAGCCTTATGAGTGTGGCATTTGTGGGGAAGCCTTCAGCCGGAGTGCCCACCTCACCCGCCACCAAAGGACTCACACCAGAGAAAGGCCATATGAGTGCAGTGAGTGTGGGAAGACCTTCAGCCACAGCTCCACCCTTATTCAGCATCAAATAATCCACACTGGGGAGAAGCCATATGAGTGCAGTGTGTGTGGAGAAGCCTTCAGCCGGAGCGCCCACCTCACCCGCCACCAAAGGACTCACACCAGAGAAAAACCCTATGAATGCACAGAGTGTGGGAAGGCCTTCAGCCACAGCTCCACCCTCATTGAACACCAATTCATTCACACTGGAGAGAAGCCCTATAAGTGTACTGAATGTGGGAAGGCCTTCAGCCGGAGCACCTACCTTACTCAGCACCAGAGAATCCACACTGGAGAGAAGCCTTATGAATGTAGAGAGTGTGGGAAGGCCTTCCGTCTCCGCTCCACCCTTACCCAACATCAAATCATCCACACTGGAGAGAAACCCTATGAATGCAGTGAATGTGAGAAGGCCTTCAGTCAGTTCTCTACTCTCATTCGGCACCAGAGGACCCATTCTGGAGAGAAAGCCTAGCAACGTCATTGAGCTGTGAGCTGAGCAGGAGCCATCCCTGTCTGCTGCCCATGTGCTATCCTTGGTCAGATGAGTCATCTGCCTTGTGCCTCAATCCCTTCATCGGTACAATGGGACTTAAACTATATGAACACCAAGCTGGCCTCTGGGATCTCAGGTTAGTCCCTTTTCTTCTTGATATCTCACTTTCTTCAGAGGAGGGGGTGGCTGAGATCTCTTTTTGCTCCCTCATTAATTCTGTGATAACTCTGTGGTGCAGTGATATTGTCCATTCATTCATTTTCATTTGTCAAAGTTCTGTAGCAGGTCTGTAGCACACTGGGCTGGGGACTTCAACTAGGAGAAACCCATGACTTAGTAAATAGAGAAATGGAGCTCTAATCAAGACCAGGATTCAAATCCCACCTCCAACATTTACTCTTCAACTCAATTCGATAAACATTTGTTAAACACCTATTGTGTGCCAGGCACCGAGTTAGGCTGTTGTAGACACAAGGACCAAAATGAAACTAACTCTGCCCAGGAGAAGGGTTCTGATCCAGGATTCAGAAAATGCAAAGACAAAGGACTGTGGAACCCCAGGAACTGGAGCTTCAGCTTCCTCATCCACAGAATGGGTATGATAATGCCTCAAACACCTAACTCCCAGGGGGCTCCTAAGGTTCAGAAGAGAGAAAGTCTGTAAGAACTGGACACAGAGGGCTTATTGAATGTCACCGAATCAGTGCCAGGAATAATCCACAACTCTGTGAATTTTATCCCCATTTTACAGATGAGAAACTTGATGCTCACAGGGGTCAGGACTTGCTCCATGTCACAAAACAAGAAAGTGTCAGACCCTGAATTTGCCCCACACTCCACAGCCTCCAAGGAGAGGCAATCAAGTGTGGGAGGGCACAGAGCCAGCCTGAATCATCAAGTTCTGAGTACAAATGCAACCTCAGAAGCTTGTTAGCTGTATGACTGTGGGCAAGTCATTTACCTGTTGACTGCCTCAGTTTCCTCAACTGTAAAATGGCCTTAAGTCTTAAGAACAGCACCTGCCTCGCAGGATCATTGCAAGGATCAAATGAGAAAATATTTGTAAAGCACTTAGCATGGTTCCTTGACAACAGTAGGTATTTAGTAAATGTTCCTTCTCTCCCTCCCTCGCTCTCTCCCTCCCTTCTCTCCTCCCCTCCCTCCTTCCCTCCCTCCCTCCCTCTCTCCCTCCCTCTCTTCCTCCCTTCTTCTCTTCTCCTCTCCCTCCTTCCCTCCCTTCCTCCCACTCTCCCTTCCTTCTTTCCTCCCTTTTTCCCACAGCTCCAGCAATTTTCCCACAACACCAAATCTCCAAGGCGAAGCCGTCCATCTGAGGAAGCTGCACCTTCTGTAGAGGTCATTAAATCTCCAGACATTCCTCCCACTTTACATAGGGAAATTCGGGCCCTTGAGAAACCGCACCCAGCCCAGCCCATGGCCACCTGGGTATTGGCCAGACCAGCAGTAGAGCCCAGGCGTCCTGGCCAGCTCACTGTTTTTCTGGAGTGAAGGGGAGTATGTGGGAAATGGGCAGAAATGTGATTGTTCAGGAGCAGGACCAGCTTCCTGGTTTGTGGCTCAAAGGTTTGTACTGTTGTTATGCTGGTGAATTAGGCTTCCTGAGCCAAAGCAGACCCTCTATAAAGAGAAATAGACTGTGGAGCTAGAAGGGCCCTAAGGAAAACTGGGTCAGAACCTTCATTTTATAGATGGGGAAACTGAGGCCCTGCAAGGGAAAGTCATTTGACCAAGGTTGCTCAGCTAGTCAGTACAAAGCAAACCTTGAACTCACACCATAGCTGCTGAGGCTCATGGGCCTCCCAGGCTTCCGACTAATGCATGCTGCCTTGTGTCATCGACCCAGGGGTGGAAAAGGGGAGATGGGTCTCAGTGCTGGGGGGCACTGGGAGCCCTCTGGTTCAGGGTGGGACTAGAGGGACTATCCTTCTGCAAGGACAATGGCCAGGAGGATGAGGGCACTGCTACCTAGCATCCAATGGTGGAAGCCCAGAAGGAAAAACAAATCCCCAAAGTTTGGTTGGGAGTAACCTGGTTACTAATAACTTAGATGAATTCTTTTTCCAATACTCCAGTTTTCTCAGTGAAGTGAGGAGGGATGGCATATGTATTGGGTGGTGGAGTTGGGATCCAAGAAGCTCTCCACAGACTAGAACACTGAGCCAAAAAGAGGACGTTGGCTAGAGAAAAGTGTCGAATGGGGTTGTTTGAATTGACTCTATAGGCTCAGAGTGGGGCATGGGAAGGAAAAGCAGGAAGGCAGATCATCTGACAAAGATCTGGCGGTCTTAGTGGACCACCAGCTCAATATAAATTTACAGTGTGTGGTATGACTACCAAGAGCACCAGTGTAAATCTGAAGCTACACTATGAGAAGTGGTCTGGCCACTCTCAGGGAGGTGATAGTCCCACAGTCCTCTGCCCCAGCCAAGCACCCTTAGAATGTCTTATTCACTGTTAGATGCTCCATTTTTAAGAAAGTCTTTGATGAGCAGTGTGCAAAGGGTCTCCTCTTCCTTGCACTGAAGGAGTACGCAAGGTTCAGCCTGAAGAAGACCTACAGCAGTAGGGCTGATTGCTACTTTCTACTTACTACAGGGTTGTCATGTGAGTAAGGATTAGATTTGCCCTCTTTGGCCCCCAAAAACAGAACCACTGCCTTCCAATGGAAAGGGGACGATGAGGTCAAATTTGACCTAATTTAACAAAGAACTTCCTGACAATTAGAATGGTCTAACAGTGAAAACAGTTACTCAAGTAGTGAGCTCCCTGTCACTGAATCTATTCAAGCAGAAGCTTCGACTCCATGTGTGGTGGCCGTGGTGGAGAGAACCGCTGCTGCAGGGAGGCCTGTGTGGATTAGGTGGCCTCTGAGGATGGCAGAAGGTGTGGAAGCTAGAGAGAGCTGGGATGTCCTCCTAAAGGGAAGCCTTTGTCATGAGCAGGCGTTCATGGGAGTTTCCCTCAGCGTTGCTGGACCCTGGCCCTGGCTTTGGTCCTGAGTTCCAAGTGAGAGATGTAGGGTAGGGGAGCACAGAGACCATGACCCTGGCCACAGAAAGGCTCAGTTCGGCACCTACCTGGACACTTGCGAGCCCTGGGGGAGAGAGTAGGGAGAGAAGCCCACAGGGCCTGGGAGGCAGAGAGGAGAGGAGCCCAGAGGGGAGGGAGCAGCACTCCATGAGCCACTGACCTGCCTTCTCCTCTCCTCTTCCTTCCTGCTTTTCTTCCCCCCTAGGAATGAGGTGCAGCCTACATGTTATTGAAGGAAAGAAATCCTCATTTTGGGCAATGGCGTTGGGCCTTCTTGAAAGTGGAACCACAGCCTGGTGCTTCCCAAGGATCCATAGCCCTCTGAGTTCCTCAGGGTCTGACAGATGAGTAAACTGAGACTCAATCAGAGTCAATCATACAACACTGGAGCTGAACTCTGAGCCAATGGGCACAGGCATTCAAGCCTCTTCCATTCCAACCCCTGCCCAATGAGGGGATCATCGGTGACTTGCCACAGCCTCTCAGTGCCCCCTGGGATCTTGCCAAGTGATACAGCTGACCAGAAGACCTGCCCCTATCACAGGGTCACTGTGATGAAAGGATTCTGCAAAGCTCAACACAAGTAAGCAGTGCACATGCATTATGTGTCTTTTGTGTGCCAAACACTGCCCTGGGTCTTTGGAAGAGAAGCCTTACAGCCTGCTCTGTGACTTGCAGAATCCAACCATTAGGGGATGACTTGCTATCTGAGCCCTGCCTCACTGACTCCACAGAGGCAGGCCCAGCATCAGAGCACTGGCCTCTGCATCACATGAAGCCCTGGCTGCTGGTGTGCAGAGGGGTTCCAATCTATGGCACTGAACCACTGACCCCTGAACATATTAGAGAATGGCCTCTCTCTTTGGAAGCCTTCTTGGGCACCAAAGGTCCTGCCAAGACTGCCATCCTGCCTGTCTGTGATAGAAGCCCCCGACTGAGGCTCCTGAGTATGAAGGGGGACCCTTAGTTCTCAAAGTCTATGCCTGTAAGTTCTTCCTATCATTGGTTTAAGTACAGACCCAGCAAATTCTAGCCTACCGTCACTCTAGCAGGAAGTAGCAGATCCTGGATTCAGATCCGGTTCCTCCAGCTCCCAAAGCAGCCATCCTGGGTGATGCTGGGCCCCTCCTATGACCTCTGCCACTTCTTGTACATCACTCATCCTTGAAAATATTCTGCAGCCTCCTGCCATACATCTCTTCACCCTTTGGGATGCCTATGGCTTCGTCACAGACTCACAGACATTCAGTAGCGTCACCAGGAAAACAATGGGGTTTACAAGCAGTCTGCGTCCCAGCCAAGCTCATGGGTAGCACACTATAATTTCCCAAGTGCAATCCAGCCCAGCCTCGTCCTTCTGTGCATTTCTGGGCTCAGCTTATTGTCTATCTGCAGCTTCTGTACCACCAACAGGTACTGAGGGACCAGCCCAATGGACCTCCCATTGAACCGCCTGGCAAAGTCTGAACTATTGACATTTTTATTCATTTGGGTTTTCCTGTGGAAATTATTAGGCCTGTGGCAGTCACTGTAGGCTTCACTGAGGAAGCCCTATATTATTCTGGGGTTTAATTTAACAAGCCCTGTGTCATCCCAGTTAATTATACTATCTAGAAGCATTCAGTTAGCCCAGGGGCCTCCCCATGGTGGTGGTAAATAATTGAGCATACACCTCCTTATCTTATGCCTCATTGAGTGAAGCTCTCCATGTGGTTGCATTTTTTAAGAAGCCTATGCATGGGAAACTCCTCAGCGGAAGAGAGCTTTCTGGGCCATGCTGTGTGCTCTGGAAGCCAAGGTTGTTACATTATCAACAAACAGTGTGCCCAGGGAACTCCTGTTTCTAAGCATTCCACTCCCTTCTGTGACTGAAGACATGGCCTGCTCTAGGGAGACCCTGGCATTTTCACCAACCATACCCTGTGTTTACATCCTCATAAAGAAGGAAAAAGTAGGCATAGGGGTCAGTAGTTCTGGCTGCTCTGGAGATGGATTCTCTATGGTGGCCTAGAAGGGGGCTTGCTTCTCCAATGCTGGGCCACCAGAGGATGCTTGGCCAGTCCTGCTCAAAAGACCCCCAGTCATCTCCTCCAAGGACCAGTCTAGCTAGGGACAGAGGGTCCACGAGTGGTGCCCTCTTTGCCCATGGTAACCCATGATGACTTTTTATATAATAGAAATAAACATTTGTTCCCCTCCAAAAACAAACAAACAAACAAACAAAAACCTGAATGGTGAATTCATTTTTTTCCCAAGAAATTAATATTTTAGATTTTAGACTGGGAATTCTTAACATGAAGTCCATAGAGAGATTTCAGGGAGTCTGTAAACTTGTTCAGGAAAAATAATACAGCTTTATTTTGATATAACTGCTTGCTTTTGCAATCCTAGGTATTTTATTTATTTGAATTTATTTAAAACCAGTTTAGAGAAAGGGCTTCCAGGCTTCACGAGACCAACTTCCAAAGAGAGTGGAGACCTGAAAAAGGTGAAAAGCAAGAGAATAAGTACTTGACCTGCCTCCAGGTCCCAGAGAGGGAATCCACATGCCACGTTGTGCAAATGAGAAAAAGCAGGCCTGAGGAGAAGGGACTCATCCAGGATGACACAGCTAAGAAAGGGCAAAGCCAGCCCTCCCCGCAAGGTCAGGATGTTCCCCTACCTGCACTTTGCTGCTTCCAGTTACACTTACATTTAGCCGTCACTTAATGGTTTGGAAAAGGTTTCCCTGACTGCCACCTGATGGGCAGGTCACGGTTAAGTGCCCATTTCTGGACTTGAGACATGACTCAGATCACACTGAATGTGATCCTCACCAGGAAACAGCAAAGCCCCTAGTCCCCTGGGTCTCTGTCCATGGTCCTGATTCAGGAACCTTCAAGTCTAGGCATCTCTGCCAACCCTGTAGCTCCTGACCACAGGGACATGGAGGGTTTTATATTCTGAAGCAAAGAAAGAAGCCGGTCCCTGTTATAGCTATGCCTGTAGCAAAGAAACTAGATGTGTTGGGATAAGTTAATCAGTCAACAAGCACTTATTAACCCTACTATGTGCTAGGCACTTAGCCCTGGAGATAGAAGGCCAAAACAGCCCTTGCCCTCAGGGTATTCCTATTCAAATATGGGAGACTGCATGTTAAAAACTGTACAACCAAGATACATACAGAGTGGGGGATGGCAATCTGAGGGGATGGCAATAGCAGCTAGGGGACTGGGAAGGCCACCTGAAGAAGGTGGGATTGGAGCAGGGTCATAAGGACTGATTCGGGGACATTCCAGGTAAGTCCTCTGAATTCATCACTTGGTCTACATGTCATCACCCATGCACTCATCCCCATCCTTTGGACGGGGTAGTTCTTTCTGTGGTACCATCACTCACCAGTCTCCCAGCTCCATAACCTTGCCTCCAATCCAGTCAGTTTTGGATATGAAGCTTACGGGGCTCTATCAATTTCATCTCCATTTCTCTTGCTTCCTTCTTTCTATCACCCTATCACCATGTGTCATAGCCCAGGGCTGAGCCAGTCATTTGAGTAACTCAGGTTCAGAAGTGGAATGAAATGAGGTACCCACAGTCCACCTAACAGTTAACAAAAGGTTTACATAGCCATCACTTGAAGAAGACCTTCAAAGAAGGGAAGGGAGGCCCATGGAAGATGTAATTCATCCAGTCAAGTGAAGCTTTTCTGTGCAGTTAGATCATGCTACTGGTCTTCTGTGTGAAACCCAAGGGATGAAGAGCCTCAGGTCCTAGTGTCCTGGCTGTTTTTGTCATTTAGTCAAAACATAGAGCCTCCCTAGGCTGCATCAGGTATGCAAACGCCTCCCCACTTTACATATGTGGAAAATGAGGCTTATGGAAAGGAAGAGACTTGCCTAAGGTCACCCATCTAGAAAGAAGAGACACAATTCAAACCCATAGCTCTTGTGTCTCCAGTTCCTCATGCTGCATTCCCATATAGTTAGATATTTGTGAATAATCAGCACACTGTGTTTTTCTCAAAACTAATTCTTACATTAATTCAGGCTTGACATCAGAAAAAGTTGCTCTCAATGAAAGCTACCCAAAGAGGAAGGGGTTGTCTTGGGCACTGTTGGGCTCTCCTTTCTTGGTGGTCTTCAAACAGGCTGGACAAGCACTCATCAGCAGGAAGCTTATGGTTATGTTTTGATCTGCATTCAGAGTGCATGAGTTCTTTATCTGGATATAGAGAGCATTTTCTTCATGAGTCCCGTATACTTGTCTTCAATTATTGTGTGGCTGAAAAAAGCTAAATCATTCATAGTTGATAATCAGTATTTCATTATATTCAGATACCACAAATTGTTCAGCTATTCCCCAGTTGATGAGCATTCCCTCAAATTCCAATATTTTGCCAAGAATTGTCCTTCTCTATGCAGGCAGGGCAGGAATAGGAAATAAGACTGGAAAGTGGGGGAACATCTAGACTGCAGAACTCTTGAGTGTCAAGCAGAGGACTGGAACTTTTCTTGATAGTGGTAGAGAATGACCAAAGATTCCTGAAGAGCAGGGAGAGACAGGATCCAAACTAGATGTGGTTGAGACCAGTGGAGCAGTCTGAGTTTAATGGACCAAACCAAAGTTGGGCTAATCTGTTGGGAAGCAATTTAGGAAGTCAGAGTCTGAAGAGACTGTGGGATAGCACCTTGAAAGTTGGGGGCAGGGTGGAGTCTACAAACCTCTGGGTGGCCTGGAGCTTCCCTCCTTTGCTCCTGCCCGGGGTGAGGTCAGCCTTTCCATTAGGCCCTTCCCCTTCATTTCACACCCCATCTGCTCTCTGGGGCTGTCAGAGGAAGCCCAATCCATCTTCAACATGGCAGACTCAGTTACTTGGGACAGCCGCCTAAGTCTCTTCTAGATCAAACATCCCTTGTTCCCTCAGCCTCTAGTCTCCAGCTTACCTTGAGACCCTTCTCTGGACATCTACCAGCTTACCCATGTCCTTCCTTTACTGTGGCTCCCAGACCTGAACACTGCTCAGATGGGAGCCCATAATGGAGGGAAAGTGACCCCTTCCCTCCTGGATGTGACTGTGCTCTTTGGGCAGCTGAAGGCTCCATTAGCTTTTCTGGCTTGACATTACACTGTTGATTTGCCCTGAGTTTGTTGTCCACTTAAACCCCAGATCCCTGACATTCCTTTCCAGTCACATTTTCCCCTTTCTGTAGTTGTACAGTTGATTGTTTGAATTAAGTGTAGACCTTTATGTTTATCCCTGTTAGGAATGGAGTTATAGGATCCGGATTCAAATCTCTATTGAACTAATGATCTTTGGGATCCCCTCCAACTCTCATCCCAGACAGTTCAGATCTTTTCAGATCCTGAGGGCTCCAGTTCCTTCATTACAAGATAGCTGCCTTGGAAGGTAATGAGTTCCCTGCCTGCATGGGTCTTTGTGTTGAGAATAGAAAACTGCTCATGAGGGATATATACAGATGCTTAGAACTGTTCCTGACACACAGCAGGCATTCAATAGGTGTTTCAGATTCCGGTTGGATGACTTATGAGACGTCCTACAACTCTGTGATCCCAGAATTAAAACATTTACATTTTCCTGCCTCAGCCCAAAAGCCAATGAATCCCCCTTCCTTGAGGGCTCCAAGGTAAAAGCTAGGGAAGCCCTCCCTGACAATTCTGGAGAAGTCCTGCTCTTGTAGAAGCTGGGACGGCGTAGAGGCTCAAGACCTGGCCTTCTGATCCCAGAGGCCATGCTCTCTCTAACCCCTCTCCAGCTTCTCCTTAACCTGCCCCTGCTTTGGACTGGGTAGTTATTTCTGTGGTACCATCACTCACCAGTCTCCCAGCTCCATAACCTTGCCTCCAATCCAGTCAGTTTTGGATATGAAGCTTACGGGGCTCTATCAATTTCATCTCCATTTCTCTTGCTTCCTTCTTTCTATCACCCCATCACCATGTGTCATAGCCCAGGGCTGAGCCGGTCATTTGAGTAACTCAGGTTCAGAAGTGGAATGAAATGAGGCACCCACAGTCTACCTAACAGTTAACAAAAGGTTTACTTAGCCATCACTTGAAGAAGACCTTCAAAGAAGGGAAGGGAGGCCCATGGAAGATGTAATTCATCCAGTCAAGTGAAGCTTTTCTGTGCAGTTAGATCATGCTACTGGTCTTCTGTGTGAAACCCAAGGGATGAAGAGCCTCAGGTCCTAGTGTCCTGACTGTTTTTGTCACTTAGTCAAGCAGAGAGCTACATCAGTGACGTGGACCCTAGTCTCCTGAGCCAATTGAATCCCATAGATAGTTTCACTACCTTCTAAGGACAATACCCTTAAGGAAAGTTAGCCTAACCTGTTTGGGATGGGCCACTGCATGGTCCACATGGCCACCTGCTTAGACTATTAGCCTTGTCACACGTCCTCCCACCCCACCCTCCTCCCTCCATCCCCTCTCCACCTTATTGCCAGACTCATCCAAAGATCTAGTCCAAGTGCTTCCACAATATGGTGCCACCCTTCCTTTCTACCCAGGGTCTGATGACGTCACTTTCCCCCACATGCCCTGTACTCCTATGAGATCAGATAACTAACTCTACTCCCCAACAAACACTCCAAATTCTCAGTGATCCTGTGAAGGACATGCTCTGGGAGAGGATCCCAGTCTTGTTCAGTTCAGCAACCTGATGATGATGACAATGAAACTGATATGGACCAAGCATTGCATAGCCTGGTGATACAAAGACAAAGATGAACCCTTCCATCCGCCAAGAACTTATGTTCTACTGGGGCAACAACATGCACACATACACAGAGAAACAAACAAGACAGAAGGTCCCTTGAGAGGGAACCATGCTAGCTACTCTTGGACTCAGGAGAAACTTGGTGGAGAGGTCAGTGCTTGAACCATGTGGTCTTGAAGGAAACTAGAGATTCTAATTAGCAAAAATGAGGAGGAAGGGCGTTCCAGGGATGAGGTACAGTCAGTGCAAAAACATGGAAGTGGGAAATGGAATGTCAAATACGTGGTCAGAAGGCCAGTCTGATTCTACCATCAGCAGAAGTGTGCAGAAGCCAGCCCTAACTAGCTCCAGAGGGTTGATTGTTACCTCAGAAATCAGGGCTAGACCTACTGTTTTGTTGCTTGCCTAAGCTTAGGAAAGTGATGGAGAAAATATTAATGGTAAATTAAATTTGGTATGTTTTGTTTTTCCAGAGAATTAGTTGTTCATCATTTACTGACATACCCCTGAATAGGACACACAAGGGGAGTAAGATGTAATGAGACATAGACAGATAGGAAGGGACCAGAGTTTGAGGGCTTTCAATGCCAAACAGAGTCTACATTTGATCCTGGGGCAACAGGGACCTCAAGGAGTTTACTGAGTAGGGGAATGACATGGTCAGGCTGGAGCTTCAGGAAAATTCTACATACATTTTATACATAAATGTATGTGTGTCTTGTTTCACTCAAGAGAGATACTATTGCCAAGGCCTAGTACAGTGTCTAGAGCATGGTCTGCTTGGATATTATTGA
The DNA here is from genome assembly GCA_028658325.1 of Potorous gilbertii. Taxonomy (NCBI): domain Eukaryota; kingdom Metazoa; phylum Chordata; class Mammalia; order Diprotodontia; family Potoroidae; genus Potorous; species Potorous gilbertii. The sequence continues at coordinate 13,330,987 of CM053771.1, read as the reverse complement.
TGGATTCATTTGCAACTATGGATCTGTCTCTGAATCAGAGAATTTCAATGAATTTCCAAGTTGAAAAAGACTTCAGCAGCCACCCAGTCCTGTTTGTTCCCCCAAAGGCTCCCTTCTACCACACAGTCTGACAAGGCCTCTGAGGGGGAGGCCCCACTTCCTGGTCAACCCAGAACACCCTCCTTGGGGTGGTGTTGACTGCCATCTGCCACCATTGTTCTGAGCCCTTCTGCTCTCTCGGGGATGCCTTTGTGACCATGAGGATTTCGGCCTGTGACCTATATTTAGTAACTTGGCTTTGGAGCTAGATGGAACCATCAAGGTCACCCTGTAACCCCTTCCTCATCCAAGTGTGTCCTTCTTGGTTGTGTACTATGGAGTGTCCAGAGGAGGTGGGGATAGAGGGGAGAGAGAGAGAGAGAGAGAGAGGCCAGAAGATTGGTAAGGATGACCAAGTCCAAAGCGGCCCTCTCCACAGCTACCTGCAGGCCCAAGGATGACTGAGCCCCAGCTGGGCTTCCCACAGTTATGCTCATTAGAGGAAGCTGCTTTAATTGGTCTTGTGGGAACAACCTTCAGACCACAGGAGGCTGCTCCCCACAGTCCCAGGCCCCAGGGCCCAGCTGACAAAGCAGACCTCAGCTGAGGAGATGAACCCTGAGATGTTCCAAGCTCTGGTCTGCAGGGACAGCAGGAGGCAGAAGAAACTTGAATGAAGGAAACTTTTAATTCACTTGAATCCAAGAAGTTTTGTGAAATGCCCACCATGGAGCAGGCTGGTCTAGGGATTGGGGATACAGGGATGGGGACAAAATGGTCCTTGCCCTCATTGTGCTGGGGAAAAGCGGAATGAACACACAGATTTTTAAAACGTGCAAAGCAATCTGGGGAGGTGGAACGCTGCTAACAAATGGTTGTTGTCATTTAGTTGTGTTTGACTTTCCATGATCCGGCTTGGGGTTTTCTCGGTAAGGATACTGGACTGGTTTGCCATTCCCTTCTCCAGCTCATTTCATAGATGGGGAAACTGAGGCAAAAAGGGTTGAGTGACTTGCCCAGGGTCACACAACTGGGAAGGTTGGAGGAGAGACTTGAACTCAGAAGAAGAGTTTTCCTGACTCCAGGTCCTGGCGCTCTGCGCACAGTCTTCTGAGCAAATAATACAAGGATCCAGGAGACGTTTCATTTTGAAGGAGTTGGCCTACCTGGCCGGCTTCTCCTTGGGAGTGGGGGATCAGTCTAAGAGTGGCCTTCCTGCCCTATGGAGGTCCAGAGGGTGTCCCCCACCTCCCCCAGTGTCTGACCTATGCGCAGAGACCTGGGGATGCCAGCCCTGGCAGAGGCAGTCCTATCATTGCCCTTCACTCTCTCTTTACATCCTGGTCATCATGGGCTGCTCACTGCAGGCTCCTTGCCTTCATACAAGCAGGCCTCCCAGCTTGGGGGGAACTTCCTCCTCCTCCAAGCCTTCATTGAACCCACCCAACCTGACAGGGCTGTGTTCTTTCCTCCCTGAGGGGGTCCAAGCTCAGACTCTGAGCTAGTGGCTTCATCTGTAAAATGGGTTTAGTTGTATCTAGTATCTAGTAGCATCACAAGGTAGCTGTGAGAATCAAAGGAGAGAACAGATGTAACTTTGCAAACCTTGGTTATTGTTCAGTAATTTCAGTCCTGTTTGACTCTTCATGACCTCACTGGGGAGTTTTCTTGGCAGAGGAGAGGTTTGTCATTTCCTTTGACAGATGAGGAAACTGAGGCAAACAGGGTGAAATGACTTGTCCAGGGTCACGCAGCTGGGAAGTGTCTGAGGATGGATTTGAACTTGGGCCTTCCCGACTCAGGCTGGGCATTCTACCCACTCTGCCACCTTGGTGCCCACCATGTTTGACAGTATGTTCTGAAACATCTACAGGCCAATATTGGTTCTGGGTGACCATGGGCCACGGCTCTGTCTGAAGGGATAGTCTGGTTTCTTCAGTCTGGTTTATTCGTGGAATTCTCTGGGCCAGTTTGAGGCCTCTATTTGTTGTCTGTTCAATTATGATAGGGAGTCAGCTTTTCCCTCCCCATCGTATTTAACTTTGTACACATTTGTATTTTGTATGAAGATATATGGAATGTATATTTTACATAAATATTCTGTACACACACATACTTGTCTCCCCTATTAGAACGTGAGTGCCTTGTATTAGGCCTTTTTCATTCTTTGTATCTGCATCCTCAAAACCTCAGATGGTCTCTGGCACATAGTAGACTCCTAATAAATACTGGCAGATTCATTTGAGCCACAGGGTATTTCATAGGTGCTAAATATTTGCAGGGCTGCTCAGTGGCACAACAGATAGGTCTGGAGTCAGAAGAACCAAGTTCAAATCCGACCTCAGGCACTTACTTGCTGTGTGACCCTGGGCAAGTCACTTCACCCTGTTTGCCTCCATTCCTCATCTGGAGAAGGGAATGACAAACCACTCCAGTATCTCCACCAAGAAAAGTCCAAATGGGATCAGAAGAGTCAGACATGACTGAATAATGTTTGCAGCCTGCAGAAACCTGCATTCATTGTTAAGTCCCAGCTCCTTCAGGGGAACCCTTCTGTGATTTCTGGCAGCAATAACCAGGTCCTGAATTACCACTACAAACTCTTCTGTCATCATGAACAAGTTCACATGACACAGACATGCGTTCCTCACTCCTTTGTCTGCTGGGGTAGGGGTGTAAGGAGTGTGCCCATGGAGAAACTTTGAAATGTCAGCTATTTCATGACTCCATAGATGGGGGAACCCCTTTTGGTGATATCTGATCAATCCAGGGACACATAGATTGTGTGATATTCCAATAGGATCCTGTAGGTTTAGCCACATCCCCTCAGAACACCTACCAATCCTCTTCCTCCTATCTAGTCAGAATGTCCATCTTTCTAGAGCTGCCTTCGAGCAATGGGCCTCATGTTTCATTAATATTAAACAGGTTTTTGTGAAGATATTCTCCAAATCTCTTATTGTCAAGTACAAGTTAGGATGGGTATTGCACAGACATTAATTCCTTTAAATATGTTGTTTTCCCATGAGTTTTGTTCCAAATGGATCGTGGCCTTCTCTGGGATAGCCTCCTATCTGGAAGAGACCGGGGTATCTACTCATATGCCTTACCCTGCCCTTTGGTTCCATGTGATCTCCAGATTCAAGCTTCAAGCCTTCACCTTCTATCTTTCCTTGGTATATACTAAGCATGTTACCCCATCAAGTACAAATGACATGTCTATGCTGTTGTTTGGTCTTTCAGTCATGTCCAACTATGTAAGCATGGACCAGAACACAACAAGCCCTGCTACCCTCCACTGCCACTCAAAGTCTATCCAAGCTCATATTTGTGGTTTCCATGACACCATCCATTCATCTCATCCACTGCCATCCCCTTCTCCTTTTGCTTTCAATCTTTCCCCACATCAGGGTCTTTTCCAAAGAGTTTCATCTTCTCATTAAGTTGACCACTTTCAACTTTAAGTATTTGACCTTAAATGAATAGTCTGAATTAATTTTTTTAAGTATTGAGATATGTCCATATAAATGGAGAGAGTTACCATGAGAAGAAGACACCACTTAAGTATGTTTCACAATGAAGCTCCCTGACCTGAGGCCATCCACAGCCATGTGATTCATGAGACATTTTGTTCTGGTTCACTCTTTAGACTGAAAACCAAATCTACTTCTGTTTAAAAAAGATGATAATGAATTCAAGGCCAGGCAGAACCATCAGGGGCTTACACTGTCTCCATAGAAAACGTCACATTTTATATCAATTTCTCTTGACGTTATTGTGTTGGTGGTATGTTTTAAAGAGAGAACAGTTTTCCATATGGAAATCAAATACTCTTTCACTCTCACTATTTGTACACACACACACATACATACATACATATGGGTCACATGTATACATATATATATATATATATATATATATATATATATATATATATATATATATATGTGTTCTCACTCTATATGGGTTGTGTATGTATGTGTGTATAAAATACTGGCACCTGGGTGGGTGTAGTGGTTAGAGCACCAGGCCTGGAGTCAGGAAGCTCTTCTGAGTTCAAATCTGGCTTCAGATTTACTAGCTGTGTGATCCTGGGCAAGTCATTTAACTCAGTTTGCCTTGGTGTCCCCATCTGTTAAAAACTGGAAAAGGAAATGGCAAACCACTCCAGTGGGTCATGGAGGGTCAGACATACCTAAAACAACTTAACAAGTGGAAGAAGTAAATACTGAGTGTGGTAGTAATAGTCTAGAACTCTTTACTTTCTCTGCATTCTATTATACTGATTATATAGGCATGATATATATATATATATATATACACACATATACATATATATATATACACACATTATGTGTGTCATTTCTGGATGTACCATTTTTATTTTTGTAAACCCCATGCCTTGGACAAAATAGGCCTTTAACAATTGTTTGTGGAGTTGAATTGCAGGGTGTGTGATCTCAGATTCTGACAAGCAGCGGGTAAGGAGCCAGGAGTCCCAGGAGGAGCCTAATGGGGCCCAGAGCTGCTGCTCCTATCATAATCCCACCTGCTTCTCTGGACCTGATCCTCCCCTCCCACTCCCAGAGAGCACAAAAAAGTTGTACTTTTAGACAGTATTTGTTGAGAGAGAGAGATGGTGGTTTGCAGCTGCTACTCAGGTTGGCCTAATTAATGACCAAGAATCATTGATGGGAATTATTGGCCCTTGGGAGGAAAGTTTGCTTCTTCTCCTGAGACATCCCCAAGTCCCTCACCAAGCAGTGTTTTTTCTCCAATTAGAGACACAATAACAGCAGCTCTGGGAAGACTGAAAGTTCATGGAATTTGTTACCTGTTACTCTGGTTCATTCCCCTGAGCAATAGATGTGCAAGTTGTTTTATCAGTTTTACTTATAGAATTACAGAACCTACTGACACAGCACATAAGGGCTGGAAGAAACCTGGGACAGTGAGCATAACATATCAGGGTCGAAAGGCTCTAAGATATAGGGCACGGGACATCAGGGCTAGAGAAGACCCTAAGGACATAGAGCACATGGCATCGGACTGGAGGGAACTTAGGACAATAGGGCACAGGTCATCAGAGATGGAGGGGACCCTTAGAACACAGAGCACAGGATATCAAGGCTGGAGGGAACTTAGGATATAGGAAACAGGATATCGGAGCTGGATGGCTTAGTTCACTTCAGTTCAACAAACATCTATTAAAGGCTTATCAGGTACCAGGCACTATGTTTGCTGCTATGAGTATAAAGACAAAAACAAACCAGTTGGTGCCTTCAAGGAGTTACACTCTATTTGGGGATATGAGAGAGAGAGAGAGAGGGAGACAATTAAACAAAACAATTCGGGGAGCAGTAAGTCTTTGGTAGGAGTTGGAACCTGAACTGTGTTTCCAAGAAAAATAGGAAATAAGCATTTATTAAGCACCTACTATGTGCCAAGTAGTTTACAAACAGGATTGTTATTCCCATTTTACAGATGTGGAAACCAAGGCAGGTGGAAATTAAATGATGGTCACACAGCTAATAAATAAATGTCTGAGGCTGGATTTGAACTTAAGTCTTTCTGACTGCAGGTCCAGCATTCTATCCATTATGTCACCCAACTGCCCCCTAGAGATTCTGCAAAGCAGAGAACAGGAGGCAGAACAGTCCAGGGATGTAGAACCCAGGGAAGAATGTGATAGAAGTCTGGAAAGGTAGATAGGCATATTGTAGAGGGACTTAAGGCAAGACTGAGGGTTGCATTTTATCTTATGGATAACAGTCACAAAAGGTAAGTGACAAGGTCAAAGATGGGGTTTCGGAACCTCAGTTTCTCATCTGTATGGACAAAGGATTGGAAGAAGGAACTGCAATTAGGAGACTGTCACAGTAGAACAGGGGACAGATCAGGAGGGCCAAATGAAGGTCAAGGCCATGCGAGTGAAGCGAAGGGAATGGTGTCAGAGATGGCATGGCGATGGACTCAAGACTGCTGCTTATGGAAGGTAAGGGGAAGAGGGTAGAGGAAAGAGTCCAGGATGACTCACAGGAATAACAGGACTGGTCAGGAATCTAATATTTAGGTCTCATTAGAACACAAAGCAATTTCGCAATACTGCTATTCAAGCAATTTGCTTTTCACCTCTGTTGGGCACTATCCATTCAAACTTGATCTCCCTTCTAGTGACTCTTCTTTCCAATGGAGAAACTTCTCTTGCAGTTGCTGCAACACTGACATTTCAAACTCACAAGAACACCTACTGAAGGGATGGAAACCAAAGACAGGAACTACCAAGGACCCAGGAGCAAGGTAGCCTAGTCTCAGCCCCCAGCCCTAGCGGTCATGTGGGTAGGATTGTCATGATACCAGGGAAGGGAAGGTAGCTGTCCTCCACCCCTCAATGGAATTACATCTTGCTCTCTGGAGAGTCCCAGTCAGGAGGTCATAGTGGGAACATGCTGTCATGGGCCAGGGGAGGACCCTAGGACCACTCAGGGTTTTCTAAGTCTTCCTAAAATGCCAAATCCCTTTAGCACTAGGCCACCACAACCAGAAGCAGCCAGCAGGAAGGTTGTCATCTGAAAAGGTCCAAATAATGTGTCACTATGTACTTAGAGTCCCCCAAAGTTCAAGGGGAGATCTCAACATTTAATCCCTATGATGACCCCTCTAGGATAATTCAACCTCCCCACCTTCCTTCCCTACCATATATTTGCTGTCCTGAGCACATCTGCTGGGGTTCTTTTTTTCACATTTCTCCATATTCCCAACCCAGGAAGGCTCTCTGGGGTCCAGAGGAGGATCAAACATAAGGCTTTCATGTGCCACCTTCAGTGCTTGGCAGTGGTTTCAAAATAGCTCATATGACAAAATGTCCCATTTACAGACTGGAGAGAGCCTAAACCTTCTTCAGCTGTGGGCTGGAGGTCCCAAATCCACCCAGAAAGAGTTAGGAAAAGGCAGCAAACAGCAAGGCTGTCACGAAGCTTGTCCAAGGTTATGATATGCTTAAAACTTACTGTCCAATCCAAGCAAATGGGGAAAAGGTAAAATAAAAATAATAATGACAGAAATAAAATGGGAGGAGGGATGATCCAGGCCAACAAAAGGGAACAAACACAGGAAAGGAAAAAGGGAAAACTGGGATCCCCTCTCAGAGAAAGAAACTCTAATCCCAACTAAGTTCCTAGGACACTATGGGGCTCTCTCTGCAGGAATTAGGTACCTGGGCTCAGTAGAAAGTTACCCCCTTAGTGGGGGTATAGGATAGTGAGAAAGACATAGATGGTAATGATAATGGTGAATGGGAATGGGATGAATTCTCCCATAAAACAGAATGGATTAAAAATCATAATCCTACAATAAGTTGTTTACAAGAAACACATTTGAAACAGAGGGATACACACAAGGTAAAGGTAAAAGGCTGGAGTAGAATATATTATGCTTCAGATGAAGTGAAAAAGCAGGGACAGCAATCCAAATCTCAGACAAAGTAAAAGCAAAAATAGATCTAATCAAAAGAGATAAGGAAAGAAACTATATCCTGCTATGAAGCAACATCATTACCAAACATATATGCACCAAGTGGTATAGCATCAGAAGTTACAAGAAGAAATAGACAGCAAAACCTTACTAGTGGGGGACCTCAACCTCCTCCTCTCTGAACTTGATAAATCTAGCCACAAAATAAACAAGAAAGGAGTTAAGGAGGTGAATAGAATTTTAGAAAAGTAGATATGGTAGACTTCTGGAGAAAATTGAATGAGGATAGAAAGGAATATACCTTTTTCTCAGTGGTACATGGTACATACACAAAAACTGACCATGTACTAGGATATAAAAACCTCACAATCCTGTGCAGAAAGGCAGAAATAGTCAATGCATCCTTTTTCAGATCATGATGCAATAAAAATTATATGTAACAAAGGGCCATAGAAAGATAGACTAAAAATCAATTGGAAACTAAATATTCTAATCTTAAACAATGAGCAGGTCAAAAACAAATCATAGACACAATCATTAACTTCATCCAAGAGAATGACAATGATGAGACAACATACCAAAACTTATGGGATGCAGCAAAAACAGTTCTTAGGAGAAGTTTTATATCTCTGAATGCTTACATGGATAAAACAGAGAAAGAGAAAATCAATTAATTGGGCATGCAACTAAAAAAGCTAGAAAGTTAATCAATTTAAAAATCCCAATTAATACCGAAGTGAAATACTAAAAACCAAAGGAGAGATTAATAAAATTTAAATTAAGAAAACTATTGAGCTAATAAATAAAACTAAGAGCTGATTTTGTGAAAAAAACCAATAAAATAGATAAACCTTTGGTTAATTTGATTTTAAAAAAGAAAGAAGAAAATGAAATTACCAATATCAAAAATGAAAAAGGTGGATTCATCTCCAATGAAGAGGACATTAAAACAATAATAAGGAACTATTTTGCCCAACTGTATGCCCATAAATTTAACAATCTTAGTGAAATGGATGAATATTTACAAAAATATAAATTGCCCAGATTCACAGAAGAGGAAGTAAAATACTTAAATAATGGTATCTCAGAAAACAAAATTGAACATGCCATCAATGAACTCCCTAGGAAAAAATCACAAGGGTCAGATGGATTTATAAGCAAATTCTATCATTTAAAGAACATTTAATTTAAACATTTAAAGAACAATTAATTCCATATATAGACTATTTGGGAAAATAGGCAAAGAAGAAGTCATGTCAAACTCGTTTTATGATACAAATATGGTACTGATAGCTAAACCAGGAGGGAAGTCAAAACAGAGAAAGAAAATTATAGACCAATTTCCTTAATGAATATAGATGCAAAAATTTTAAATAAAATATTAGCAAAAAGATTATAGTCACTTACCATGAAAATAATACACTATGAGCAGGTTGGATTTATTCCAGGAATGTAGGGCTGGCTCAATATTGGTAAAACTATCAGCATAATTGACCATATCAATAACAAAATTAACAGAAACGATATGATTATCTCAATAGATGCAGAAAAAGCTTTTGACAAAATACAACACCCATTTCTATAAAAAAAAAAAACACTAAAGAGCATACGAATAAATGGAGCTTTCCTTAAAATGATAAGTAGCATCTACCTAAATCCATCAGCAAGTTTTATATGTAGTGGTGATAAGCTAGAAGCCTTTCCAATAAGATCAGGTGTGAAACAAGGATGTCCATTATCACCATTGTTATTCAACATGATACTAGAAACATCAGCTTTAGCAATAAGAAGATGAAGAGAAGAAAAAGAAACTGAAGGAATTAGAATAGGCAAAGAAGAAACTAAGCTATCATTCTTTGCAGCATGAAGCATGAAGATGATATACTTAGAGAATCCTAGAGATTCAAGTAAAAAACAACTTGAAATAATAAATAACTTTAGCAAAGTTGAAGGATATAAAATAAACCCACATAAATCACTGACATTTCTATATATTTCTAACAAAGACCAAAAGTAAGAGCTAGAAAGAAAAATTCCATTTAAAGTTACTGCAGACATCATAAAATATTTGGGAGTCTCCCTGCCAAAACAAACCCTGGAACTATATGAACACAATTACAAAACACTTTTCACACAAATAAAGTCAAATCTAAATAATTGGAAAAAACATTAGTTGCTTGTGGGTAGGCTGAATTAATATAATAAAAATGACAAACCTAAATTAGTTAACTTATTCAGTGTCATACCAATCAAACTACCAAAAATTATTTTCCAGAACTAGAAAAAAATATTAAAATTCATCTGGAAGAACAAAAGGTACAGAATATCAAGGGAATTACTGAAAAGAAATGCTAGGGAAAGTGGCCTAGCCATAACAGGTCTTAAATTGTATTACAAAGCAGCAATCATTCTTGTAACAGCCATTGTGTGATGACTAATTTTGATAGACTGAGCTCTTCTCAGCAATGCAAAGATCTAAGCCAACTCCAAAAGACTCATGATGGAAAATGCTATCCACATCCAGATGGTTAAGAAATAGAGAGGTCAATCAGTGGAATAGGTAAGTTACACAAGACACAGTATTCAATGACTATAGTAATCTACTATTTGATAAACCCAAAGATTCTAGCTTCTGGGATAAGAACTTGCTATTTGACAAAAACTGCTGGGAAAACTGAAAAATAGTAAGGCAGAAATTGGACATAGATCAATGTCTTACACTATATACCACAATAAAGTCAAAATGGTACACAATTTAGACATAAAGGCTGACACTGTAAGCAAACTGGAAGAGCAAGGAATAGTTTGTCTGTCACTTTTATAGAGAATGGAAGAATTTATGACCAAACAAGAGGTGGAGAACATTATGAAATGCAAAATGGATAATTTTGATTACATTAAATTGAAAAGTTTTTGTATAAACAAAGCCAATGCAACCAAGATTAGGAGGAAAGCAGAAAACTGGGAAAGAATTTTTACAAGAATTTTTACAACTAATATTTCTGGTAAAGGCCTCACTTCTAAAATAGAGAACTGAGTCAAATTTATAAGAATACAAGTCATTCCTCAATTGATAAATGGTCAAAGGATATAAACTGGCAGTTTTCAGAGGCAGAAATTAAAGATATCTATAGTCAAATGAAAAAATGTTCTAAATCACTATTGACTAGAGGAATGCAAATCAAAATAACTCTTAGGGGAAGTTTTATATCTCTAAATGCTTACATGAATAAAATAGAGAAAGAAGAGATCAATGAATTGGGTATGCAACTAAAAAAGCTAGAAAACGTACCAATTAAAAATCCCCAATTAAATACCAAATGAGAAATGCTGGAAACCAAAGGAGAGACTAATAAAATTGAAATTAAGAAAACTATTGAACTAATGAATAACTCTAAGAGCTGGTTTTATGAAAAAGCAATAAAATACATAAACCTTTGTTTAATTTGATTTAAAAAAGAGAAAGAAAACTAAATTACCAGTATCAAAAATGAAAAAGGTGGATTCACCACCAATGAAGAGGAAATTAAAACAATAATTAGTAAGTCTTTTGCCCAATCATATGTCACATCACACTTGTCAGATTGGCTAACATGATAAAACAGGAAAATTATAAATACTGAAGATGTGGGAAAATTGAAACATTAATGCATTTTTGGTGAAGTTGTGAACTGATCCAACCATTCTGGAGAGCAATTTGGAACTACAAGGGATACAAAAATGTACATACCTTTTGATCCAGCAATACTGCTTCTTGGGCTGTATCCTAAAGACATCATACAAATGGGAAAAAGAGTCACACGTAGAAAAATATTTAAAGCAGCTCTTTTTGTGGTGGCAAAGAATTGGAAATTGAGGAGATGCCCATCAACTGGGGAATGGCTGAACAAGTTGTGGTATATGAATGTAATGGAATACTATTGTTCTGTAAGAAATGATGAGCAGGTGGACTTCAGAAAAACCTCTAAAGACTTGAATGAGCTGATGCTAGGTGAAGGGAGTGGAACCAGAACATTGTACACAGTAACAGCCATATTGTGTGATGACTAATTTTGATAGACTTAGCTCTTCTCAGCAATGCAAAGATCTAAGACAACTCCAAAAGACTCATGATGGAAAATGCTATCCACATCCAGAAAAAGAACTACGGAGTCTGAATGCAAATTGAAGCAGACTATTTGCTCTCTCTCTCTGTTTTGTTTCTTCATTCTTATGGTTCTTCCCATTGGTTCTAATTCTTCTTTACAACAATACTAATGTGAAAATATGTTCAATATGAATGTATAAGTATAGTCTATATGAATGTGTAAGTAGAGTCTATATCAGATTGCATGCCCTCTTGGCAGAGGGGAGGAGAGGGAGGGAGAGAAAATTTGAAACTCAAAATATAATGGAAGTGAAGGTTGAAAACAAAAAATTAATAAATTATAAAATAAAATAAAAAGCACAAGAGCAAGTGCATGAACACATGTGCATGCACACACACACACACACACACACACACACACACACACACACACACACACACACATCCTCCTTTTGTTCTGATGGGAAACCAGGAAAGACCTCTTGCAGGAAATAAGAAGCGTGGGATTCTAAGAGTTGGAGATGAGGAGAGACAGTGTACCAGGCATGGGATACAACAGGAGCAAAAACACAGTGATGGTAGATGTAGTACAGTGTGTGAGAAGTAGCAGAAAGGCCAGTTTGGGACAAATCAAGCCCCTTGTCCACATGACAACCCTTCAAATACTTACAGAGAGCTATAATTTGTCTCCATGTCAGAGCTGGGAGGGGCCTTTGTTGTTCAGTAATTTCAGCTGTGTCTGCCTGTTTATGACCCATTTGGGGGTTTTCTTGGCAAAGACACTACAGTGGTTTGCCATTTCCTTTTCCAGCTCTTTTTAAAGATGAGGAAACTGAGGCAACTAGGGTTAAATGATTTACCCAGGGTCACACAGTTAGTGTCTGAGGCTGGATTTGAACTCTGGCCTTCCTGACTCCAGGCCCAACACACTCTCCCCTGAGCCACCTCACTGCCCAGGGAGGACCTTACCTCATAATAATAGACTCCAAAGGCAGATTGAGACTTTGTTTTTTGGACTTGGCCAACATGTGAAGTTGTTTTGACTATAAATATTTGTTACAGGGGTTTTTTTTCCTCTCTTTTCAAATTTGGGGAAAGGTAGGGAGAGGGAGAGAATGTAGATTTCACATAAAATGAAAAAAATTCATTTAAAATACCAACAACCCAATCACAAGAACAACTACATCTTATGTGCACTTTGAGACCCAGCAAATCTGTGACCATTATATCATTTGATCCTCAGCACCTGGTGAAATGGGTTCTTCAGAGCTTGGGCTCACTACCCACCTTCTTCCAAAGAGAAGGCTAATGCCCTGCTGTGGCCAAGATGGAATCTGACTCATGATTTCCATATGTTCAGCTGGTTCCTAAGTAGAGGATGCATAGGAGCCTTCGACCTTGACTTTCCAGGCTCCAAAAGCACTTAGAGCATCAGATGCCAGAGCTTGAAAAGATTATCTAGTAAAAGTCCCCCACCTTTGTTTCCCAGAGGAGGAAACTGAGGCCCAAGGAGGGGAAGTGACAAGTGCCTGATGTTCCCAGAGTGAGTTAAGCCATCCAAGTCCCTAACTTGGGGCTTTTTTTCCCTAGTCCATCATTAGTTATCTGGTAAAAGTATATCTAGTGCTCAGGTGTGCAGAGCCTTGGAGACACACAGAGAAGGGAGAAAGACTGAATGAGTAAATGAATGAATGAATGAGTAAATGAATGAATAAATGAATGGATGAGTGTGAATGAATGAATGAGAATGAATGAGTGAATGAGTAAATGAATAAGTGAGTGAATGAACAGATGAGTGAATGGATGAGTGTGTGAATGGAGTGAATGAGTAAATGAGTGAATGAATGAGTGAATGAGTAAATGAATAAGTGAGTGAATGAATGAATGGTGAATGAGTAAATAAATAAGTGAAAGAATGGATGAGTGAATGAATGAAAAAAGCACAGTGCTAAGTTCTGAAGGTATAGAATAAAGTCAGATGGTCCCTGCCTGCAAAATACTCACTTACTAAAGGGAAGACAAGACGGAGATAGCTTCTGGTCCCCACTGCCTTGGGTACCCATGGTGGGCAGAGTGGCCTCTAGAGGAGGGGTCTGGGATCAGCCTTGTTCTTTTTGGTTTGGGAGGCAGAAGCAGGGCAATGGGGGAATGACCAAGAAGCCAGTTTCAGTCTAGTGGGGAAAAGCCTTGCTCACGTTTGGCTCCCAGCAGGGGAAAGGGCTTTCCCCAGAGCTGGGGGACCTTCCGATCTTGGAGGACTTCTGGCAGATGCCACATGACCACTGACTATGCCATGGCTGAAGGGATTCTCAGTTGGTTGGTTGGTTGTTGTCCTTCATTTTCGAAGAGGACCAAAATGACATCACCATGATGAAGTGAAATTTCAATGTGTCTGACTGGCTGATCAGATCAATACGAGCTTGGAATGATCTACCACAGGTTGGGCACAGATATTTGAGGTGGATATCTCAAATTTGCACATCTGATGTTTACTCTGTGCTGTCTCAATTCTGCTTTACTCAAAGAGCACAGCACTCTTTCTGACGTGGGCACGCCATGCTGAGCGATTCTGTGTCAGTGTCTCCCATGCTGCTCGATCAAATCCAAAGTTCTTGAGAAAGACTGAGAGTGTCCTTATATCATTTCTTCTGACCACCATGTGTTCACCTGCTCCATGTGAGTTCTCCATAAAATAGTCTTTTTGGCAAGCATACATTTTGCATTCAAACAATATGGCCAGCCCATCAGACCTCTGCTCTCTGAAGCATAATTTCAATGCTTGGCAGTTCATCTCAAGCAAGGACCTCTGTGTCTGGTACCTTATCCAGCTAGGTGATCCTCAGAATCTTCCTAAGACAGTTCAAATGGAAGTGATTCAGTTTCCTGGCATAAGGCTGGTAGACTGTCCATGTTTCACAGGCATACAACAATGAATTCAGCACAACAGCTCTGTAGACCTTCAGTTTGGTAGTCAGTCTAATACCTCTTTTCTCCTAAACTTTTCTTTGGTGCCTCCCAAACACTGAGTTAGCTCTGACAATAAATACGTTAACCTCAATGTCAATGTCTACGTCCCTGGAAAGTACACTGCCAAAGTAAGTTAACTTATGCACAGCATTCAAAACTTCTCCATTTGTTGTAACTGATGGTTTCACATATGGATGGTGTGGTGGTGGAGCACCTGTGTTTTCTTGGTGTTATTAGGCCAAAATAAGAACAGGCAGCAGAGAATTGATCCATACTTTGTTGCATCTCAGCTTCAGAGACTGCATTGAGTGTACAATCATCTGCAAACAGAAAGTCATGCACCCACACTCCCTCCACTTTGGTCTTGGCTTGTAGCCTTTTCGAAAAGAAGAACTTACCATCAGTAAGGTAGTTGACTTTGATGCCATGTTCATCGTCATTGAAAGCATTTGTCAACATGGCTGAAAACATCATGCTAAAAAGCATGAGAGTAAGCGCCCTGTTCACTCCATTGGTGACTCAAGTACAGGTTGGATGAGTGGCCCCTGATGGCCCTTTCTATGCTGACATTCTACTGTGCCTGAGGCAGAATAAGCTCAGCTTAGAGATCCAGGAGAATCCAAGCAGTTGAGAGGGATAATGGGTGAAGCCCCAAACTCTGGGACACAGAAATGAAGGGATGGATGGGATTACAATGACAAGAGTGGGAGCAGCAGGATAAGGTATTCCAGGTGTCAGGAATGTCCTTCTTTTACAGAAAGGGAAACTGAGGCTCAGAGAAAAGGGAGGACCATGAGTCAGAGGTTTGACTGATTGGTCTCTGGGTTCTCTGTGACTCTAGGTGTGACTCCATTGACCTTACTAAGATGAATAATCCAATTAAAAAAACAAAACATCTAAACTAGTCATCTGAAGGACACTTGTGCTAAGTGCTTCAGAAAATAAAACAAAAACAAGAAACTTTGCCCTCACCAAACTCCCACTCTACCAGGCATATAACATGAATGCAGAGAATTAAATATACAGTATACATATGGCGCAGAATTTCTACAGGGATAGAGTATCTTTGTAGGAAGCAGCACCTGACCTGTGCTTTGAAGGAAGGGAGGGAGTCTTCAACTAGGTGGCTCAGTGGATAGAGCACCTGATATCAGAAGACCTGAGTTCAAATCCAGCCTCAGACATTTACTAGCAGTGTGACCCTGGACAAGTCACTTACATCTCACTGGGGCATTGCGAGGATCCAATGAAACATCTGTACTGCGCTTTGCAAGCCTTCCAGCCTCGTGGAAAGGCTATTTCTATTTGTTGTTACTGCCCGAGTCCCAATGAGGAGCCCCCAAAGTTGACCGGGCAGCTCTGGGGGGACAGACTGACTTGGGGAGAGCCTTGAGGCAGGCAGCCCCGCCAGCGGCCCCCAGATCAGTCCAGGGGTGAGGTGATTAGGGCCTGCACCAGGGGGGCGGTGCCAGAGGAGGGACAGCACGGACAGTTGTATGTAGCCCTCTGGACCTCAGTTTCTCCATCTGTAAAATGGGAGGGGAGAAGAGCAGAGCTGCACCCAGACGAATTTGCTAGCTGATATCCTAAGTTTAAAAACAAATGCTGAGGACAGGAGGAGAGACAAGGAAAGGTCCCCTCTTCCATCTTCCTCCTCCTCCAAACCGCATACTGCACCCTTCTCCCCAAACTGGGAACTACATTTCCCAGAAGTCTCTACAGAGGCCCCGGGCGGAAGACGCCGCGGGTTCTTATGGAGACGAGCACACGCCTCAAGGAAGAGAGTAAATCAGGATGGGCGTGGTGTGGCCGAAGAGCGGCCTTTGATTGGCGGTCGGCACATGACCGCTCGAGGTGGCGCATGCTCAGAACGTCCGTGGTGTTTTTCCTCATCGCCTCTCCCTAGCTACGCAGCCCGGGCCTCTCGGGGACGCAGGAGGCGACAGCTAGCAAAGCCCGTGTCGATGGCCCAGCGGCCGGCCGGTGGAAAGCTGGGCGCTGCTGACACCTTTGGGAAATTGAGCCCGCGGGGGATTCCTGGAGGGCGTAGGCCCAGGAAGCGGTCCGCGCGTGCGCAGTGCCACGACCGGGCTGGCGATGCGCGCGCAGCCCCGGCCTCCGAAGTAACTATGAACCTCCCGGCCAGGTGAGAGGGAGGAAGAAGGGATGGGCGGGGGAGGGAGGGGGGATGGGCGGGGGGGGGGGAAGAAGCGCTGTCGGGAAGCGGAAAGGAAGTGAAGTGGGTGTTGCTTGATGGTGCCTGCCTTCCGTGACGTCATCTCCTCGCCCCGCCCCCCCGCCTGAGGAGGGCGGCTCGGGGTCACCTTGGCAACCGCCCCACCCTTCTTCATGACGTCATGCCCTCCGGTCCTCCCTCAGAGACTCCGCGTCCAAGCTCCACGTGGGCCCCTTTCGCTGATGGGGAGACTGAGTCCTCCTCGCGGCTCTAGTTTGAGGGAATGGGGTCCTCGCTTGCGCATCCCTGACACCCGTCCCTGGTCTGTTAGGTTCCCGATGGGGGAACCCAGTGGGGCCTACCCAGTCCTCCTCCTCACCCTCACTCTGAGGACGCCGCCCGTTTCACCAAGGAGAAACTGAGACTCAGAGCCGGCGGGAAAAACGGGGGAAGACTTTGTGGACCCCTTCCCCGCCGCCCCGCTCCTTCCGGACCTTCCTTTTGTATCCCCTGCACCCCGGACTTTAAGATGTATTGGTGCAATGTCCTGGGTCTGGAGTACCCCTCTCCTCCAGAAGCCACGCCCCCAGGGAGCTCAGACACCCTAGATCGATCCGAGATGTGCCTAGCAGAGAGGAAGGCCTCCTGCAGAAAGCAGGATTGCAGCTTCTCGAAGAACTCCGAGGAAGCTAAGAGGAAGGGCCTTCCGAGGGGGGGCACCGCCTGTGCAAAGACTCAGAGAGGAGAGAGGCCGCCCGGACCTCAGCAGCTCCCCCAGGTGCCTGCTGGACAGCTCCCGGGGTCCCAAGGGCAGCGCCAATCCAGCTTCTCGGAGCTAGAAGTCACATTTCCCCACCACCACCCCCGCTCCCTCCCCCCACCTCAGACTTCTGCCTCTGTCCTTTGCATCCTTTCTCTCCAATCGGACCCTCATCATCTACCTCTTGCCTGGGCTGTTGAAATAATCTAATTGCTTCCAAGTCCCTCCCTCTGCCTCCTATCCTCCATAGCTCCCGGGTGAATACTCCTGAAGCTCAGGTCTGATCATGTGACCCCCCTCTTTCCAATTTCTTTCCTTCCACACACACCCCATCCCAACCCCATCTAAAGCCTGTCTCCCTCCTTTTCCATTCTCCCTTCACATTGCACCGCCTAGTGTGATCTCCTGGAGTTTCCAATCCAGCCAGCCTCACTCACCTCCAGGGATGCCCTTCCTTTTCCCCTTAGAGTCTGAGAAGCTCCAGTTTCAAGGCTCCCCTCAGGAGGTGTTGTGATGGAAATTAAGGTAAACTGAGGCACAGTTCTGAGCACATTCATTTTATCAGTAAGGCTTTCTTGTTCAGTTGTATCTGACTCTTCATGACCCTATTTGGGGTTTTCTTGGAAGAGATCCTGGAGTAGTTGGCCATTTTCTTCTCCAGCTCATTTTACAGATGAGGAAGCTGAGGCAAACAGGGTGAAGTGACTTGCCCAGGGTCACACATCTAAGAAGTGCCTGAGACCAAATTTGAATTCAAGTCTTCCTGACTCCAGGTCTGGTGCTCTAGGCATTATGGCACTTCCTACATGGGAAGGTTGACAATTACCAATAAAGAAGGTCACTCAGAAGACCAGAAGGTAGGGCTCCTGAGCCTTTCTAGAATTTGGTGATGTACAGGTGAACAAAGAGCAGACAGTCTTCCTGTCTTCAATGATGGAGAACAAGCCCCACCTTGGTCTTGTGACTGGGAAGCACTGGTGGTGGAGTCCACCTGCGTGACAAGGGAGAGACTTTGTGGAAGGACAGACTTCCTGGTGCCCACCTGCATCGGGAAGGGCTCAGCAGGATAGGCAAAAAGACCTGAGTGACTCCTGGAATTCAGCTGAGCTCAGAGACAAAGAACATGACTCTGGTGATCTGATGCTATGTTGGGGGCAGTGCCCAGTAGAAGTCGCTCCAGTATGGAATCGGCATCATTGGATTTTTGGGAGGCCTTTGCCTTTGCCTGTGCAAGATTCTCCTTCAGATGAGACTGTCTGAACTCCCCCACGCCCACTTGACCAAGCTTCTTGGGGGCACAGTCTTATGCAAGAGGGCAGAGGTGGTATCATGGACAGGATCCTGAGCCTAGAGACGCTTCAAGGCCAGGATACCCTGGTCAAATCACTTCACCTGGGTCTGCCTCAGTTTCTTCATCTGTAAAATAGAGATGATAATAGCTGCACCCCAGGATCCTTATCAATGCTAGCTAATGTTAGCAGGATGAATGAATGAAAAGGCCTTTCGTGAGGGCTGTGAGAGCTGGAGATGCTTCAGGCCCAGACTGGTCAGTCTGGTTAGTCCACGCCCTGGAGGAGGGCTCTGGTTGGTATTGGATGGTCAGCCATTCAGCAGAATTTGGATGGGAAGGCTGCTTAGGGGCCATCTCCATAGTGGTCACGTATAGGCTTGAGGTCCTGGCTCCATCACTCACCGTGTGACTGGGCTGGTGACTGGGAGGGTCCCTTTCCTCTCTGCACCCAGGTCCGTCCCCTTCCCGCCCAAGGGGGTTGCTTGAAATCACTCTGTTATTATTCAGAGAGCCCCTGAGGGCAAGGAATTTACTTTCGAGATTGGGGGAGCTGAGGTCCAGAGGGAGCAGGATCTGTCTCCATCCCCAGGCCCAGGCCTCCCCTTTCTCCTTTGAGTCAGGAGGAAGTGTTGACTTCCTGCTGCAGACAGCCTGGCCTTCAGGTTCCTCCCATCTGTGGTGGGAGTGCCCAACTAAAGTCTGCTGCCACACCCAGGCAGTGCCAGGACCACAGGGCATCACAGCTGGAAGGCACTTCCTCCCTACTGCAGGAGAATGATGTCTGGGCTGGGGAGAGGCCTGGAGAGCTTCCCTGAGTACCGGTATGCTTCTGTACCTCCGGGAGGGCACTGGGGGCTTTGGGCCTGGGAGGATCCCTCCAGACTTCTTCAGTCTCAGTTTCTCCTCTGGGTGGTGGGAGTATTGTCTCTGACAGTGACTCTTGACTTCTCTCCAGTTCTCGGTTCAGTTTTCTGTAGGGGTGATGCAAGAATGCTGGCTTGGGAGGGAGGGCAAACAAGGAAGTCTAGGCTTTCCTAGCAGGTCCCCTCTCTGCCCCTATGCTTCTGGGGGGGCTGCCCATTCCCATCTGGTCCCCAGGCCCTTCTCCCTGGGGTGGACCCTTCCAGGATCCTGCTGGAGGAGGCCCTTTTCCAGAGAACTCTCCTGGGAGTGACTTCTTGTTCCATCCCCTCCCTGGAGAGGGGCCTTCTCAATTAGTGTGGGACTTTGGGTTGGGCTAGAACGAGGGGCACCCTGAGGACCAGCCCGCAGCTGTGGTGCCAGGGGCCTGAGCCCAAGCAGAAGCAACATCTAGGGCACTGTGGAGCCCCCAGGACTGGGCCTCAGGGTGAGGGAGGAAGGGCTGACCGCAAAGCTGGCTCCACCCTCTACCTCAGTCTCAGATGATGCTTTCTCCTCTCCAGGCCTGCCCCAGCTGAGCTCCCTTCCCATTTTGGCTGTTGCATTCTAGAGCCCCCCATTTTGCACCTGAGTTCCTTCCATGTTCTGTGTTCCAAGATCTAGGCAAGCTCAAAGGTGTTTGGTCCCTTGTCTGGGCACTGGGTCTCTTTCCTTGACCCTCTTCTGTCTCTCTCCTTTCTGGGCTTTTGGGGCTCCTGGTTCTTTGGCCTGGATATCTGAGTTCTGGTGCGATGATGATGGCCTGGGGGCCAGGTTGTAAGCTGGGCCCCAGGACTCACTAGCTTTGGGACCCTAGAGGCTCAGGTTAGTGCTGTGCATACCCAGCTTGGTGGTAACAAACTCAGAGAGAAGCCTGGCCTGCTGGCCCCATTACCCATATGCAAATACACATCATCTGGGTTATATTGTGTTTGTACCCATAGGGGTAAATACTTCCATGTGCACTTTAGTCTGGCTCTGGCCTTTTGTCTGGGCCTCCTTGGCCTGGCAGCTGCATTGACTTTGGGGGATCACCTCTGCCACATAAGGGGTTGGATTTTAAGATCCCTCAGGAGCTCCCTGATTCCCCATCCTGGCCCTGTTTTACAGATGAGTCAACTGAGGCCAAGATAGGGGGAAGCTGTTTCATTCATTCAACAAACATTTATTGCCTATCTCTATATAGTCTGTCTGAGCCTGTGTGCTGTACCTAAATAGGACCCTGCCCTCCTCTAAACCGTAATAAGCAGTATCATATGACAGTGCTCCGTGTGATACCTGAGGAAGGGGGAACAGTAGCTCCCATTTCTCCCAAAGTCCTATTTCCACAGCTCCTGGGGTAGGGCAGTAGTGCAGGTACTATCCCCTCTGCTAGGTGAGGAGATATGCCCAGAAAAATCTAGCGACTCATCCATCATCATGAAACACATGTCTGCATCTGCATTCAAACCCAGGTCTCCAAACCCTGAGGCTCTTGTCCTGCCCTCTGCCCAGAGCTTTGCAGCTCTCTAGAAAAGCTTGGCGGTGGCAGCATCTCCTACCCTTAGAGCTCATCGATTCCAGCTCTCCATGTTATTTGAGAGGAAACTGAGACCCGCAGAGATGCAGGGGAACTTATGAGCCTCCGAGCCCAGCTCCTTCCCCAGTCAGGAGGCCTGCCCACAGTGGTGTCTCTCTGAGGCCATCCCCACTGGTCAGAGGATCATAATCTCAAGGGGAGTCAAGGCCTGGAAGGGGGGTCATGGCCAGCAAGACCCTGGGTCACAGCCAGGGAGGTCCTGAGTCACAGCTAGGTCATATTTGCTGTGAGAGGGCAGGGGCTCCCTGGAATTCCCTGAAGTGATGGTGAGGGGGTGGGGAGAGGCCCTGCTCTGGCTGACCGCCAGCCCCTCTTCCTTTCCCCTCTTCTGTGGGTACTCTCTGCCAACTGATGTGTGGATGCCTACTTTCCCACAGAACCATCCGTTTCTGCCCCATGTGCCGGGGAGAGGTAAAACTGACTTTCCACTTCTGCCCATACTGTGGAGACCTCTTGCGACAGAAGGATGAGTCGGGGGCTGGGAGCTCTCTGGAGGAGCGTGGAACCATGGGAGAAGGTACTGCCACTGGATCACACCAACCATTCTCCCTTCAGGCCAGGCCTTCAGAGCTCAGAGGGATAATTTCATCTAAAGCCCCAAAGATGGGGCCATGGAGGGAGGGACCCACAAATGCGAAGAGCGGAGCGAGGTTGGTTGAGGGCAGTGGCAAGGGCAGCCCTCTCGTTGGGGCTCAGTCGCTTCATTCAGAGGAAGCCAGGGCAGAAGAGGAAGGGGGCAAGGCAGAGGTCCCTGTCCTTGTTCAGACTGGTTTGTCCACTGAACCCAGCACATTGAGGTTAGGTCAGTTCCCAGAATCAGTGGCAAAACAGGGCGTGAAGGTGGACCTCTTCATTTCCAGCAGGAAGCGGGTCAAGGGCAGAATGGAGTAGGGGGAGTATTAGCAGGTGACAGAGTGACAGCATGGCAGGACCAAGACCCACAAAGCCAACCTGCCCATTTGACAGCTGAAGAAACTGAAGCTCATTCAGCTAATCAGTGTCTGAGGCAGGATTTGACCTGGATCTTGCTGGCCCATGTCGGCCCACTTCCCATCTGCCCAATTGAGTCATAGACCCAGAAGGCATCTTAGCAGGCACCTGGTCTGGCCTCCAACCCACTCCCACCCTACTCTTCTCACTTGTAAAGGGTGTAGCATGGGGCCTGGCCCAGAGCACATGCCTCCCTCCACCTCCTTCAGAAGACCCTAGAATCCTACATTTAGACCTGGTAGACACCTTGGAGGTCTCTCATCTCCTCCGTCATTTTACAGAGGAGGAAACAGGTTCCAAATGCATAGAAGACAGAAATAGCCAGTAGCACTTGTGGGATTTGAACCCAGTACTCCTTCAGGCTCCCACTCCAGTCTGAGTCCCTTAGTAAGTGCTCCTGAGAGTGTGGGCCTCCCCACAAAAATAGAAACCCTGAGTGTCCCCGAGGAACATCGTGTTGTCATAAGGATGGGTCAAACAGTGCAGGCCCGAAGGAAGGGCCCCCTGAGGTCCTCTAGTCCTGCGCCTGCTGCAGGAATCTCTTCTTGAGGCTCCCCACAGGCCGTGCAGACTTGTCTGGGGGTTCTGTAGGAGGCTGGAGGGCCTGAGGACCAGCCTAGACCTGTCCTTCTGACCTCAGGGGCCTAGGCTAGAGTGGGGGGCTCCCAGGTACAGAGCAAGGAGGAGCCCAACCCAGTTCATCACTTAGGGCCCTCTCACCAGTCACCCTTTCCAGGTCTGAGTCAGGATCCCCAATTCGAAGGTTGGCTCCTCAAGGGCAAACCCAGCCTGTGCATTTAGTGCATGCCTGTATACAGTAAGTGCTTTATCAGTGCTTCTCCATTCCATCCCAGGAGAAGGGTAATCTTCTTACCCTAGGCTGAGCCACCACATCTACTCATCCCTCTTCTCACCTCCCAGCTAAACAGCCTCGATCCCTTCAGCCTGCAGCATCCGGGCCCCTCAGGAGTATGAACCATAGGCAAGCGGTGTCTGCATCCCTTGTGTCTTTGTCTGTCTGGGCTCCAGCAGTCATGTTCAAGGCTCCTGGCTTCTTTTTCTGGATTGTTCCCAATGATCCCAGTCATGGACACTTGGCAGAGACACTGGGTGGCCAGTTCGGAAAAGCCAGACCCTGCCTGGCCTTTGCAGAGACTCCTTTCCCACCATCCGCCTTGCATCAGCCCCAGCTGCCAGTTGTTCTGGGGCTGCAGGATTGGGCCCCAAGAGCAGCTGGTGCTCCTCTGTGCCTGTGTATCAACCCCTTCAGCTCCCAGCTCTGGGCATGTCCCCCACCTGCCCCCCACAAAGTTTGCTTCCTCCTCTTCCTCACCTCCTTCCTTTCCTCAAAAGCCCATGTTCTGCAGGAAGCCCTTGCCCATCTCTGTTCATTGTCTCCCTGCTCCACTGAACTGTGGACTGTTTCCTTTTACAGGGTTCCCCCTCCCACACTCAGTCAATCCCAAGGCTCCCTGTAGCCTCCCTTGGCATTCAAAGCCCTCTGTAAGCCAGCCCCTGATGGCCCTTTTGGTCTTCCTCCCTTGTCCTCAGTAGTCCAGTGACCTCTCTCCCTGTCCCTCAGCTCAGGGACTCCCCGTGCCTGCTCCCTCCTTTTCCAGGCAGTCTATCCCAATGATCCTTTCCTGCTGATAGCCCCTTCCTTCTGGTTCTGCCCCATTAGACTGGGGGCTCCCTGAGGGCAACACCTGATTCTGTCTTTCTCTGCCTTCTCAGCACTAGCATGACACCTGGCAGCTTGCCTGACTTTTCTCATAGCATAGAGAGGAGAAACAAGCTCCTTCTGAAGTTTGTGGCTCTGGTGTCTGTGGGGAAATACACCTGCATTTGTGAACTATTCATCGGTGGCCTCTCTGAGCCTCAGGGTGGGCCATGTGGCACCCAGTCCCTGCTGTTCTCTGTCTGGGAGTGGGAGTTGGAGGACTTAGTAAGACAGAGAACTTCAGAGCTGGGAGAGACCATGGAAGGTCAGGGAGAGAGGGGCCTTGGAATGAAGAACGTGGGAGGGCGGATCTGGAGGTGCCCGCAGGGGACGTCTGCTCTCTGCTGGGCCTGTGGGCCATGCTTGAACTTACCCTCTGTTCTCTATTCCAGCCCCCCAGAAGAGAGTGACCCCCCAAGGCCAAGGGGTCCAGAAGAAGAGAAAATTGCCCCTACCCGTCCCCTCACCTCCCTCATCCACCAGCAGAGCCCAGGAGATCATCGAGGCAGGAGCATCACCCAGCTTCCTGGGGAAGGCCAAAGGTGAGAGTGGGCGCTGCCCAGCCTGACACATCACCGGGCAGAGGAGGGAGAAGCTAAGGGCTCCTCCTCACTCCCCAACAAGCTCTGGCTCCCTCCCTGGGCCCATCTTCTGAGGAGAAAGCTTTCTGTGCCCAAAAAGAAACATCCATGGATTCCTTCTTGTGTGGTACCAGATGGGCAGGGAGAGGAGGGTCCCAGAATCAGGGAATCAGAACCAACCTAGACTGCAGAGGGCCCCAGGGCCCTTGAGGGTGCTGATGATCCTGGGCCCCCCACCCTTCCCTGACCAGGCAGGGCTTCACACAGCCTCCACTCACACAACAGCTCCCTCCTTCTGAGACAGTCTGCTGCACTGCTGGGCACCTGGTTATTAGGAAGCTTTCCCTGAGACTAAGTTGACATTTGCTTCCTTGAAACTCCTGCCTGTTGGGACTGGTTCTGCCCTCTGGGGTCAGCTAGAACTAGTCCAGCCCACCTTCCCCAGGAAGGTCCATTGGCGTCCTAAAGCCATCACTGGCCTCTCTGCCAAGGCCTCTGACCTCCAACTGAAACATGCCCAGTGTGATTGGGTCAGTGGTAGTATAAAGGGAGGAGTAGGAGTAGGAGTAGGCCCCAAGCGGGGAGGAGGGCAGAGGCTGCCATGCTTGTATCCTGCTGTAGTGGGAAGGAAGATGGTATGGAAAGCCTTCACAACGGTTTAGAGGGCATTGGGGGTGTGCGGGCCGGGAGGCCCTGCCTCAACACTGGGGTGAGAGCCTTTTCTGCCCTGGTCATGGGCTTGTTTGGGATGCTTGACCATCCTCATACATACGTGTGGGGTGCGCGAGTCATTATGACAGTGAGATAGCCTGGGAAGGAGAACAGGGACCCATGCCCAGCAGGACCAGTCAGAGCAGTGTAGGGATCAGAATGAAACTCGGAGCTGGGCAGAAGATGAGGGTGCAGAGTGGTCGGAAGCTCCAGCGACAGTGATCTTGGTGTAATATAAGAGAGGAGAGAGGAGGAAGTGTGCTCCTAGTGGGACGGGGGCATGGGGAGAGACAGAGACCGTGCTGGCCTCAGAGCCTAGCAGCCTTGCCTTCTGACCCATCCTGACTGTGTGACCACGGCAGGTCCCTTACCCTCTTAGGCTCTGGGCAACTTTCCAGAGCTAG
This sequence comes from Potorous gilbertii, assembly GCA_028658325.1. Taxonomy (NCBI): domain Eukaryota; kingdom Metazoa; phylum Chordata; class Mammalia; order Diprotodontia; family Potoroidae; genus Potorous; species Potorous gilbertii. The sequence goes on along the minus strand of CM053771.1, from coordinate 13,305,309 downwards.
CAGGGAGAGAGAGAGAGAGAGAGAGACAGTGCCAGCTGGCCTTAGGAGGAGGACTTTGCTCCTTGGCAGTGCCTTGTCCCTTCCCATCCACAACCAAGAGGCCCCTCCCAGCTGAACTACGTGCCCTGGGAACAGCCTGAGCCAGATAGTGAGCTCCCTGTCCCTGTAAGACTGTAAGTGACATTGATGAGGGGCTTCCTGCTTCCCGCAGGGTCTCTGAGATTCTGCTCATGTCTTCCCAAAGGCCAGGACCCCCGCCAGAGAAAGAAACCTGTCAAAGCATTGTCTCCAGAATCTTTGGGGACATCCAAGGTCCTGACGGACAAGGATGGCCAATGCTGGAGGCTGGGGGCGCTGGTGCCCAGCAGTGAGAACGGGATGCTTTTTGAAGGTGCAGCCTGGGGTGGTGTCGGGGCGGGAAGGGAGAGGGGGAATTGAGGAAGGAGGGCAAGCCGACCGAGACCACTCCTTCAGTCTGAGATGCAGCCAGGGCTGACTGAAATCAAGTTAAAAGGTGTTGGTGGGTATGTGTGGGGGGTGATATTCTTAGAGTCACATGGCCTTGGACTGCAGACAATCTCCCCTAGATGGTGTAACCAGAGCACAACACCCAGCCAGTGTCTTTATTTGGCCTGGGGTAAGTTATGGCCTCCTGGGATGAGGTGATTCCAGCACAAAGAGAAACACTCTGGGTAGTAGACTTAGAGAATGTCAGAGCCTTAGAATGGGGGGAGAGGGACCTCAGAACAGAGAAGCCTCCACTGTCTGGGCCTGGGAGGAGAAGCCCAGGGAGGTGCTGATCAGCCATCTTCCCTTCTTTCACAGCTGTGTCCGCCTCTGAAACCGCCTTTCCGAAGCAAAGATTTTCCCTCAAACTAGTGAGTTTTGTCATGGGTCCCCAGGGCTTACGCTGACTCAGCAGCCACCCCTCAAGTGACCGTGTGGGCAGCCAGTCCTGGGGCAGAGGGTGACCTCTGGCTTGGGGAGAGCACCCACTGGGGGGCCCTGAGGGCTGGTGAGCAGCTCTAGAAGACAGAGTTGGCCAGATCCGAGGCACTCCCCACCCAACCACACAGCCTGGGTGGACAGCCATGACCTCAGAGGGCGCCCCCATTTAGGTGAAGGGGGAAGCAGCTTGAATGGTTCAGAAATGTCTTCTTAGATTGAGTCTGGGTGGCCTCTGCTCTTTCCTCCCTTTCCTTCTCACCTCTCCACTAAGGCCAACAACAGCACCGCTGATTCCTCTGGTTTGGTACTGGCCTTTGGGTTCTGGGAGAGGGCCAGGAGGCCCTCCACCTCATGCCTTCTCTTCAGACTAGGCATCCTTGAAGTCCTTCTGTGGCAGAGTCCCTAGGCCTGGAGCATCTTGACTGGCCTCTGGAAGTGATCCCTGGCTCCCCCTCAAAATGAACTCAGCCAGCTGGGGTCTGCCCAGGGCAGAGTGGCTTCCTAGGAACCAGTCCCCACTAGCCCCTGAACTGTAGAGCTGGGGTCTGCAAGGCAGCTGTGATTAGCTCTTGCCATGTTCTCCCCATCCTTGTATCCCACAGTTGGGTCTCACAGTAGGTGGGAAGGGGCAGAGCACTGAGAACTTCCCAGCAAGATCAGGGGCAGCTTCCAGATTGCTCCCAGAGTGGGACTGTGGGAAAGTGTCGAATATGCCAGCTGGCAGATCCTCAGAGGAGACCTCAGACATTACCTTGTCCAAGCCCCTCATCTTACAGATGAGGAAACCAAGGCCCAGAGAGGGGAAGGCATTTATCCAGGGCTCCCATTTTTGTTACATGCAACATCTGTGGCAGACAGACATGGAGAGTGATCATCCTGGGGAAGGTGGGGGAATTTCTGTGTTTGGGAAGCTCTCATCATTTCACAGGGTGCCATATCCCAGACTTGGTCCCTCAGACTTTGGAGGAGCCTCTGCTGGCACCTAATCTTCATGGTCTAGAGTGGGGGGGAGCTCCTCAAGGGCAGGCATGGCACCTAGCCCCCTCTTGGGAGCATTGCCCGGTCATGGCATCTAGCCCCCTCTTGGGAGCATTGGCCTGTCATCTTGAGAGCTGGAAGGGACCCTGACCAGGAGGTATCTCCTTTGCAACATCCCGATGGAAAGTTGACAAACCCCTGCTTGAATACTCGTGGTCATGAGTGACTCCCTACCTTTCAGATGTAGCTGGGCAGCTCTTGTCAGAAAGATCTCAATGTTGGGCCAGACTGTGACCCTTGTGCCATCTTACCATTGCTCCTGCTTCTGCCCTCTGAGACCAAGTAGAATGACTACTTCCTGTTGCTTGTGCAGGCCTTTTAGATACTTGAAGACAACCCTCCCATGATCCCCAGAGTGCCCTGATGTCTCCTCCTCAGCCTGATAACCCTGCCCTGCACACATTTTATTGACCTTATCAGCACCTCCCCTAAAGTAGGTGCACATACTTACTAGGATGAGAGGACCAATGGCAGGTCCCCCTCCCTATGAGCTTCAGGGTCCTCCAGGCATTTCAGACAGGTATCCTACCTCTCCCATGCCCACCCAGCCCCGTCCAGGTCAACTACATCCTCTCTCTCTCTCTCCTCTTTCTCTTTCTTCCTCCCTCTCTTCCCCCCTCTCCCTTTATCTCAATCTCTTCTCTCTCCCTCTCTCTCTCTCTTCCCCTCCCCCTCTCCCTCTCCTCCCCCCCTCTCAATCTCTCTCTCTCTCTCCCCAGGACTTGAAAAGTGGACGCCTCTTCCACGAACAAATCTTCTTCCAGAGAGCAGTGAAAGAGAAAGCAGGTGCCTCTGTAGAGAGGAGATAAGAGCATCTCTCCCCTGCCCCCCATTGGCCCTCCCAGTGGTCTCTTTAGATGTCATGGCCAGCTTCTCCCAGGAAGCCCCCGGTCTTAGCTAAGCTTTTAAAAGACAGCTTGATGGCTCCTGTTCACACTAAGTTGGGAGCTCTCCATCACTGGGCTCAGCTCCGAGGGATAGAATTTTAGAGCCTCGGACGCTGCATGAGCCACAAGGCCAGAGGCTTTCTAGGCTTGGGAATATTGTCCTGTCCACCCTTCCCCTGGATCTTCACCGCTAGTCTGGGAGGCAGGCTGACAATAGAAATTTTGTTATTCAAGGAAACAGGCTAATAGAGTTGGTGTGTCTTATTCAAGGTCAAAAACTAAGATTCTGGCTCAGGCCTTGTGCCTCTTTCTGCCTTACCCCCCGCCCTAGGGCCTATGAGGGAGCTGTACCCAGGGTCAGCCCAGAGAAGACAGGCCCACAGGCTCCTCCCACCTAGCTAAGGTCCTGCCAGAGGGAAGGAGCTGAGGGAGGCCTGAGGCTGGCTCAGGGCAGCAGTGTCAGCCCGAATCAAAGCCTCTCTCTGCTCTCCCATAGTGGATAAATGGAAGAAGTCCCGCTTGATCCCCTCCTTGGCCATCCCAACTTGCATCAGCTTTGGCCTGCACCAGGACACCCACAGGTGAGTGGGCATCCCAGGCCTTTTCTCTAGCTTTGCCTCCTCATTTCCCAGGGCTCCCCTGATTGACTTGGAGCAGTGAAAGCCAACTGAGCTGGCCTTGGTTCTGCTCCAGGCCTAAGGGAGTCTCATCCCAGCTGCCCTTATGTTCAGGGAATATTGAGATGGGATGAACCTTAGAGACATCACCGAATTCCATCCCCTCAGTTTCCACTGGGGAAGCCGGAGGGACTATCTAGAATGAGTCACTTTCTCCCTTACCCTTGGTGGCAATCATGGGCCAGCCAGAGACCATCTGAGGCCACTTCTGTCCCCCTTGGACCCCTTTGGCCTCCTCTCCCATGCTGTTCCCAAGAGGCTTGTCAGGCCTGCTCTGAGGTTCCAGAGGACCTGGGGTACTTGAGCTTCTGTGTCCCTCAGGTTCCTGGTGTTTCCTGACCTGGGAAGAAGCCTTCAGTCAATCCTGAATGACTGCCCCAAGAATGTTCTGACAGAGAAGACTGTGTTCCATCTCTTATTCAGACTGGTATGTTGTACATAAGGACTTCCTGCTGGGGAAAGGGCAATTCATACTGGCAGGGCCTCAGAGACTGAATCCAACATCCTCATTTTACAGATGGGGAAACTGAGAACCAGAGGGGGAGTGCATTCTCTGACAGTGTAGACTCCTGCAGTTGGCCAGCTCACCGACCTTCCCAGCCCATACAGCTGAGAAGTTCAGAGTTGGATGTGACTGTAGGAGGGGTCATCTCAGCCAGCCTGCCATCCAGCCCAGGAACCCCCTCTGTCTCATAGATTCCTCAGATCCCAGAGTAAGAAGGCATCCCAGTGGGTTAGAGGAGCTCTAAGGCCCCTCTTCCAGGATTCCATGATCTCAGAGGACCCCGCCTCTGCCCTTCTAACATAGGGGGGCCCCAGAACTCCTCAACCCCCAACCTGGCACAAAGAATGCTAGAATTTCAGGGTTGTGACGGACCTCAGGGTCATGTAGGCAGAAGTCTCCTGATAGTCTGGGATCTTGTATGTAGAAGGGATCTCAGGGATCATCCCAAGGAGCCCTACCTGAGCAGACTGTCTAATGGGTGAGGTAACCATTCAGTGATACAGAACTCATTACTTCCAAGCCATTCTAGGGTAGCACAGAGACAATTACATACAAAATAAACCAAAAGGCATTGGTGGGAATGGGAGGGGCATAGCCAACTGTGAATTCCTTGGGGTAGGCTATCGAGGAGGAATGGGAATTCAACAGGGATATGAGGCTGAGGGAACAGCTCTAGACAGAGCTGACATGTGGGACAGCAGGCAAAGGCATGGAGACCAGAGAGCACCAGGTGTGTCTAGGGGACCACACGGTGTCTATCTGGTATGGTGGGAGAGAAGTAATGAGCAAAAAGACTAGAAAGGTGAGGGGCAGGAGACTGAGCAGGGCCTTGAATACCTCACAGGTGGTAAGCTCAGAGGTCACTCCATGCATGATAGGAAGTCATCAGAAGGTTTGGAGTAGGGGAATGATGTGACCAGACCAGTACATAGGCCAAAGTGTGGTGTGGACTGAGGAAGCAGGGAGTGGCCAGCCCTCATCTCACCAGGAGCTGATGGTCTTGGGATAGAATGGGGATACTGGGTAGGCCTACTACTGGCGAGGGAAGGGCTGGGGAGGGAAGTCAAGAGGTACAGATGCACGGGCTTCCCTTAGGACCTGCAGGGTTGGTGGTCCTGGTAGACCTGGCAGGTAGAGCTGGCCTCCTAGGCCAGCAGAAAGAGCAGCTGGAGAGAAAGATGGTGGAACTGCAGCTCCCACTGGCTCAGAACTGAGGGGAGGGAGAGGACAGCCAAATGTAAAGAAGTGCCTAGCTCAACCGGGCAACTGCTTGAGCTCATCTGGGCCCTTCTTGTCTCCCTCAGGTGGATGCTCTTGAGTTCATCCATGAGAATGAGTACGTTCATGGAAACATCTCTGCAGAGAATATCTTTGTGAATCCAGACACCTGTGGCCAGGTAGGGTCTGGGCAGTCCCAGAAGGCTGTGGACAGGGGATCCAAACTCAGAATCCTAGCTCTGAAGGGGCGGCTGCCCATCCTCCTGTTGCATGGGCCTGGTTGGAGCAAGATCTTCCTTAAACTGAGCTGCAAACTACCCTTCTTCCACTTTTCCCACTGCTCCTGGCTCTGTCCTCTGGGTGGTGGTGGTAGTTGTTCGGTCGTTCCAGGTGTGTCTGACTCTTCCAGACCCCAGTATCTTGGCACAGATAGTGGAGGGGTTTGCCTTGTCCTTCTCCAGCTCATTTTTCAGATGAGGAAACTGAGGCAGACAGGGTTAAGGGACTTGCCCAGGGTCACCCAGCTTGTATCTGAGGCTGGATATGAACTTAGGTCTTCCTGACCCCAGGCATGGTACCATATGCGCTGTGGCACCACCTAGCAGCCTTAGCCTAGCTCTGGGTGCAAGTGTGCCCTGGGAGTCCTTGAAGATCATTCTCTCATCCCCAACTGGGCTGGCCTCTGCAGGTGCTTCAGCCACTCCCCACACAGCTTGTCTCTATCCCTTCCTGCTCTTGGGCACTTAGTTCCACATGGAGAATGGGGAAAGTCCAGGCCATGGAGCCTGGGAACTGCTTTCTGACCCTTGGTAGCCCAGTGATCTCAGACAAGTCACTTCCCTGCCTGCCCCTCAGGAAAGCCAGTAGACTGAACTCTTATCTGACCTGTGACCCTCTAGTGCCCTTCCTTAAATGCAGCCTCCTGTTCCAGAGGGAGCCTGGCTTCCTGATTCTGGGCAGGTAGATTCTTGTCATCACGCTGCAGCACTTTGGGTCGCCATCTCAGTCACCCAGCACTTACGCAATGCCACTTGGCCCTAGGGAGGCTCTGGTAGTAAATGGACCCTGACTAACCTTGCACTTGCCATCCACTAAGACCCCTAGACCTTTTCCAGATAGACCATATTCTGGCCACACCTCCTTCATCTCATACTAGAAACACTGAGCTTGCAAACACAAGGGTCAGACATTCTTCCATGTTCAGTCTCATCTTACTAGATGTGGCTCAGTGTTCTAGCCAGTTAAGAACTCTTCCAGCTTGAGTTCAAGTCAACAAGTGGTTGTGCCATGCCCTGCCAATGAATGAATGAAAAAGTATTTATTAAGTATTTACCCAGGGTGACTTGAAATCAGGAAGACTCATCTTCATCAGCTCAAATCTGGCCTCAGGCACTTACTAGTTGTGTGACCCTGGGCAAGTCACTTCACTCTGTTTGCCTCAGTTTCCTCCGTTTATCAAATGAGCTGTACAGGGAAATGGCAAACCACTCTACTATCTCTGCCAAGAAAACCTTAGATGGGGTCATGAAGAGTCAGACACCACTGAAAAGATGACTGAACAACAACCAATGGGCAAAGGGCTTTGTGAGGTGTTGAGCATATACATGGAAATGACAATGTGATGCCTGTTCTCTACATGCACGGGTCTGAGTAGGCACCTGCTGTCCTAAGGAATGGCTGGCATCAGGCCTGGAACACTCTGCTCACCTCCCCAGCCTCCTTTAAGTCCCAGCAAAAATCTCCTCCCTCCCCAGGAAGCCTTCCCCGACCTGCCTGAATCCCACTTCCCTCCGTCTTTAAGTTGCTTCCTAGCTGTCCTGTGTATACCTTCTTTTGTATATCTTTGTGCAGATGTATTTGCATGTTGTTTTCCCTGTTAGGCTGCATCTCCTTGAGACTGAGCAGTTGTCTTTTGCCTCTGTTTTGTATCCGCAGTAGTTAGTGCAGTACCCGGCACACAGTAGACACTTCATAAATGTTTATTGATTGGTGATTTCTTGAAGCTGATAGCCAGGAGCTGTTTTGGACATGACTGTCAGGTAGTCCAGTCATTCTTAAATTCTCTCTCCTTGGTCTATTTTCCCAATCAGCTCTTTTTATATGAAATGCCACCCCTTTCCTTCTGTTATTTTCAACCTTTTCACTTTGTTTGAACATTCCCTGTTGTCTCATGGAATGATTAAGTTCTTTTGGATTTATTCTAATTTTTGAGGAGTCTGTAACATGGGTAAAGTTTATACTGAGGTTTTAATTCTCTCTTTTTTTAAAATCTTAATTTATGTATTTATTTTTAGTTTTCAGCATTCATTTCCACAAGATTTTGAGTTCCAAGTTTTCTCACCATCTCTCCTCTCCCCTCACCCCAAGACACTGTATATTCTGACTACCCCTTCCCCCAGTCTGCCTTCCCTTCTATCACACCCTTCCCTTCCCTTATCACCATCTTCTCTCTTTTCTTGTAGGGTAAGATAGATTTCTATACCCCATTACCTGTATTTCTTATTTCCTAGTTGCATGCAAAAACAATTCTCAACGTTCCCGAAACTTTGAGTTCCAACTTTTCTCCCTCCCTCCCACCCATTCCTACTGAGAAGGCAAGCAATTCAATATATATGTTATACATATGTAGTTATGCAAAAGACTTCCATAAAAGTCATATTGTGGAAGACTAACTATATTTCCCTCCATCCTATTCTGTCCCCCGTTTATTCTATTCTCTCTTTTGATCCTATCCCTCCTCAAAAGTACTTACTTCTAATTATGCCCTGCTCCCATTTGCCCTCCCTTCTATCATCCCCCCAGTCCTCCCACTTATCCTCTTCTGCCCTACTTTCCTGTAGTGTAAGATAGAGTTTCATAGCAAATTGAGTGAGCATGTTATTTCCTCCTTAAGCCAAATGTGATGAGAGTAAGGTTCACTTTTCCCTCTCACCTCCCCTCTCTTCCTTTCTATTGAAAAAGCTTTTCCTTGCCTCTTTCATGTGAGAGATAATTTGCCCCATTCTATTTTTCCCTTTCTCCTCTCAATATATTCCTCTCTCACCCCTTAATTTTATTTTATTTTTTTAGATATCATCCCTTTCTATTCAACGCACCCTGTATCATCTGTCTATATGTATAAAATCCCTTCAACTACCCTAGTACTGAGAAAAGCCTCAAGAATTATAAATATTATCTTTCCATGTAGGAATGTAAACTTTAGTAAGTCCCTTATAGGTTTCTCTTTCCTGTTTTCATGCTTCTCTTGATTCTCTTGTTTGAAAATCACATTTTCAATTCAGCTCTAGTCTTTTCATCAAGAATGCTTGAAAATCCATTGAATGACCATTTTTTTCCCCTGAAGAATTACTATCCTTAGTTTTGCTGGATAGGTGATTCTTGGTTTTAATCTTAGTTCCTTTGACTTCTGGAATATCCTATTCCAAGCCCTGTGATCCTTTAATGTAGAAGCTGCTAGATCTTATGTTATCCTGATTGTATTTCCATAATACTCGAATTGTTTTCTTTCTGGCTGCTTGCAATATTTTATCCTTGACCTGGGAGCTCTGGAATTTGGCTACAATATTCCTAGGAGTTTTCCTTCTAGGATTTCTTTTGGGAAGTGATCACTGGATTATTTCAACATTTATTTTACCCTCTGGTTCTAGAATATCAGGGCGATTTTCCTTGATAATTCCTTGAAATATGATATCTGGGCTATTTTTTTTAATCATGGCTTTTAGGTAGTCTCATAATTTTAAATTGTCTCTCCTGGATCTATTTTCCAGGTCAGTTGTTTTTCCAGTGGGATATTTCACATTGTCTGCTATTTTTTCCTTCCTTTGGCTTTTGTTTTATAATTTCTTGATTTTTCATAAAGTTATTAGCTTCCATTTGCTCCATTCTAATCTTTAAGGAATTATTTTCTTCAGTGGGCTTTTGGATCTCCTTTCCCATCTGGCCAATTCTGCTTTTTAGGGCATTCTTTTCTTCATTGGTTTTTTGGATCTGTTTTATTATTTGGATTAGTCTGTTTTTTATAGTGTTATTTTCTTCAGCATTTTTTTGGGGTCTCCTTTAGCAGTCAGTTGACTTGTTTTTCATATTTTTCTTGCACCACTCTCATTTCTCTTCCCAATTTTTGCTCTACTTCTCTTATTTGATTTTCAGAATCCCTTTTGAGCTCTTCCATGGCCTGAGACCAATTCATATTTTTCTTGGAGGCTTTGGATGGAAGAGCTTTGACTTTGTTTTTTTCCGTTTGCATGTTTTGGTCTTCCTTGTCATCAAAGTAAGATTCTACAGTTGGATTCTTTTTTCGTTTTTTGGTCATTTTCTCAGCCATTTACTTGACTTTTGAGCTCTTTGTCAAGGTAGATCTTGGTGGAGGTGGGGGATATACTGTCAGCCTCTCAATTTCCCCACAATCTGTGGGCCTAGAGCTCCAGAAATAGTCACTGTTTCTGTACCTGTTGCTGCTATGGCTGCCATGGCTTCCTCTCTCCCTTTTCCCCTCTGCCACCCTGGGGCTGGGGCTAGACCATTCCACTCTCCCACACTGATCCCATGGGCTTTTTCCATTGACCTTCCAATTTGTCCTCAGCATTTTGGGGTCCTGAAGTCTGGAAACTGCCACAGGTGCAAGAGATTCAGTCTCCCCAAGACCTACTCAGGTCCTGTCTGTGCTGGTGCTGCCCATGCTAGACTGTACCCTGCCCCCACTGTGGAGTGATAGATACTTCCCAGTGACTTTCCAGGCTGTCTTGGGTGGAGATTTGCCTCACTCCATCTTTCTGCAAGTTTTGAAGCTCCAGAATTTGTTTAGAGACATTTTTTACAGGTATTTGGCTGGGTTTGGGGGCACCACTCTAGAAAGTATGTGTTGTTACTCTGCCATTTTGACTCTGCCCCCCCCCATGCTCTTTCTAAAACTCTCATTTCTTTTCCAGTACCTTCCTCTTGAGCTCTTGTTTCATTTATACCCTTTTTAAACTCTTGCATCATTTCTTCCTGGACTTATAGTTGATCTTGTGGCCAAGCTTTGCTTATAGGTGGTTTGGAGTTATTCTCCCCTTATGTACGGGCTTGTGTCTTGGCCATCGCTGGCAACACAATATGTCTTCATCCCTTTTGATTATTTATCCTTCAAGTCTTGTTTGCCAGATTGGTACTTTGTGTGATGACCTTAGTCTGTGCACTTCTGGACTGTCATGGCTTTATGTGACTTTGACCCATCTTATCTGGGCTCCTTCCATATATTCTTTGGGTACTGAGTACTGTGTTCTTCAAGGGTCACAGGGGTGCTTCAAGGCAGACAACTACAAATGTTCAGGCTCCCATGCAATCTGATAAGGGCATAGACTGACTGTAGCCCTCCTAGGCTTTCAGACCCTGATTTGTATCTGGGCTACACAACTGTGGACTTGCCCCAGGTGGCATCACAGTAGACATTGGATAGTCCCAGTTCCTGTCAGCTGTCTGAAGGTTGAGCAGGTTTAGAGTGACTGTGTGTAAGTGCTCTACACTATCACTTCAGGAACTGGTCAGGTGGAAACACAGACAAAAGTGAATCAGCTCCTGTTCTCTAGAATCCCACATCATGCTGGTTCTAATATTCTTTCTTAATCCAAGGGGCTGTTGCTGAAGCTGGAGAAGATGACTCTAGAGGGCCTTCTTTGTTCTGGGATTCTGTGTGGAGAGGACCCTGGGACTGGGTAGGAGGGTGGATGAGATGAGCTTAAGGTCCCTTTCATCTCTTAAGATTCTGTATTCTTTAATCCTGGATGGACTCCTGAATACCCATGGCCTTCCATACCATCTCTTCTAGGTCACATTGGCTGGCTATAGCTTTGTATTCCGATACTGCCCAGGGGGAAAACATGTGGCATATAAGGAGCAGAAAAGAACCCCTCATCAAGGAACGCTTGAATTCATCAGCCTGGATTTGCACAAGGGAATAGGTAAGAAGCCTAGTGAGGAGAGAAACCCACAGAGCATTTCTACCAGAGACTTCTTTTTGCCTACTACCATCTTTAGCTGACTTGGGCCATAGAGAGTTGCAGGGATAGTCCCTAGTAATAGAGTCTAATATTGCCAAAGCTTAGAATTCCAAGAGGGAGGTACAATCTGAGGATAGGAGCGTGTGGGGAAGTGAGAAGACTTACAGTGTGACCCTGAACAAGTCCCTTCTGCTCTGGGCTTCTGTCATGTGACTTAGACAAGATCCCAGAATCTCAGCGATGGAGAAGACCTCAGAGGTCACCTGGTGTAACCCTTGCTTGAGTAAGAATAGCAGCCACCAAGCGAGAGGAAGTCCCTTCTTCGGAGGCTGCCCTTTGTGCTTGGAGATAGCTCTGATTCCAAGGAGGGTTTTAGTACAGCTTGTCCCCACTGTTCCACCATGGTTCCATGTTCTAGGGGACCAGTCTGATCCCTCTTCCATGTGACTATCCTTCATGTACTTAAAGAAAGCTAGCATATTGCCAATAAGTCACTTTCTCCTCATCCTTCCCCTCCCCTCGCCTCCTCTCTTCCCTTCTCCTCCCCTCTCCTCTCCTTGCTTCTCCTCTCTTTCCCTCTGAACCTGTGATTTCATCATTTTGGGGAACTCTCCATGAAATCTCCTTCCTGATGTTGTTCTGCATCTTCCTTATCACTTGTAGCTCAGCAGCTTGCCAAGAACCAGTGAAAGGTTATACTTGCTTGTGATCATACTGGTGTGGGTCAGAAGCTGGACTCCAGCTATCCTGACTCCAGGGCTAGTTCTCTGTCCACTATCCCACACTGACTCCCAAGTCTTTTCTTCGGCCGACACCCATCATCGTTGCTTTTAGCCTTTCTTTATGTGGAGTGATCTCTTTGATTGCATTCAATTTTTTGGCTGCCATACTGTATTTCTACTCCAAGAAATTCTCTACATCTTTTTCAGATTAACTAGACTAATTTTTTTTTCCAGTCATATTTGTCCCATCTTGTACTTGCAAAAACGATCTTACATTTATCCCTGTTAAATTCCATGTTTTTAGATTCTGCCTGTCAAGATCTTTTTGGATCCCAGCTCTCCCATTTGGCTTGTTTGCTTTCCCTCCAAGCTTTGTGTCTTCTGCAGATTTGATGAGCATGCTTTCTATGCCATCGGCCACACGATTTATACAAACGCTGAGCGGCCATGGGTCAGGGTCAGGCTCAGGCCCCTCGTGCATTCCTTCATGGGCCTTCCATACTGGCATCTGATCGTTGTTGATTACATTCTAGATCTAGCCTTTTAGCCCCTGCCACATCCACATGTCTCCCTTCATCTTTTCCACAAGAATGAAATAAAGACATTTGTCAAATGCTTTGCTAAAATCTATGTAAACACCCTATACAGGAGCCCCACAACCTATGAATCTTAGAACTCTGTCTGA
>CM053771.1:13267697-13292151 GCA_028658325.1 Potorous gilbertii | reverse complement strand
TCAGACAGAGTTCTAAGATTCATAGGTTGTGGGGCTCCTGTATAGGGTGTTTACATAGATTTTAGCAAAGCATTTGACAAATGTCTTTATTTCATTCTTGTGGAAAAGATGAAGGGAGACATGTGGATGTGGCAGGGGCTAAAAGGCTAGATCTAGAATGTAATCAACAACGATCAGATGCCAGTATGGAAGGCCCATGGAGGAACACGAAGGGCCTTACTAGTCTAAGCCTTCATTATGACTTTTAAGAAACCTTTTACAACTTCAGAATATGTGTGAGATGCATCTTGTTGGAGAAATGGCAAACACCTCCTGGCCACACTAGCCTGTAAAGCTGACCATTTTGGTGTTTATATGTCTTGGACAGAGAGCTCGGCCCAGAACTGGAGAGGAGGAGAATGGATTATGCACCAGTCAGTATGTGCCCAGCCCATGAGGGTTAAAGTGCTAAGTGCTGAGGCTACAGATAGAGAAAGGAAGATGGTCCCTTCTCTCAAGGCATTCCAGGAGGCCTCCGAAATGGGACAGACAGCATATAAAAGAGCTCATGAAGTTGCAGGGTGGATGAAAAGCCCCAGAAACCACACACTTCCCCGCCCAGATTAGCACCAGGACTGATGACAAGGCCTTGGGTCTGTGAGTAGTTTAGATGCCAGTGCCTGGAGATCTGAATGGGGTGTAGGCAGGGCAGGTGGTAGGGCCCAGCAGACCTGAGGATATGTTGGCAGGCAAGATGGTAAGATCCCTCACTAGAAAGGTTAGAATTATTGACTCCCATCTCACTGCATTTGGGAAACCGCACAGTGTTTTTGATGACCCCAAGTTTCTCCCTGAAACAAAGACCCATCTTGTTAGAATCAACATTCTTCTGAAGATTGTCTGCTTGACAAGTCATAGAATACCACAGACTCTGAAACATTATTTACAGGTGACCCACAGGGCAAGAGAGGCACTTGGTAGGTACAAGTGGGCTGTAGTATATTTCTTATGAGTAACTATATGGGAAAAACAGGAAGGAGTTGTGTCATTTAGCAACAGCCCATATGCTCCTTTGTTAACTGCACAATGTCAGGAAATGTAAAAGAGGATTATAGCACATGGTGTGGATGGTCCTAGAGCACAGGAGGATACAGCCAAGGGTCACATGGAAGAGATGGATGGGTGGGTGGGTAGATGCATGCATGCATGGATGGAAAAGTGGATGAAACCAGGGATGGATATTTGGATGCATGGGTAGGTGGGTCCCAGGCTGCACTGTCTGAGGGAGTATCTCAGATACTCAGTGAGATCACAGATCCACTGGAGTCTTAGAGTGAATATGCATAAAGAGAAAGCTAAAACTGAGACTATCTCTAGTTGCAGACAATATGATGGTTTATTTAGAAAACCCAAGTGAATCGACAGAAAAGTTAATCAAGGAATTAAATACCTCAGCATAATCATCGGCTCTCAGATAAACCCAGAAAAATCATTTCTGTATGCCATCAACAAAAATAAGAAATTGTTAGGAGGAGAAAAATCATACCAAATGATGACAAAATATATTCAGTATTGGGAATTAGCATACAGATTAGATACAGGCCTTATAAAGAGACAACCCTAAAAATAATAGCACTTCCCTCCCAGGGTTGTTAAGAGGACTAGCATCAGAAATAATATTTGTAAAGCACTTCACAAAGCTTAAAGTGCTCTCTAAATGTTAGCTGTCAGAAAAAAATTTTATAGGAAAAAAGGCCCGATTTATGGAGAGTTCTCCAGAGTACATAGTTAAATTAAGCTAATATAAAGATGGCAATACTGCCCTTTTTAACGTCATTGCATATTTAATCAAAATATGAATGGCATGCTTTATAGAACTGGATAAAATAATACAAAAATTCATAGAAAGAACAAGGGAGATTGTGGACCACGTGATGGACAAGCCTGTAGTGCTTCAAGACCTGGAAGTGCTTTGTCTTTATTTAAAGTGCTGTCAAACAAAACCAGAGAATGTCAGAGCTGGGAAAGGACCTTAGAGCAGGGGGAAGAGTCATCCCTGACAAATGAGTTTTTTATTTTTCCATTTTTTGAAAAACATCTTTCTGATCTGACAGGTTCCTGACCAATGCGGCTGAGCTTGTGAGGCAGTCCTGTAGCCAAAGACAGCCCCCAGGTGGGTTCTGAAAGGAGAAGGCTGGGGGGGAGGCAGATCCGGGCCAGCCCCCAGACTCCTGCTATGTGAATCTGCATACGGTGCAGTCTCTCCAACTCTTCTTCTCCAGCTTGGGAGATGAGTCTTCCTTGGAGCTCTTCTTGGCTTGTGAGATCACGTTCTTTGTCAAGTTCCTGCCCCCTGCTTCAGCATCCCTGGCTGGGGTTTTGCTGCTGCCTTGCTAAGTGGCTTTGGGGAAGTCCTTTGCTCTCTGTCTTCTTCCATTTCCTTCTCTTTGAAGTAAAGGGGATGTAGCGGGTTAACTCAATGTCCCTTACAATTGCAAAGCCGTGTAACTTTTGGTGAGGTCCTTCCTTCTCTGGGCCTTTGCTTAGGTTTAGGCTTCAGTCACATCTAGGTTTCCTTTCCAGCTCCACTGTTGTGTGATTCTGGGTGCTTGGGGACCTTGGGCACCTTCCTTCCTTTCTTGGCCTCCACCCCTCTTCAGGAGGAGCAGGGTGGGTGGACTAGATCACCTTTCACAGAATCGCATGACTTTCAATCTCCTCCCCACTCTGGTCCTGGGTTTTGGGATCTGAGAAGGAGGGACTGAACCATGAGCTTTCTGAGCTGGCTGTGGGACCTTGAGACTGTCTCTTCTCCTCTGTGGAGCTCAAATTCCTTATGTGTAAAACTTGGAGAGTTGACTTAGATGCCCTTAGATAATCAAGCACAGGATTCAGAACTCGAAGACATGAGATGTCTTCCAAGCCTCTCAGTCAGCTCTGAGGCCTCAGAAATTAGGTCAGTTGGTGTGAAGCTGAGGGCAAATCCTTTTCCCTTCCTGGGCCTGAGGACTTTTTATGGGTGGTTGGATTTATGGAGTCCTTGTCCATTACAGAAGCTCTGAGGGCCTACCTGAACACAGCAATGGCTCTCCAGTATGAGGAGAAACCCAACTATGGAATGCTGCGGGCGGTCTTGATGTCAGCTCTTGAAAAACACCATATTGCACCATATGACTACATCAGCTTCTAGACTGACCTACAGGTAAGGCAGAAGCACTTGGGTTGGCACCCAGGGAACACATTTGCCCTCAGCTGGTCCTAGAATAGATCTTGTTTATTTAGCATTGGAACCAGAAGGCATTCAGCAAACATCCATCCAGGAGCTAATGACCCCTTTTCTCATCTTTCAGATTTAGTAGCTTCCCTGTTGGAGTGATTATGAAGCCAGTCTGACAATCAATCTGAAGCTCTTCCGGACACATCCCTGAGTTCACAACGCTGTGTCTGCTTCAGAACTGATCTCTTTAGGAGACATTTAGAAATTCTCTCAGAAAATTTATGTCTTAAATCTTAGATAATGTGAAAATCCAGTTACTTCCCATTAGACCGATTAAGTGGAAGTCATGGCATAGGCAGGAATCCAAAGAGGACTATGCCCGGGGTGTGGCGTTACCCCCACCCCAAACCGCGTCACTATTGGTCAGCAGCCATGGGTCATTCCGCAGGCATTTGGAGATGCTGTATCCGCAGTGATGCTGGAGCTGAGCTGTACATTGAGCCCATCCCTGCTTATGCTTACATAGTCTGCTATGGCTACACTCATGCACAAGCTTATCGCCAGCCTTGGAGCATCTCTCCTACAGAGGTATGCCTTGGTGCTTTTATCCATGGCCTACATTCTTTGAGCCGCCATCACCTGTTCCTGTCTCCTAGTCTCCTGGATCTCACTGCTACGTACCTGATTACAGCCATGTGAGCTGGCCCCAACTACATCGCTTTTAAACCCCCCACTAATGTGACTGTGGCATACCTATACCCACACCAAGGATGCACTCCTGCGCAGCCTGGTGTGGTGTGATCACAATGGGTCACATGCCCACACTGTGCCCAGCCGGGCAATGGGAAGGAGCCATTCTACCACACCATCTGGCTTCAGTCTCCTGCTTTTGTCAGTTCTCTGAGTTCTTTGGACAATTTGCCTCTATAACCTCCTAGAGACTCTTGGAGCAGTTCATATGGAAAGGCCCTTAGGAATCATCTACACCAACCCACAAGCAGACTAGAAGTTGTGGGGCCCACCAGGAGCCCAAACAGTCTTTAAACCAAAGCATAGGGTGGTTCATGATGGCAGAACCCAGAGGCAGTGAAAAGGGGGACTTAACCTGAATAAGACACATTCACCTAGGATGTGACTCATGGATGTGCATCCCTGAAGTCAAAAAGATGTTCCAGAATAAAAGTGTGAAGAAAGGGAGCGTGTGATGGGGAGATAGGCCCAGGATACAAGACACTAAGACTCAGCTGGAAGGGAGACCAGAAGGCATCTATCCCAATGCTGACCTCTCTAAGAATCCCTATTCCAACCAATGAAATGGCCCTCCTGTGCTTGAGGACACCTGGTGAAAAGGGACCCATGACTTTACTAACCATGATTGAGATGAGCCAGACCTGAAAGGAAGCTTGGATGCCACGTGGCCAACCCGGCCCCAAATTCCATCATCCACAAGCCATTTTGCAGATTCTTCTTGAAGACCTAGAATTGTTAGGAGCGTACCAGCCACCAAGGCAGCCTGAACTTGTCACGGTGTGGCCAATTAGTAGGAATCTCATCCTGTTTAGACAAAATCAGAAAGGATTTCAGAGGTCAAGCCCGACCACTTTATTTTTATAGATGAGGCCCAGAGATGGGTAGGAATTTGCTCAAAGACATAGTGGCAAACTATTTACCAGACTTACTAGACTATAGTAGGAGGATGGTTCCCCAGGTGCCAAGTGACCCCAGGATTTCTGTGAAATTTTTAAAGTTCTTTGGCCAGTACTTTATATATTTCTTAGATGATATTGGAGCTGAAAGGAAGCTTGTTCAGCCGTTTCAGCTGCATCTGACTCTTCATGACCCCATTTTGCATTTTCTTGGCAAAGATACTGGAGACATTTGCCATTTCCTCACCCAGGGGATTAAGGCAGAGGTGAAGTGACTTGCCCAGGGTCACACAACTATTAGCATCTGAAGCTAGATTTGAACTCAGGTCTTCTTGACTCCGGGCCTCCCAGGGTTCTGTTCACTAAGATTCAGAATTCCATACCAACTTTATTCATTTGAAATTGTTTTGTTTGCACTTCCCTGATGATTTTTTTCCTTTGTACTTATTTTGGATGGTTTTCTTTTGTGTTTGATTTGCTGATTTTCTGATTGTTAACTTAGGTTTGATTTGTTAAATGTGTTGTGCAACATGGATTGGTGTGTTCTGATGGGTGATGTGTTTCTTTTGGCATGAATTCAAGGCCCTCTGATTGCCCTCTGGACACTGTCCAGCTTAACAATATGCTTACACTGTGGTGCCCACACTGACCCCAGTGTACCAGATGTGATCCTATCTGGGCAGAGGCCAGTGGGGTGATCTCCTCCCAGCCCAAGGTACTGCTACTGAGTGATTGCACCAGCCTAAAAGCAGCAGCTTTTTGGTGACCATGATGACCTTGTAGCTCACTGAGACCCCCCAGATCGTTTTCAGATGAAGTACAGTGGAAGGACTCCACAAGGACTTGAAAACAGCCAGGATTTCCCTACCACCATCCCCAAAGGAAGCATCCCCAAGGCCTTCTCTCAGTACCTTAAGGGCTTGTTCTCCGGTACCTTGATCCTTTCTCAGACACTACAACACATTTCATCCTAAAATATGGCACGCAGCCGGGCAATGCCCCAGAGGGAGCCTGGTCAAGCCTCTTGAGGATGAGGTCATGCAGTGGCTGACCAGTGATAACTTGTATTTGTTAGACCATTCTTTAAGGTTTCAATAGCGATTCCCCAAAGCCCTGTTAGGCAGGGAGTAGGAGGGTTACTATCCCCATTTTACAGGGGGATAAATTAAAGCTCAGAAGTCACATGGCAGGTCAGTGTTAGTGTCAGGATTGACAATAACACACATATGGGACTTGAAAAGCAAAGCACCTTTCTCACAGGTCTGATGTGGACCGTGAAAGTATGATGGAGCATGACTGTAAGATGGGGCCACCAGAGTCCTGAGCTCACCACCTGCTGAGGTGGGATGTGCTGGGGTTTGGGGAACCTCTACATTTTTACAGCCTTGCCCCATCTAGAATGTCAGAGGGCCGCCACTGGGCCCAGCCAGCTGGGAGGTATTACTAATTCAGTGAACCAACTGCTGATTCCCCTTTGTCTGAGATTCCTGCCCTGGACATTCATCTGCAGGCTCTAGGCTGGGCTGGAGGCTGGAACCGAGACCTTGCTCCCCTTGGAGTCCGAGTCACCACGGCAGCTTGCTTCTGAACTTGCCCTTGGTTCAGCACCAGCTTAGAAATTTGAGCCCTGGAATGCTACCCCTAGACGCAGGTCAGCTCAGGATCTGTCATCTGGTGTTGAGCCAGGAATGTCAGGGCTACTGTAGCCCTGCCCAAGGCTAAGCCTCTTTAAGCTGGGTCAGGGGCCTCTTCTTGCCCTGGTGCACAGCCTCTCCCTGCTAGGACATTCCTGGCCAGACCCTATCTATCCCCAGTATCCTTAGAACCCTTGCTCTGTCTCCTGCTGACCTGAGCTGGAAAAACAATTCTCGGCAGGTTTTTCTTTGACTTTTTCCATTAGGATTGGTCAGGGGTGTTTTCTAGATCTATTTGGAGGGGTTGGGTGGAGAGGAATTTGTTGTACAGCTTTCTACTATCCTTCCATCTTGGCTCCTGAGCTTACATACTAACAGGTGAGATGCAACACGGATCATAGATGACAGTCAGCTTGTTCAACCACCCTGTTTTACAGGGAAACCAAGGCTCATGGAAGTTACTGACTTGCCTGAAACCACACAGGTAGTAAGGGCTAAAAGACAAGATTCAAGTCTAGGTCTCTATAAAATATAATCCTATCAAACCCTAATTCCAAGGGACTCAGCAAATGCTCTTTTGTAGACTGTGCGCACCACACACACACACAATACAAATATATAAGAACAAATAACAACAAATGATAGAAACTGGAAATTTTCCAGAGCTGAAATACAAACTAGCAGTAACCATAGATGAAGTCTGGTTCATGATAATACCAGTCAGGGAAATGCACCTTCAGAACAGTAGCATTTCACCTCTTCAGACTGGCAGACACAATAAAAGACAAGAGTCAATAGAGGGGCTGAGATGAGACAGGAGCAGTAGTGCGTAGCTGTGGATACCATGGATCCTTCCACTTGCTCTAGAAATCAAAGGATCATCAAAAGCCCATCCGACTTGCCCTCCCCTGTTTTACAGGTGAGGAATCTGAAAGCCAGCGTCATTGAAAGCCTTGCCCCACATCATGTAGGTGCTGGCTGGGCCTCAGAGGTGGAATTTGGGCACAGATCTCTTTGTACCATGAGCCCAGGACTCTCCTCTGAGCTAAACAATTCTGAATCATATGTAGCAGGGCCTGCCCATCCACAAACTCTGGGCTATTCCTAGGTGAATCCACCCAATATATGATCCCAAAACACTTGAGTGAAACAGCAAACGAGAATGATTGTGACTGAGCAGCAACTGATCCTTGAGCCAAGAGGAAAGTCAGACATGGGCTTTACATGTTACCTTTGATCAGAATTTTGTGGCCATTCTAAATTAACCTCATTTCCATAGTCACTACTTGGTTCCTTGTCCACCATGCCAGGAATGCCTCCCTCCTCCCCTCTGCTTCACCTTACCTCTCTCTTGAGATGAAGCCTTTCTTGACCTCCCACCTCTGCTTGTACCCCTCCTTCCCTCTCAAACCATCTTGTCTCTGACTAGATTGTGTTTATTAGTGTTCAGGTTCCACAGGGTAATTCAGGGATAACTATCACTGACCTTGTAGGAGGCTCACAAGCCCCCACTGGTGAACTTCCCATTAACAATATGCCAGGAAACTCAATTAGCTCTTAGCAAAGACATTCATTCAAATAGCATACAAGCACAGTAATTGTCAAATATTCCTGAAAAACTTGGGGTACGCGCTCCCACGGAAACACAGTTCAGCCTAAAGGAGAATGAACACACACTGAAAGTTCAGAGGGAGAATAAAAACAAGGGTGAAGTGCACATGTGGCCGTGGCAGCTCACGACTCTAACTCCTTCTCCCCTACCACCACTACGGACTCCTGGACTCAGGCCTTCTTGCTTTTCCTCACACAAGACAAGGTCATCTCCTAATTCCGCACATTTTCATTGGCCATGCCCAGCTCTTGAAATTCTCTCTCTCATCCTCCTGGTTTCCTTCAAGTCCCACTTTCTACAAGAAGTCCTTCCTGGTCCTCCTTAATCTTATGACCTTTTCTTTGGGATTTCCTCCGAATTTATTTCATCTATCTGTCTATGTATCTGTTTATCTAAGCGTATCATATCTCTAGGTACTTGTTTATATGCTGTCTCCCCCATTGAACTGTGAGTGCCTTGAGAAGTAGGATTGTTTTTTGCTTCACTTGATATCCCCCAGGACTATGCCTGGCGCATAGTAGGCACATGTAGCCTGATAAGGGCTTGTAGATATGAATGGAATTAAAGGACTTTGCTGTCCTTTCTCTCTCTCTCTCTCTCTCTCTCTCTCTCTCTCTCTCTCTCTCTCTCTCTCTCTCCCTCTCCCTCTCTCTCTCATCTCTCTCATCCTTTCAGTGGAGTAACTTCACCACTTAGCTCAGCATAAGATGTGATGTAGTAGATGGAATGGAGCAGTAGACCTAGTCAGGAAGACGAGTTCAAATCCCACCTCAGATCCGTAATAGTTGTATGACTTTGGACAAATCACTTAAGCCTCTTTTTGCCTCAGTTTCTTTCATTTTAAAATAGTGATTGTGAGGAATTAATTCTTTCTCTCTTGTATTTAATAACTAATTATTGTTTTAGGGCGTGGGGAATGCCTTTGTCCCTAGAAGTGCTAACGTGTATTGACTTCTTGGCTACTATGACAGATTTGGCTTTCTGGTGTCTGAATAAATGTTTTCCTTCTGCCTTCTATAGAGAGAGTTTGTTATACTTTGGGATTCAGAACTACGCTGGCATATTCATGGTTGCCCTTGGGGCTGTAAATATTGCCTGGGCAATACACATGTTCATGTCTCTACTGGCCAGTCCGGTGCAGCTGGATGCCCCCAAAGAAGTGGGAGGCTTCACTGCCCTTTAAAACTGGAATCAGCCTTACATTTCATTGTCTCTGCTGCCCCACAAGACCTTCTGCTTTGCTGAAATCTAAGGATGGCACACACCAGCGTGGAGCTTGGAGCCCAAAAAATCCCCAGGGACTTTTCAGATGCAGCATAATGTAGGAATCCCACAGATGTCAGAAAACAAGGGTTTTAAACACACACACACACACACACACACACACAGCCCCAGTCTCTTCTTTCCCAAGCTTAGCATTCCCAGGTCCTTCAATCAATCCTTAATGGCCCAGCCTCTAACACTTTCGATGTCAGGACTGCTTCCCCACCACCACCACCACACATCAATATTTTTCCTAAAATACAATCCCCAAATTGGCCAGACCAAGTCTTCTGAACATACAGTTGTAGAGCTGTCCAGGGACTAAGGAGTGAGAGTAGCTTCAGATCCCTTTCTATAGCCATTCAACCAAGCATTTCCACAGCCTCCTGTTGGGCAAGTAGCCTTACTGTCATTGTCTCCATTTTTTCAGATAGGCACATTGAAACTCCTGGAAGAAAGGCCAAGGTTAGAGTCAAGACTTCAGTTTGCCAAACCCTTTCCTCAGAAGGTGGGCAGGGAGCTATGACTCCCCTCATGTCCTAGGTGAGCTAGCCCAAATCTGGGAGGTGATCCACTGGCCTGATATAACAGTTGTAACAGCTGGGGCTGCAAGTGGGACTCACACCCAGGTCTCCTCATGAGGACACCTTAGCAAACCTCTTGTCTGACCCCTTCTTGGTACAGAGGAGGACCCTGAGCACCAAGAAGAGAAGGGCCTTGCCTGAAGAGGCACAGTCAAGACTTGACCTCAGACCCCAATGCCAAGCCAGCACACTTCAGCAGCAGTATGAAAGTCACAGGTCCTGAGTTCAAATCCATGTTTTTGTCATTAATTAATAAACACTAAATTTTGTTACCTATGTGACTCTAAGCAAATCACTGAATGTTTCCAGGCTTTAGTGTCTCCAGTGGTAAAATGGTGGGGCTCTATTAGATAAAGTCCAAGGATCTTTGAACTCCAAGTCAACATTCCACCAATCAAGACCATTACTTTGTTAAAGATTGTGCTGCCTGGGTCAACACCCAGGCCTTTCCCCCTCAGGGTCAAGAAAGCCCATGGGAAGGCTGCCCTGGACGTTGGGCATAGTCAAAAAACAGCCTCCAAAGGGCCCTGCCCTCTGTTTCCCATTACAGAGTGTTGATTCAGTAAGCTTATGACAGGGCAACAGATGGCCTATTGATCGTCTTTCTTGAGCCCTGAGGTGATCTATCCACATCCCAGTGCTTTGTGGCTCTTGAGACCCCAAAGAAACAGACCCCTGGGAGTTAGGAGGATCAATATTCCACTGCCCCCTCCACTTCAGTGCCTCCACCCTAGCTCATGCTTCATGCTCACTCCCTGGACTACCCAACAACAATAACATTGCTCTCCCTAACTATCCTTCATCGTCCATTCCTTGTTTGCTGCCTATCACCTTCATCTTCCTCATGCCAAGCTCTGAACTTTTTATTCTGTCAGGACTTCAGTAGCTCTTTGGTTCAATCCAACCATGAAAAGAAGTCCCACTCGAACAGCCAACAAGCAATCTTCTACTCTCTCCTTGAAGACTTCCAAGGAAGAAAAAGCCTCGAGGCCTTGAGAGCCTTCATTTGACTTTGAGAAACCTCTCAGTTAGAAGGCTATTCCTGACAGTGAGCCTGAATTTGTAACTTGTATTCATAGTTCCAAGATCTGACTCTGGAGCCCAAAGGAACAAGCCTGATCCCTCCTTCACGTGACAGTTCTTCAGACACTTGGAGACAACTCTACATCCTCTTCTAGGTAGAGCATCCTCAGCTCCTTCAACCAATCTCCAGATATGATGGACTGTGAGCTCTTCACCGCCTTGCTTGTCCTCCTCTTGTCACACTTAGCAATGGTGTTCTTCAACTCTGGTGCCCAGAAATGGACATGGTATTCCCTAAGAGGTCTGGCAAAGGCTCTGTATAATGGACTCATGTCTTCATCCTCTTCATCCAAGGCAACAACCATAAATATTATGTGCCAGGTACTGTGCCACAAAAACAATGATCCCACCCTCAAAGAGCTCACAGTTTAGTGATGTTTCTTGATGTTTACCAATGGTGTAATGACCTGTGCTAGAAATTTCCCAGGAATTCTAGTCAAGGTCAGGCACACTGGTAAACTATTTCCTTCCCTTTTTTGAAAATCAGGTCACTCAACCTTTTCTAATCTTGTCGTACCTTTCCCAGTTGCCATGATTTTTCAGTTAACATCTGCAAGTGATCCAGCCAACAAATTTTCCAGTTCTTTCTTTCAGGACCCAAGGACAAAATTCATCAGGATCAGATGGCTTGAATTCAGAGGCAGCTTTCAAGGTGTTCTCTTACTGTCTTCTTATCTTGGCTATGAACTCCCCATGAAACATTTTTGTTTTATTATTTCCAGTGTGAATGTTTATTGCTAGAATGTTTATTGATCGATTGATTGTCAAAGTAATTCTCCTTGGCAGAAAAAATAGAAACAGAAGACTGGAGTTATACTTTCTCTAAGATCTCCTCATCCCATGCTCCCCAAGCAAAGGTCCTGTCTACCCCTTCTCCAATCCTTTTTCTTCCAATATGCCTTTAAAATCCTTTTTGATGTCCTTGGCTTCCTTCACCAGGTTAAGTTCATTCTAATCTTTCATGTTCCTCAACCTCTTTTTATAAGATTGTTTGATGGTCTTTGTTAGTCTTGTTACCTAATCCCACTCCCATCTTCTGTAAACTCCTTCTCATCATCTATATTGGATGGTGTGCTCCTGATGCATCCACACCAGCACCTTCAGACAAATTCCATTTTTCCTCCTCACTGGATTTGTTTCCTTTTTTATCTTTAGGATTTAATTCTTGAGCATCTCTGCCTGAAGTATGGAATTCCCTAGAAGAATTTTACACACTGGGATCCTATCTTTCCTCTGTGACCTTTGAAGATGGCAATTACCAAAAATATGAAGTCTAAACTGGAATTCAAGGCTCCCCCCTTGCCTTTGCACCCAAGTTTCCTAGTCCTAGCTTGTCCTCCTTCTCTTTGCATACTAAACTCCAACCTTTATTTCTCATCTTTGGCCTCCTTTGTTCCTCTCATCTCTCATGCCTGGAAAGCTCTTCCTCCATGTTTATCTGGTAAAGTCCCTTTCTTCTGAGGCTTGCTCAGGGGCCTCATCCTCCTCGAAAGCTTCCTTGATTCCTCATCACCTATTGCATAGTGAGAACTGCCTCCTCTAATTTTCCACAGGTCTTCAACATTTGCATTTACCTCACTCTCATATTTCATAATGTGTAGGATTCATAGCAGAAAGGGATCTGACCGATCTCTCAATCATATGATAAAATATCTTAGAGCTTGGAATCCAACCACAAAATATTTAAAAATTTTATTTTTTCCAATTTAAAGCATTTATTTTCTCTCTTCCAACTGAACAACAAAGAAAATCAAAATCTTTGTAACCAATATGCATAGTCAAGCAAAGCAAATTCCTATTGCCTGTGTCCAAAACATATATGTCACTTTGAGTCTATCACCTCTCTGTCAAGAGATGAAAACATGCTTCACTATTGATCTGCTGGACTCCTGCTTTGTGACTGCCTTGGAACTCTTCAGTCTTACATTTTCTCTTTTCATAATGCTGTTATCCAAGAAACTGTTCACTATATAGTACATCAGTTTAGAAAAGTCTTCAGTTTCCTGTAAATTTGTCCATTTAATCATTTCATATGGCAAAACAATATTGCATTATGTTCCCATATGATAATTTATTTAGTCTTTCCCCATACGTGGGCACCACCTTAGTTTCCAGAGTTTTGTGAGGGTTTATTTGCCACCACAGGAAAAGCTACCATATTTTCTTGTGTGTATGTATGTGTATATGTATATGTGTATGTATGTTTATATATGTATATGTATGTTTATATATGTATATAGGTCTTTTTCCTTTCTTTGATCTCAGAGGGGGGTTGGTGGTGGCATATGACAAGTTGTGGTAATGCTGACAAAGGATATGCACAGTTTGGTGACTCTTAGGTAGGCAAAGGTCCATGTTGCTTTCCAGAATGGCCAGACTCATTCACAGTTCCATCAACACTTCATTGGGGTGCCTGTTTTCCCACAGCCCATTCAATATTTGTCATTTTCCTCTTGTCAGCTTTGATGGGTATAAGGCAACCAAGTTGCTTTTATTTCTTATTTCTCTAAATATTAGTGATTTGAAGCACTTTTATATGTTGATAGTTTGGATTTCTTTGAGAATTCCCTGTTCAAAATACTTTTGTGTAAATTTTAATAAGTTCCTTATATTTCTTGAAAAAGAGACCTTTATCAGAGATTATCTGCCACAGACATTTTCCTCCAGTTCTCTGATTCCTGCCTAATTTTAATTACAGGAGTTTACTTTATACTAAGACATCTTTATATTGTTAAAATTGTCAATTTTGTCTTCTGTGATCATCTCCCTTGTTGAGTCATGAACACTTCCCCCATCTATAGAATTTCTTTGTTGAGTGCCTAATTTGGTTATCATCATTTATGTCTATATTACGTATTTATTTGGAGCTTATCTTGCTATGTGGTGTGAGATGTTGATCTAAGCCTATTTTCTGCCAGACTGCTTTCCAATTTATCAAGCCATTTTTGTGAAATAGTGAGAACTTAACACAGTAGCTGGGACCAACGCCTTACTTTTTATAGAAGAGACCCTGAGAAGTGAAGTTGGTACACGGCAGGGCTGAGATTCTAAGTGGAGTCCCCTGACTTCAAACCCAGGACTCCTTCCTTCCACTCAACCCCACTGTTCTTCTACCCAGCTCCCATATTTTGTAGAGGAGATTGAGAGAGGACCAGAGAAACGGATGTCATGGTTAAGGATGATGCAGGAAGAAGAAAGCTGAGCTGGATCCTCTAACCCAAAATACAACAATCTTTATTTAAAGCTCATGGCCTCTTTTCCATGTCCCTTTTTCCCCACCACCCTTTGACTCTAAATTATTCAGAAGAAGGCTTGTGGTACATTTCTCTTTGTCTTTATGACATGACAGAACTCAACAGTCAGCAGATTTTTAGTAAGAACTGCTGAATGAATAAATGAATGAGGTAGAGGACTGTGGGGCTCTTGGGCATCATTCAGGGCGATTAGAGGGCACTGTTCCCCGGTGGACTTTCTGATGGACCTGCAAGTTGGAGCTCTGTTTGAAGCCCTTGCCACAAACAAGACACTTGTAGGGCTTTTCGCCCGTGTGGACACGCTGATGGACATGCAGGTGGGATGTCTGGCTGAAGCCTTTGCCACACTCAGTACACGTGTAGGGCTTCTCTTTCATGTGGGTTCTCCTGTGGATACGCAGTGTAGTCTGGTGGCTAAACCCTTTCCCACAGTCAGCACAGGTGTAGGGCTTTTCCCCAGTGTGGACTCTCTGGTGAATGTTCAGATTGGATCTCTGGCTGAAGTCTTTCCCACAGTCAGGGCATTTAAATGGTTTTTCACCTGTGTGTGTCCTCTGGTGACGCACAAGTGGAGATTTGCAGTGGAAGCTTTTCCCACAGTCTCTACATCTATATTGTTTGGGTCCCTTGGGCAGACTTGGGAGATCTTTCCAGGTACTCTTCTCTTCCAAGCAGCGAGGGGCCCCTCCCTCACTGGAGAGAGGTCTCTGTTGGACTTTCCCTTTGCCTCCTTTTGTAGAGGGGAGTTGGAGCTGTACAATTGGGATGCTTGCAGCCCCAAGGTCTTTCTGAGGAGCAAGGGTGACACAGGGGCTTGTTGGCCCCTCTTCAGAAGCCCTTCTCCTTGCATCCTGCCTCGGTGACTCTGCCTGTTCCATAAGGGAGGTGGTAGCTTGCAGAGCTCTAGGCCGGGGGTGTTTGTCTTGAGAAGCCCCCTTACAGGGTCTCTTCCCACTGCCTGGAGAGAGAAAGGATTCAAGTAAGAAGGAAACAGAGCCTCTGACCTGCCCCATTAGGGATGCTCCCAAGAAGACAAACACACAAGGGCCATTAAGCATCATCACTGTGGCCAAAACTTCCTAAAAGCCCTGGCTTACATTTCCAGGGGCCAAGAAAGGAACTTTTCCAGAGTCATAAACCATCTTAAAGAATGACCTTTAGAACACAGTAATAGTAGACAAGAAGGTTGGACTTAGACCTGGGTTCCAATCCTGCCTCTGACGTTAACAAGCAGGTGACTTAACTGCTCTGAGCCTCAGTTTCCTCATCAGTAAAGTTGGAATAACAACACTCACAGGCTCATGCTGAGGCTCAAGTGAGGAAATGTACCCTCAGTGCTCTGCCAACCTTGTGCAGGTCAAGCACCTCATTTTGCCAAAAACAGGAGACAAGAGAACTGGCCATGGCCATCCTTGGAGGCAGAGCATCCTTTTGTTATGGGAGGGACCTATAGGATCTGAGCCCAGACAACACCCCTACCCAGCTTTGGGACTTGCAGTTCACTCTTGGGCCTCTGTCCCAGGGAATGAAGGGAATTAACATGATCCTTTGGGATAGAGTTCCTGAGGAAGGAAGGAAATGAGCTCATGATTGGGGTGGGTCCAAGACCCTGGCTCCACTGGGGGCACAGGGATTTCAAGAGGACTCATGTCCATGGCAACACAGAGGCAGGATCTGTCCATTGGCTGAGAGCTGCAAACTACAGGGAAGCCAGCACTTCCTTGCAGTGGAGAAGGACCCAACACAGATTGACTGGCAATGCCAATGCCACCAAGGCAGTTGGGCCCAAGTTGGGCCCTGGCTAGGGCTGGGGCTGAATGAGAAGGCAGGAGGGGGGGCCAGGAGCACTATAGTGGCTGGGGTACCTGTGTATAGCAGGCTATCTATAAGAGCCTCCATCCAATGAACATTCAAGACAGTGTGTGCCTACAGGGCAGGTGAGGGTCACTGCTGCCAGAATTACCCAACATGGCCTGGGTGGGACATAGACCAGTCTCTGAGTCCCATGGACTAGGGGCCACGGAGCTGAGGGGGACAAGGATATATACCTCCCCTGGACTCTCACTCAGGTCTAGTACCAGTGGAATAAGAAGGCAGGCTAGGTGAGCACTGGGCATAGCTTCCTCACCTGGGTGGGCTTCTCCTGGCACACTCTCTTCTCCATTCAAGCAGGGCTGCCTAACTTTGGCCTCCTCCTCTCCATCAATCAAGGCAATCAGGTCTGGTTTGGGAACAGGGATTCCTGATCAGTAAATAAAGAGGGAAGAGGGGAGACTTAATGACCCTGTGAGCCCCAACAAGGAGACGGGGGGGATGGGGGCACTTGGGTGGGGGGACTGAGGGAGGATCCCAGGTTGTGTCCCCATTCTGCCCCTGTGACTATCTGCCTATCTTGTGCGTGTCTGCTGCTCGCTTAGTTGTGGCTCCATTACCAGGGTCTGAGTGGTCGACCCTCTCTGCCCAGCTCCTCATCATTCTTCCTGCCCGACTCTCCAGAGGTCCCTCTGGGCCTCCTCCTCCACTCCTGTGGTTTCTGTCTCCTGCCCATTCCTACCTGAGTCTATCACGGTCCTTGCCAGGATGCTTCTTGCCTCCTCCCAAACCCTTGTGGTCTGTTCCACTGTCTGTCCTTCTCTTTGCTTCTCCCCCCTCAGTTGTACAAAGGGAAGCCCCAGTTTTCCTGGCCCACCTTCTTCCCTCCCTCCACCTCAGCCTATGGTTTTGGGAAGAACCAAAGAGGAGGGAAGGTCCTGGCACCCAGCAAGACCTCCCTCCCTCTCTCTTTCCCCAGGTGGGAAGGAGACTGGCCCTAAGGGAAGGGCAAGCTCCCCGACTAATCCCCAAAATGCCCCACAATGACGTCACCCCAACCTCCAACATTGTCTGACAGATGGAACTCAAGGGGGAACCAAGGAGGTCAAGACAAGGAAACAGCCAAAGCAGTGGGATTGGAGGGTCAGGATACAGACAAGGTGTTGGGGAGACAGAGCCAGAGGATGGAAAGAGGACCAGGTGCAGTAGCCAGAACCCGGAACTGGTAGTAAATGGACAGGGCTTGGTAACCCAGGTCAGTCCGGTCACTACTCCGAGCCTCAGTTTTCCATCTGTAAAAAGGGATTGTAATCCACATTCTCGAGTCATGAGTGATGAAGTCACAGAGACAAGGAAACGGATGACTGAGAGGGATGCAGGGACTAGACAGAGTCAGAGCCTGCCAATAAGCCCCTGGGGCCCACCCAATGACTCACCGAGGGCACCCATGTGCCCATAGCTCTCCCAAAGCACATCCCTGTAGAGCTCCTTCTGGCCAGGCCCCAAGTGCCCCCACTCTTCCCACGAGAAGCTCACAGTCACATCAGCAAAGGTTAAGTCTGCCACGGCCACAGGGGAGGGTCCTGTCGGAAGCTGGGAGTCAGGGAGGCAACAATGGTAAAATGCTGTCAGAGGCCATGTCTGCCCCAATTCTGGGCTGGGGGTAGGTGGGACAACAGGCCCCGGACCAGGAGCAGACACAAAGAAGAGACTTGGATCCATGTGGTCCCAGGTATTTGGGGACAGGAGTAAAGGCAGGGAGACAAAGGCAGACCAGAGAAATGGGACACAATTAGGAGTCAGAAATGGAATCATGTGGGAGATAGGCAGGGCCATGATGGGGGAGGCCCCAGGCCAGGGGCCTAGCCAGGGATGACCAAGTCTTGGGAGGCCCTCCCAGCTCACCTGATATCCAGATCTGACTGGGAGCACCTCCACACCAGGGTCTCCATTTAGCTGCTCCTGAGGCCATGGTAGGATTTCTGACATCTGTGGGCCTGGGAGGGGAGAGAGAATGGGGACCCTGAGAAAGGGACAGAGATTTCCAAGCTTACCTTTTCATCAGTGGCCCCTGCATCTGGGATACTCTATCTGGTGCCATCCTCATGGGCCCCCACAATCCCATCCTACCCCTCTAGAACTCACTCCTTCTAACCTTGACCTAAAGAAAAAGACATTTCTATAAGAGATCTAGACTCTATAGAGGTCCTAAGATCATCAGATTTAGAGCTGACCAAATCCCCCCAAAATCAGCTAGGTGATGCTATGGACAGAGCACCAGACCTGGAGTCAAGAAGTTCTGAGTTCAAATTCAGCCTCAGACACTTACTAGCTGTGTGACCCTGGGCAAGTCACTCCCTTACAAGAACATTCAGGTCCACAGTGACCAAAAGGAAGTCCTTTCTTAAGTCCATCACTGCCACTGCTGTCTGGCCCAAGAGTTCACCCTCTGCTTCCTCCCTGAGTCATCTTCTGCAGTCCTTATTTGTCTATGTCTGTTCTCAGTGTCTTTTTCTGCTCCCTGGCTGAGTGTGTCCTGAATGGCCCTGCCTCCCCAAGACAGTCAGAGAGGTGGAGAGAGAGTGGAAGGGCCCCTATGGGATGGGTGCAAGGGAATCCTCCAGACACTTAATGCAGACATTCTGCCTCAATCCTCAGGCCTGCCATTGAACAGAGAAACCACTGACATTTCTCCAGCATTACAAGTCCTCAGAACCATATTTTGTTTAAAGAATTCTCTCCTAGCCAAGGGATCATAGGATGTGGACACTCTGGACAAAATACAACAGACTGAGGTGGGCATTTCCAACTCCTCTTCTTCCCCACATCACTGGCCTTTTCCCATCAACACAGCTATAAGCCTGCTTCAGGACTTCATCCCCTTTATCCTCACCCCTATCTCTATCCAATCCAATCCATTCACCACATAACTGCCACTCTAAAGCACATCACTCTACTGCTCCATATCCTGCAGTGAGTCCTTATTGCCATGAGGATAGAATATTCACTCCTTTGTTTAGCATTCCGGCTATAGCCAAACAGAATCCCAGGCCTTAGTGTTCATCGTGCCTTTCACACTCTTTACCGTACAAACATGACTTCTTCTCTGGGGCTCAGACACAGCACTCCATCGTCCATCACAGTGCCTTTGTGGGGGACGTCCTCCCTGCCTAAAATGAAGCCTTGTTTCCTCCACATTTGAGAATCCTGTTTTCTTAGAAGCACAGCTCAAGAACCAGTTTTAAATGAGGCCTTTGTGATCCCCAAAGTCACTAGTGACTTGCCTCAAAAATTACCCTGTATTATTTTTCATATATCTAACTAGGTAGATATTGCCATCATCCCCCACCTCCATTGGAACATAAACTCTGAAGGTAGGGATTTTTGTCTTTATACCCCCAGCTCCTGGCACACGACGCTCAGCACACAGATGGTGCTTAATATATGCTTCACTGGTAGATGCCTTTGAGGTTTTGAGGGCACTTCCAGACTTCATCCTCCAGCCCTTAGCTGGAAGGAGGGCTTCTACCCTCCTTCCAGTATTCCACCAATATTAGCCACCAACTCCTTGGCATGGTTTCTGGCTGAGAGCATCTGATCTGGTACCAGGGGACTGTGCTCAAGGATAACTTTTGTAGCTTCGGGCCAAATTGGAAATCACAAGAGTCAATAAGCCCAAGTCACCAGTTCCACATGAACAACAGATTAGAGTCCTGAAAGAACTAGCAGGTGTGACTGCAGAGCATCAGTCAGCGAGAGCTGAAAGACCAGAGAGGAGTGGTTCGACTAGCCTGAAGAGGTCAGTACTGAGCATCTTAAGCCAGGGAGCTGAACTACAATTCCTAGTAAAGTTCTCAAACAAGGATGGGGCCTTCTAATTCCTTAAGTGTGACCTTCTGACTGAATACAAATTTTACAGAATAAATGTTAAGGATTTAGAAGGATACATGTGACCTTAAGGCCTCCGGTTCCCCACCCACGTTTTAGAACATATTATTAGGGCAGCTAGGTGGTGCCGTGGATAGAGCACCAGTGCAGGGGTCAGGAGGACCTGAGTTCAAATCTCATCTCAGACACTTGACATTCACTAGCTGTGTGATCTTGGGCAAGTTACTTAACCCCAATTGCCCCGTCCTGGGTCATCTCCAGTCATCCTGATGAATATCTGATCACTGGATTCAGATGGCTCTGGAGGAGAAGTGAGGCTGGTGACCTGCAATGCCCTCCCTCACTCAAAACAAAGTCAAGTGCAAGTCATGTCATTATTTCTCTGATGGCATGGTCTTCTTTGGCAACCAAGGATGAACACACAGAACATGTTATTAAAGAAAGAGTTATAGAACATATGGCTTCATCTGAACAGGCTGTGGCCAGGCTATTATTCCCTCCTTCAGTATGCTACTAGACAGATCCTAGAATTTAATAAGATTGTATACAATCCTTGGTGCTGGTCTGTGGATGAGTGCAAGAAGTGGGTGAGGAGAGCACAGCTGGCCTGGCTGAAGGGGCAGACCTAGAGCTTGTGC
The DNA here is from genome assembly GCA_028658325.1 of Potorous gilbertii. Classification (NCBI taxonomy): domain Eukaryota; kingdom Metazoa; phylum Chordata; class Mammalia; order Diprotodontia; family Potoroidae; genus Potorous; species Potorous gilbertii. Next base: position 13,271,541 of record CM053771.1, on the reverse strand, counting down.
ATGTGGGGGTACCAAGTGAGGTACAGTAAAAGGCACCCCTAGAAGGTGGGGATCACACTTGTGTAGTTTTTTGTGTGTGTCTCTAACACTTGGAAAATAAAACAGTATGTGCTTCACAAATGATCTTGGGAGGAGGTTTCTAAAGAAGAGCCACTAGACTGCAGTGAGCCTTGGACTGCCTCACATTTTAAGCCATGGTTTGGATCAAAGCAGAGAAGGCACAGTTATCAAGCCTCCAGATGCCACAAAGATGCCACTGGACTGTGGAGCTGACCCTAATACTTGGCATTTAACAGGGATACATGGCAAGTCCAACACTTAGGTCCAAAAATATTGGTGGAAAGAACAGGAAGGAAAAGGCTGAGATCTAAAGTCTGTTAGGAATCAAGCCAACAGAGAAGCACTAGCTCCACAAGAAGAGGCAGCACCAGTTTTTCAGTGAAAAAGGCAGAAGTGCCCCTCCATGGGTATGTACTGGTCACCTGCATTCCTTTCCTTTGAACACTTTACCAGTTACCTCCACGCACATCCATTCTCTGCTGAGGGCAGGCAAATTTGCAGAAGAGTGAACTCAATGTTACTAACATAATATTCTTTGAAGTGCTTCTCTTGTGACTAGTTCTCTGGCTGACTAGTAAAAAGCCCTCAGTAGGGGCTCACAACCCATGTATGTTTCAGACCCACAAAACACCTAGACAGGAGGAGGGAAGCCAACTAAAGACCCAGAGTGAGGGGTCCCCAGATGTTACATTCTCACATGAGGAGGAAAACAGGGACAGACAATAGTTTCTGTAAAAAAGACTAGGGTTTTCATGAACTGCAAATTCTCAAAATTTCAGCAGTGAAATGCAACAGCCAATAAAGCTAATGTGATCTTAGATGAGCTTAAGAGTCAGATTATCCAAGAAGAAGGTAAGGAGATGTGTCCTGCTTCAATAGGCCCTGGTCAGACCTCTACCGGAGTGCTGTGTCCAATTCTGAGAGTGCCAGCGGAAGGACAGTCAAGTTGCAGAGGCTACAGAAGGGGGCTTGAATAGGGAAAGGCCTTGAGAGCATGGCATTGAAGGATATGTAGAAGGAACCTGGAAAAAAGAAGGCTTAGGGATCAGGACAGCTACTATCTGAGAGGCTGTCGTGGGAAAGGAGGAGTGACCTCATTCTACCTGGCCCCACAGGGCAGTACCAGGAGCAAGAGACAAGTAAACATCTCCAAGACTTTCCTGAGAGCTAGGGGCAGAGGTCCATCAAGCCTCCTGCCAAAGAGCACCATCCCAGAGGGGAAATGCATTGGGAGGGCAAGGACCAGGGTTTGGAGCAAAGGTCAGAGGAGTATGTCAGGGATTCCTGTTCAGCCTTGGCTTGGACTAGGAGCTCCTGAAGTCATGACCAACTTTGAGGTTCCCTTGGATGGGTCCCTTCCACTCCTTTGCCCTTGTTTTCCTCACCTGAAAAAGCAGAGGTGAAGGGTGGCCCCCATGACATCCCAGGAGCCTGCTATACAAGCCTAGGATTCACAGCCCAACACCAGGGAGCTCTCCCTCTCCTTGGTGTCCCCACACTGACCCTTAGCCCCCGAAGCCAGATCAGTCCATCCTCACCATTTTCTTCCAACATGTGGTCCAGCCCCTCCAGCAGACCCAGCACCTCCTCAGCCCTCGTCAGCTGCTCCTCCCTCACACGGACCTGCACCCTCCTAGGCAGGAGGGTCAGGAACTGTTCCAGGACCAGCAGCTCCAGCATCTGCTCCTTGGTGTGAATGTCTGGTCTCAACCACCAGTGACAGAGTTCCCGGAGCTGGGCCAGGGCCTCCTGAGGCCCTGATGCCTCCCCATCAAGTCCAAACTGGCGGAACCGTTGCCTCGAGGACTCAGGGTCAGGCACCTCCAGATATACAGCTTCCTTCTCCTCTTCCACCTTCACAACCAGCAGCCCATCCAGTCCCAGCAGAGCAGGGTCCTGGCTTCTGGGGGCACTGGCCATGGCAGAAGGGCATCTCTGGGCTGGGAGGCTCCAGTTTTTTCTCTTCTCCATCAGGCACAGTGAGCTCCCAGCATCCCTGAGGCTAGAAGAGAAGGAAGCTGATCAGTGCCCTGGGCAGGTCGGCCTGGCCCCAATCTCCTCTGCCAAGCCAGTGGACTGGCTGGGTGACCTATGCCGTCAACCTGCCCTCCCCAAGCCTTCCTATCCTCCACTTGCTCCCCCTACATGCAGGGCTGTTGGGATGTTCTAGAAGCCCCCGGACCCCACAGAAATGGGAGGAGGCACTTGGAGTATTCTTTTGACAAAAGGGGAAACTGAGGGTTGAGAAGGGCAGGGTCACTCCCATCTGGGCGGCCTGGGGAGGGGCAGCACCATCTCCCCTCCAGTCCTGGGGGAGAGGACGGCCAGAATTCCCAGCACAGGGCAGGAAAAGGAGATGCAGGCTGACGGTGCGAACTGTCCAAGGTTACTCCCAGGGACACATTGTTGCCAAGCTGAGATCTGCCCCAGGCCCGCCGGTGAGCCCTCCCCTGGGGCGTGGGGGGCATGGCCAGGCCAGGGCTGGTGCCCGCGGGAGACGAGGGCTTGGCCGCACTGAGATCGCCCTCCCGGGCGGCGGCGGGCACAGAAGCGGAGCTGGGAAGGGGCTGCGGCAGACAGGCGCTCACCTACCCTGCGGGGCTCGTCCGGGGGGCCTCCTCATGCCCGGCTCCAGCCCGCTCGGCCAGCCGGCTGGATGTCCAGTGCGGAGCGGGGAGTCTCCTCCCTGCAGGCAGGCTCCTCCTGGGCCTCCTCCCCCTCCTCCCCCTCCTCCTCCTCCTCCTCCACCTGCAGACACACACACCCCGAGCAGAGAAGCAGTAAGTGCGGGGCTGGATGGAAGCAGGGGAGAGAGAAAGGGAGAGGATGGAGGGGGAGGGGATGGTGGGGATGGAGAAGGGGGGCGGGGGAGGGGATGGAGACCGAGGGGAAGGGGAGAGGGGGAGGGGAACAGAGGGGGGAGGGGAGAAGGGGGAGGGATGGACGGGGGAGGGGATTGAGGAGATGGGGGAGAGGATGGAGAGGGGGAGGGAATGCAGGGGGGGAGGATGGGGGAGGGGGAGAGGAGGGGATATGGGAGAGGTGGGGATGGACTCGGAGGGGAGGGGGAAAAGATGGGGGGAGAGGGAAGAGATGACAGGAGGGGGTTGCAGAAGGGAGGGGGCTGAAGGGGGAGGGGGAAGGAAAGGGATGGAGGGGGAGGGGAGCATAGCGGAGAAGAAGGGGAGGGGGAGGGGAAGGAGGGGGAAGGGAGGAAGAGATGAGGGAGGGAAAGGAGGGGGAGGAAAGGATGAGAGTGAGGGGAGGGGGAGGGCTGGGAAGGGGAGGGGGAGAGGGTGCTCTGGCCCCGCCCTCACCTCGGCCCTGCCTCGGCTTCCCTCCTCCCCTCTCTGTCTCTGTCTCTCTCCCCTCTCCCCGCCCCGCCCCGGCTACCCTACTAGCCGCTCATTGGCTGACGGCTGACAGATGTTTCCAGGCCGCGGCTTTCTGTTGGCGGTCGCCTCTGGAAATTCTCCCCAGCGTCTCCTGGGAAATGTAGTTCTATGTGGTGTCTGCGTCTTCCCGGTTACGCGCCTGCGTCTGAATATGTCCTTGGGTCTTCTCCGCGTAACCATGGCTCCGGGAATTCCGTCCAATCAAATCTGCGCCGCCATGGCCCCGCCCTCACTATTAGAATCTCCGGGAAACAGGATGGGGGAGTGGGAATGGGCGGGGTCAAGCAAATTAGGTCCAGGCCGCCGACCTCCTGGTGCTTAGAGGGTCCCTGGAGAAAATCCCGGCGTCTGACGCCCTTAGTTTACAGACAGGAAAACTGAAGCCCTAA
>CM053771.1:13172873-13261711 GCA_028658325.1 Potorous gilbertii | reverse complement strand
GAATTTGGCTACAGTATTCCTCAAAGGTTTTGGGTTTTTTTTTTTTATCTCTTTCAGGAGATGATTGGTGGAGTCTTTCAGTATTTATTTTACTCTCTGGTTCTAGAATATCAGGGAAATTTTCCTTGATAATTTCATGAAAGATGATATCTAGGCTCTTTTTTTGATCATGGCTTTCAGGTAGTTTTATAACTTTTAAATTGTGTCTCCTGGATCTATTTTCCAGGTCAATTGTTTTTTCCAATGACATATTTCACATTGTCTTCTATTTTTTCATTCTTTTGGTTTTGTTTTGTAATTTCTTGGTTTCTCATAAAGTCCTTAGCTTCCAACTGCTCCATTCTTATTTTTAAAGAACTATTTTCTTCAGTGAGCTTTTGAACCTCCTTTTCCATTTGCCACATTCTGCTTTTTAAAACATAACATTCTTCTCCTCATTGACTTTTTGAACCTCTTTTGCCATTTGAGTTAGTTTATTTTTAAAGATGTCATTTTCTTCAGCACTTTTTTTTTTGGTCTCCTTTAGCAACCTGTTGACTCACTTTTTATAATTTTCTTGCACCATTCTCATTTCTCTTCTCAATTTTTCCTCCACCTCTCTTACTTGATTTTCAAAACCCTTTTTGAGCTCTTCCATGACCTGAGACCATTGCATATTTATTTTGGAGGTTTTGGATGCAGAAGCCTTGACTTTTATATCTTCCTCTGATTGTATGCATTGTTCTTCCTCATCCAAAAGGATGGAAGAAAATACCTGTTCACCAAGAAAGTAACCTTTCATAGTCTTAATTTTTTCCCCTTTTTTGGGCATTTTCCCAGTCAGTTACTTGACTTTTGAGTCCTTTGTCAAGTGGAGGGTATACTTTAGGGACCTGTAAGTTCTCAGTTACTCCAAGGTGGCACAATCAAGGGAGATTGTGGCCTCCTCTCCTGGCCTGTGCTCTGGTCTGAAAGCAACCACAACCTTTTCTGCTCAGGATCTGCTAGCAGAATTGCCTCCCCAGAGCCTCCACCAGCTCCATCATACTCTTCCTCACCCCAGAGCTGCCACTCAGGAATGATATCCAGATCGGTGCTCCACTCCCCCATGGTCTGTAGACCAAGCACTCTGTTGCCACAGTGACTGCTTCTGCCCTGGGTCTGGGGCTAGGGCTTGACCCTGCTCCCTTCTCACCCAGGTGAAAGAACTTTCTCACTGACCTTTGAAGCTGTCTTTGACATTTGTGGGTTGAGTAATCTGGTAACTGCAGCTGCTACTTGTGATTCTGTGCCCTGAAGCCTGCTCCAGTTCTGTCTGTGCTTTACAGCCAAGGCTGGGCTGCACTTTGCTCTGAAGCTGGTGTGATAGATCTTTCCTGTCAGGCTTCCAGTCTGTCGTGGGCTGGAAATATCTTTTACTTTGTCATTTTGTGGCTTCTGCTGTTCTAGAATTTGTTTAAAGCCATTTTTAAAAAGGCATTTTATGGGTTATGGGAGTAGAACTAGAGCAGGTCCATCCTTCTACCATCTTCACTCTGCCCCTCATCTTGAGACATTTATAAGAGAAACTTACTGCAATGAGATTTTTTCTCCAGTTACCAGTTTCATCATATTCACTAACTACATAAATTTTATTTACACAGAAACTTTTAAAAATGTTACATGATCAAAATAGTTCAACTTATCCTCCACAATCCTCTCAATCACTTGTTTGATCATGAAATCCTCCCTCTCCATAGATCTGACAAGTAATCTCTTGTTTGTTTCTCTAATTTGTTTCTGAAGTAAACTTTTTGTTTTAATCATGTATTTATTTGAAGTTTTTCTTGGTATACTAAGGGAGGGATTGATCTGAACCTAATTTCTGCCAGACTCCTTTCCAATTTTCCCAGTAGTTTTTATTAAATATTGAATCCTTTCCACAGGAGCTTGGGTCATATTCCTTTCCTTCTTTATGCCATGTACCTACTGTGTTCCACTAATCTACTGTTCTTTTTTAACCAGTATCAAGTAGTTGTGATAATTATTGCTTTGCTTTATAGTTTGAGATCTGGTACTACTTCGACCCCTTACTTTGCAATTTATTTTATTATTTCCCTTGAGATTGATGATCTAATTATTATTTTTCTAGTTCTAAAATAATCCTTTGTTTCATAAGTATGGCACTGAATAAACAAATAAATTTAAGGAGTATTGTCATTTTATTAGGGTAACATAATAAAATTATGAGCAATTAATATTTCTCCAATTATTTAGATCCATCTTTATTTTAGAAAGGAGGGTTTTTAGTTGAACACATAGAGTTCCAGGGTATATCTTGGTGAACAGATACCCAAATATTTTATTCAGTCAATCATTCATTGTAGATGATTGTACAATGTACCAGACAGTGTACTAAGAACTCGAGATACAAAGAAAGATAAAAAACTGTCCCTGCCCTCAAGAAGCTCACAAAATAAAGGAGAAGAAAACATGCAAACAGCTATGTAAAAGTAAGATGTAGTCCAGATAAATAGAAAATAATCTTAGAAGGAAGATACTAGTATTAAAGGGGAATGGGAAAAGCTTCTTGTAGAAGGTGAGATTTGAAGGAAGCAAGGAGGTAGAAATGAGAAATGAGAAAATTCCAATCACAGAGGATAGCCAGCCACTGTCATGCCCAATGTCAGCTGATGGCATGTCTTGTTTGAGGAAATACAAGAAGGTTAGTGTCACTGGATTTTGTACATTATACAGTTGTTTTAAATGAGATTTCTCTTTCAATCTCTTCCTGCTGAGGGTAACATACAGGAATGCTGACAAGGTGGCAAAAATAACCATCCTTGCTTTACCCATGATCTTATTAGAAAGGTCTCTACCTTTTCTCTATTATATATGATGTTTGCTCCTGGTTTTATAAGATATTATTTACATAATTAAAGAAATGTTCAGCTATTCCCATGCTTTGTAGTACTCTTAACAGAAATGGATATGGGAGTTTGTCAAAAATCTTTCAATATCTATTGATATAATTATATGGTTTTTATTTTTTGTTATCAATATAATTTATTATATTTATAGTCTTCCTTATATTGTGCCAACCCTGTATTCCTTGTAGATTTTATGATTATAGAGTATTATCTTTTGTCATGTTGTTATAGCCTAACTCACTAATATTTTATTTAAAATTTTTTATCAATGTGCTAAATTAGAAATATTGGTCTTTGCATTGTCTCTCTCTTGTATAGGTATCAGGACCATATTTGTATAATTGAAATGGATCAGAAGGGTCCATTCTTTTCCAATTTTTGCCAAAATTTGGTAATATTGAAATTAATTCTTCTTTGAATGTTAGACTTCACTTGTAAATCCACCTGATCATAGAGGTTTCCTCCCTCCTCCACTTTGGAATTCATTTATGACTTGTTCAATTTTTTTTTTTTTGCTTTGAGTTATTGAAATAATCTTTTTCTTATTTTGTGAATCTGGGTATTTTATAATTTTGTATATATTTATCTATTTCCTCCAAATTTCACTTCTGTTGTCATGTAATTAAGCAAAATGGTTTCTGATAAGTTTACTTATTTCATTTTCAATTATTGGGAATTTTTTTTCATTTTTGATACAATTTGTCTTCACTTTCTCTTTCTAAAAAAAATCAGATTAGCTAACATTTTTCTTCAAAACACCCAGCTCCTACTTTTAATTCTAAATACTTATCTTTTGATTTTTGTTAATCTTTTTTATTTTTTAGAATTTTTTACTTTGGTGTTTACTTATGGGATTTTGATTTGTTGTAGTAGTAGATTTTGTAGTTGTGTCCCCAATTCATTGATTTTATCTTTCTTTTGTTGACTTAATCATTTACAGATATAAATTTTCTCCCAAGTTCTAGTTAAATTGCATCCCATATGCTTTAGTATATTGTCTCATAGTCATTTTCTTTGATAAAATTATTTTGTGTTTCTTTATGATCAAGTTTTAGTCTCCAATTAAATTTTGATTATTTATTTCAAGGCATTTTATTGCATATAATTCTATTATATTATGATTAGTAAGTGACAAGTGTACTATTTTTATTTTTCTACATTTTGGGTTGCTCTTTTGATGTACCAATACATGGGTTTTTTGGGTAAAGGTGAAATATATGGCTATGCGGTAAGCAAGTTCCTTTCAGTTCTCATTCAGTAATCACCAGCGATCTATAACTTCTAATTTTTCTAAAATTCTATTCCGGTCCTTAACTGTTTTCTCTTCTATCTTGTTGTTAGATTAGCCTCGATCTGAAAGGAACATATCAAAGTTCTCTAGTATTACAATTTTACCTTCTATGTCTCCCGGTAATTTGATTAACTTTTCCTTTAAGTATATAGATGCTTTGTAAGTTATTTGGAGTATATCTATTAAATATTGAAATTTATTCATTATTTCTGATGCCTTTAAGCATATGTAGTTTTTTTTTATATTATGTCCATAATTACTGTAACCTTATCTGAAATCATGATTGTTGCTATTGATTTTTTTTTTTGGTTCACCCAAAGCATCACCGATTCTGCTCTACTCCAACCCTCATCTGAACCCTCAGTGAATCTTTATATTTCAAGTAGGTTTCTTTTGAACAACATATTATTGGATTCTGCTTTCTAATCTAGTCTGCTATCCTCTTCCATTTTACAGGTGAGTTTATCCCATTCACATTCACAGTTGTGGTCTCCAATTGCATATTCTGTTGCATCCTGTCCTCTGGTACTTTTCTCTCTCTTTTCCCTTACCCTTCTCTTTATAAATAAGAAAGTAGTACAAGAGAATGAGTTTGCTTAATACTTTTGATCTACAAATAAATTGATCTGTTTTTACACCTCTGCCCTTTCCCTTGGCCCCATTCTTATCCCATCTTTTTACTCCCTATTCTTTTCCTTAATCCACTATTCATATTCTCCTCTCTGATGCTGGAGTTTGTTTTGCTTACAACTATTCATTGACCTATTTCCTTATTTATAACCTTATCTCTCTCTCCCTTCTCCCAGTCCTTTCCTATTTCCCTATTAATTTTAATATATCACTATATAACTATTTTTTGTATGTGAATATGTTGAAGGGGTTTGGGGCTGGTGTTCAAGATGAACACCTTTGGTTCAGATGAAAATGAGATTCATAGAATACCCCACCCTTTCTTCCATGTTTGAATACCCTTTTCCTCAAGTATCCCGTTTATGCAAGGTAATGATTTCCTTCCTCTTCCTCCTGCTTTTTTCTCCAATACAGTCCTCCTTCTATCCCTCCCATTTCTATTGCCTCCTAAGACCATCAAAAGAGAAAAAAACAACAATATCTCAGGCCCTCTTCCTGTTTTATTTACCTTACTTGGTGACACTTGAAGACATTAGTATTCTGAGAAGACGTTTGTTTCTTGCCCTTCTATAAGCATGTAAACAATTCCCTTCAAAGTGAGTAAATGTATGTAAGTTTTCCATGTTTCTTTTGATTCCTGAGTTCCACTTCACAGGCTTATTCAGGTCCAGCCTTTTCACTAAGATTGCTTGGAAACCCTCTATTTCATAAAAGGTTCATTCTCTTCCATATAGGATTATAATCATCTTTTCTGGATAGATCATTCTTAAGTCTTTCTCTTTGTTTTGGCCTTAAAGCTAATTTTACGAAGAATTCCCTATCAAGTTCCCTTCTAAATGTGGCATAGCTCATGGATGAGTCACTTCGTGCTTTTCTGTGCAAGGTCAAGCAAGTCACTGGGGCCTCCCTCCTCACTAGGATCACCTGCAGTGGACGCTGTGTCCTGACCCTCCAGCAGCTTGCTTTCTTGATCTTTTGAAGCTTCCAAGCTAATACTCCTTCACCAAGAAGCTGTGTGCACAGCTGACTGCCTGGGTAGGGGAATAAAGGCTCAGCCTCTCAACCCATCTGGAGACTTACATCACTCCTCAGCTGAACACAGCTGGGAAGCACAAAGGGCCTGAATCATGTCAGTTACTGCTTTTTGTAATTATCCTCACTTCTGACTTGGTGGCCCATCAAAAGACTCTTCTTTATGAAGTTAACAGACAAGAAACAACTTCCAGCCAGGCCTTGAAGAGTATGTGAGGACTGCATTGGCAGAAGACACACACACACACACATGCTCAGGACGAGGCTCTTTTTTTTATTACCTTTTTTTCTTTATATAGTATTCTATTTTTCTCCAGTTACATGTAAAAACAATTTTTAACATTTGTTTTTACAACTTTGAGTTCCAATTTCTCTCCCTTTCTCCCTCCCACTCCACCCACATTGAGAAGGCAAGCAATTCAATATAGGATATCCATGTGTAGTTATTCAAAACATTTCTATAATAGACTTGTGAAAAAAAAAACATAAACAAAAAGAAAAAGCCTCAAGAAAAAAATAAAGTTAAAAAGTATGCATTTAGACACCATCAGTTCTTTCTCTGGGGCTGGATATTATTTTTCATTGTAAGTCCTTCAGCATTTGTTATGGATCATTGCATTACTGAGAACAGCAAAGTCATTCATAACTGATCATCTGACAATATTGCTGTTACTTTATATGTGGTACATTTCACTTTGCATCAGCTCATGTAAGTCTTCTCAGGTTTTTCTGAGAGGATCTTGTTCATTATTTCTTGCAGCACAACAGCATTCTGTCATAACCACATATTACAATTTTTCCAGTGATCCCCCAAATGATGGGCCAGGATGAGATTCCTCTTGGCCAGTTCCTGGCCCTCATTACTTAAGTAAGAAGAAAATCAAACTCTATATAATGTTCGGCTTTGTGTATTCCATCTATTCTACAGTGTATCTAGAAATGGTCATTTTATTGGGCATTTTATTCAGAATAATAAAGAAAATTTTTTTAAAAAAACTTACAAAGCATGACATAAGGACTTTAAAGAAAAATACTAAAAGAAGGTGAAGTTTTTGAGCTCCAGCATTAATTACCTAAGTGACATTAATCATATCGCTTAACCTCCTTAGGCTTTAACTTCCCTCATCTATGCAATGGCCTCTGAGGCTCCTTTTAGTTTTAGATAGATAGTCCAGTGAAGTGCCCTGGAAAAAAGCCTGGTTCTGGAGTCAGATAGGAGGAGCTCAAATCCTAACCCTGACACTCCTGGGGTGACTTTAGGCAAGTTGCCCAAGCCCTACAGACAGATTTTCTCCTGTGCAAAGACTTGGACTGCTTGGTCTTAGAGAGTTCATCTGTCTAAGAACAAACATAACACAATCAAGTCTTCTTAAAAATAATACTAGTAACAATTTACAGTCAGCAGCAAATTCTTTGAGCAGTGGGAGTAAGCTAAGTGCTACATGACCAGTTCTTTTGACTACACCAAACCTAAAAGAAATCCAGAATGGCATAATAATGTCCATGCAGGGCATAATCAGATTCCCAGTCTATCAGAACTCAAAGGAAGCCTCATTCTGGACATTATCCCTCTCTGAATACAGCCTAATATCCTAAAGAAAGAGGAGGGGACAGGGGAGAGACTAATTTTTCCTGCAATCAGGCAATAGCACATAGCAGTGACTTGCACAGAGGGAAATGTCCCAAGCACTTTGAGAATTCATTGACAATTGGAAGCACAATTGAGAGAGTATTGGCACACACTCCAGGGAAACATGGATACAGAAAGACAGGGAGGTGCCTGACAGCACAGAAGAGACCTGGCTCGGAGCAGGATCTCACACTACGAAGAAAGAAAGGACCTCCAGTGCTGGATTTGTATGTTTTTCTGGTACGTGTGTTCCCTAAGTGTCTGCTTTATACCCTTTGTATCCTAAATTTGTGTGCATCCACTATCCCAAAGACACTTTGGGATATACATATTTCTGGAAATGGGTTTTTCCTGGGGGAAAGATGTTAATTGTGTCTATTGTTTTATTTTTAAATAGGAAGCACACCAGTGGGGGCTCGTGTGCCCTACTTGTAGGAGTACAATTCTATATGGTTAGCTTTAGAACTCAAAGTAGCAGCTAAATCATTCACGGCTGTTCATCTTACAATATTGCTGTTACTTTGTACACAGTACATTTCACTTTGCATCAGCTCATATAAGTGAATGGGAATCCAAGTTGGGGAGTACACCAGAGGGCATGCTACATTAGTAGCAAATAAGGACATGCTTTGAGCTCCCTGGCTCCCTAAATTGGCCATCCCAGGTCTCTAAGCATACAAATGGGAGAGGGGTGTTGTTACCCAGAATAACAAGTGTAGATCCTTGCAGCTCTTCATCAGGTGCCTGCCATACTGGAAGATGTATGCCATGGTTCAAAGACTTCCTCCTCATCTAAGTGGTCAGTGACCCCTGAAAACTGTCCCAAGCCAAATTATATACCTTGGGGCTTGTCTCCTTGACTGAGCGTAGGCTCCTGGGTTGGGCTGGAGTCATAATAATAGTGACCAATAATAAATACAACTAGTATTCATATAGAATGTTTAAGGTTTGCAAAACGCTTTATAAATATGATCTCATTTAATTCTCACAACCATCCTGGGAGGTAGGTGCTCTTATTATCCCGACTTGACAGATGAGGAAACTGAGGCTGAGTGACTTGCAAACAGCGAGTCAATGTCAGAGGTCGTATTTGAACTGAAACCTTCCTTACTCCAAGTCCAGTGCTCTTTCTGCCCAGCCACCTAGTTGCCTCTAGGCAATTCAAGGTACATATTATAGCAACTAGTTTCTTTGGGGCATTCTTAGAAAACTACCAATGACTCAAGTGTTGGTTTAATGTAGAATAGACTCATTGGAATTCTGTGTCCTCTCTTGGAGGCTTTTATGTAGAAACTGGACAACCACTTGCCAAAGACATGGTAGAGAGGAATATGGCTCACATGGTTTACTCCTAGCTTCAGTAATGTCATGCTACATAAGCACAGAACTATAATTGGTTGTTTTTAGAAATATTTCATGATCTAAGAGACTAAATTAATTTAATTTTTATTTACTTACAAGCAATTCATTTTTTCTAGGATAGAAATTGATCCATTATTATATATTTTGCCATGAGCCGCTAGGTGGTATAGTTAGATAAAGTGCTGGACCTGGAGTTAGAAAGATACATCTTTAGGAGTTCAAATGTGGTCTCAGACACTTACTAGCTATGTGACCCTGGGCAAGACATTTAACCCTGTTTGTCTGTAAAATGAGCTAGAGAAAGAAATGGCTAAATGCTCCAGTATCAAAGAGTCAGACACAACTTAAAACAACAACATTTTTTCCATATTTTAGAAACAACATAATTTACTGGTCTTGGGGTCAGGAAGACCTGGGTAGAAATTCCCTCAAACACTAGTTATGTAAGTCTGGAAAAGTCACAACTTCTGTCTGTCCCCTGATAACTCCTCAGGACTTATCTACTAAATTGAAGGTGTCTAAGAAGAAGGAAGGAAGTTTCACACTGGGAGTTCAGTCAAAATCAGCATAGTCATACATGAGTATATATTCCATCTATATATTCTAGTGTTTCCTTGTAAAATTCAAAATATGCATGAAAATTCAAAGTGAAAACATCTTAGAAATGTTTCCTTCTTTTAACGACTAAAAAAAATTTTTTAAGATCTTTATGAAATCAGTCATTAAAATTTTTCTTCTTTGCCTAGCTGGACATTTTTTAAAAAGAATATTTTAATTTAAAAAAACCCAAAACATTCATGATTTGTCCATTTCACAAAAGTAACAGTGGTTAATTAAGCATCAAGAACAGCCAGGTCAAAAGGAAGTGAGAGAGTTCACCGTCTTTGATACAGTGAGACTTCAATTTTCTTATTGTCTGGTCACTGTTTCCATGTCTATTTTCTGAGACTTTAGTACTTTCAGCGTTTTTTTAAAATCATTTTCATCATTTGTGTTGAAATGTGTCAGTATCTCAGTGACGAGCACTTGGCCTGGACTCGGAAAGACATAAGTTCAGATTCAGCCTAAGAAACTTACTAGCTATGTAGCCTTAGACAAGTCACTTAACCTCTGTTTACTTTAGTTTCTTCATCTGTAAAATGAGGACCTCCCTGAGTTAGCGTGAGGATCAAATAAAATAATATTTGTAAAGAAAGCAACACCTGGTACATAGTAGGTGCTCTATAAATGCTAGCAATTATCATAATATTTACTATTTTCTAATCTTTGCTGAAGTTTGTGGATAATAGTAGTCAATCAATAAACATTTATGAAGCACCTACTGTGTGCCAGGCACTGGACTAAGCACTAGGGATATCAAAAGAAACAAAAACTAGTAATTGCTCCCAAGGAACTCACAATCTAATGAGAGAGACAACAAGCAAACACATTTTTACAAGGTATAGACAGGAAGTTGTAAATCGGAAATCATTAACAGAGGAAAGGCATTTGAATTAAGCGGAATCTGGAAAGGCTCCCATAGAAGAAGAGTTTGGTTAGGCCTTTAAATAAACCAGGCAACCCAGTAAGTGGGAATCAGAGCATTCCAGGTATGAGGGAGGGCCAGAGAAAATGCTTGGAACTGAGAGACGGGGGAGGTGGGGGGGGGGGGTGCCTTGTTCATGGAACAATCAGGAGACTGCTATCACTGCATCAGAGAGGATATGTTAAAAAGTAACATGTAAGACTGCAAAGGTAGGAATGGGGAAAGAGAATGAAGGGCTTGAAACACCAAACAAAGAATTCTATATCTGATTCTAGAGGTGATAGGGAGCCACTGAAGTTTACTGAGTAGGGAAGTAACATGGTCAGATCTGCCCTTTAGGAAAATCACTTTGGTGGTTGAATGGAGGATGAACTCAAAGAGTGGGGAGAGACTTGAAGCAGACAGAACCAATAGCAGCTATTGCAATAATCCAGGCATGAGGTGATAAGGGTCTGCACCAGGGTGGGAGCAGTGTCAGAGGAGGGGCGTAATATGAAAAATGCTGTAGAGGTGAAATCTACAAGAGATGTTGGCAGAGATGAAACCTACAAGAGATGTTGCAGAAGTGAAATGTACAAGGGATGCTGCAGAAGTGAAATTTATAAGAGATGCAGCAGATGTGAAATGGACAAGGGATGCTACAGAGGTGAAATCAACCAGAGATGCTGCACAAATGGAAAATATAAGTCTTTGCAATAGCTTAGACATGGCAGAGTGAGAAACAGTCAGAAGTCCAGGATGACTTGCAGATTGTGAGTGTGGGAAACTGGGATGACGGAGGTACCCTCAACAGTAACAGGAAGAACATGGATCTGTTTTTGCCTTCATTCCAGCATTATCTTCCACATTGTCCTTCAGTAAGAAAGATGTTGAAATGCTTTCCCCAAAGTGCCTTTCATACCTCCCATCTGCCTGAATAAGGCTGTTCCACTTTGGCAAAAGTAGCTGTTTACTTTTAGAGCTTGGCTGTTTTTCCTGTGCTGTGGCTAAACTCTCCTCTCTGTCTTGTTCTCCCCCTAATCTCTTAAAAAGGCAACCTGAATGGCTTGTGACAGAAAAGGCAGTGGGGGGTGCTGGCATTTGGGAGTAGGTTGCTGCAAAATGCTTTCCTTTGAAGAGTCAGAGTCAGAGAGAGCTGGAGTGTTGTAGCTTTGATTGGTGAGAAGTGGGCAGTTACCATGGTAACTGGTACTCAGCACCTTACTATACTAGGGGCCAGAGAAAGCCAGAAGCTTGACAGAATTTTGGGCAAGAGAATGACGTAGTTCTATCCATTCTTAGAAAGATGTCCAAGGTAGCTGGAGAGAATGGGTTGGAAAGGGGGAGACTTGAGGCAGGAAGACCAACTAACTAAGAGGGTCTTTTGATAGTCCAGGTACAAGGTGATGAGGGGCTTGCACCAGCAGAATAACTAATATGTAGATTCACTTTCGGGTTTTTGAAGCACTTTGCATAGATTATCTCACTTGAAAATTAGGGCAGCTGCTATGTGCGTGGACAGAAGGGGATAGATATAACAGCCAAATCCATAAGACTGGGCAATTGGTTCAATGTGGGTATAATGGAGGGGGAGGGAAAAATCAAGGCTATCCCTGAAATTATCTGTGGACCCCCTACAAAAGACTATTGATTTGGGGGTACCAGGGGAATGTGACTCTGCTGTGAAGTCCACAGAGATGCTCAGCTCTGGATAGGGTATTCTGGAGGAGGGAGAGGGCAATTGTTTCCCAGTGTGAGGGAAGTAAAGCCATGGAGCTTTCCCAGGTCCCTAGAGAAATACTAAGAGATTGATTATTCAGTTGACTACCCCCTTGCATGTAATTTCTAAAGAGAAAGAGAGAGAGAGAAATGAGAAAGAAAAGGAAGATGGCACCTGGGGATGCTGAGACATGAGATATTCTCCTCTTTCTTTATCATGGCCTGACCAGAAGATGCTGACTTTGTGACTGCCCATCTGAAGTTTCCCCTTTTCTCAACTGAATGGTGCTGGCCTTTGTGCTCATTTGTCACCTTACCAAACATTCATTTATAATTACCAAGTGCTGGACTCTGAAGCTACATATACTAAATAAAGCCAGCTGATTCCTGCCTTCAAGGAACTCCTACTCTGTTGGGAGTAAGGAACATGTTGAAGTGAGGTGACTAGTAGAAAGGAGAGCCTCGTCCCTTTCATCTTCTCCTTCACCTTCCCCAATATCATTCATCATCTTGTCCGTCCACCCTAACACCCCCCAGGGGCCTTTACCCCACTTTCCTTTGGCTAAAACAACTTGAATTGGGTTTCTCTCTGAAATGTAATCAGTCTGAACTCAGTCCCCAAAACCACCGGTTACACACCCAGGTCTAGATGCTTAGCACCTCCGTGACCTTGGGCAAGTCCCTTGATTTCCCTGATCCTAGTTTCTGAACAGAGTTGAACTGTAGGGCCTCTGAGGTCCTTCCAACACTAGAGCAATGACTCTTGTGACTCGTCATCTATCACCTGTGTGTGACCTCCTACCCTTGGCTTTCTAAGGGCATAGAAGAGCAAAGGACTTGGAAGGTCTGGCCAGGCTTGGGAAGAAAGCTCTGCCACCTTGAGTTCTCTGGAACAGAGTGAGAAGTGGCATGGACCAGTAAAGAGGGAAAGGGAAAAGGCATTTATAGAGTGCCTACTGTGTGCCAGGAACTATGATGAGCACTTGTTACAAATATCTCATTTGATCCTCACAAAAGCCCTGGAAAGTCAGTGCTATTATTTATCTAGATTTTAAAGTTGAGGAAACTGAAGGAGACAGAAGTGAAATGACTTGCCCAGAGTCACACAGCTAGTAAGTATCTGATACTGGATTTGAACTCAGGTCTTCCTGACTCCAGATTCAACACTCTGGGCAATGTGGTACTCCCTAGTGGCCTCAGAGAGCATGTGCTGGATAACTTGGGTTTGAATCCAGAGTCTGACATTACCTGTACCACTCTGGGTCAGTCACCTAACCACTCCTCTAGGCCCATTTCTTCACTTGTCCAATAAGAGGATTAGGTCCTTCCAGCACTAAACTTCTGCTTTTAGAAGAGCTGGTCCCCAGAGTCCCAAGAGTACCATGGCCAGAAGCACCCAAGGGGTCTTTATGATCCCACTAGAGAGCAAAGACAGCAATGATTCCCCAAGTGACTAGGTCCTGACCTCACAATGTTGGCAACTCCTACTAGAATTCTTACTCTGTCCTTTAAAGAAATAATTGTATTTTACATTTTGTCCTGAACCTGACAAACACCACAAGGGAAAGCATCTCCATAAACAAATGTTAACACAGGTCAAGCCTTGTAAATGAAGCCATCAATCTCTATTGTGTATAGCCTGCTTCCTTTTTTAAGTATAATAAATTCAACTTGTAACTTTAAAAAAAAAAAGGAACTGTATTTCATTCCAGCCAATCTGGAAAGCAGTTTGGAGTTCTGCCTCAAAAATCATGAAATTCTGCATTGCATCCCCTTTGTTTGATGTAGTGATGTCACCACCCCGGCCCATATCCCAAGGACTTCAAAAAAACAGGAAAAAGGACCCATATGTACAAAAATATTTATAACAGCTCTTTTTATCATGGCAAAGAACTTGTGTTCATCCTTCATTTTCTAAGTGGACCATGACATCAGAGAAATGCTGACATGACTTGCACTTGACTTTGATTTGAGTGAGAGAGGGCTGTGCAAGGTCACCAGCCTCACTTTGTCCTCCTGTGCCCTCTGGATCCAGTGACCAGATATTCATCAGGATGACTGAAGACAGCCAGGATGCAATGGGAGACCTTGGCCTTTTAGGCTAAGAAATAACAAAACTAGGGGTGCCCATCCATTGGAGACTGACTAAACAAATGGTGATATGTGAATACAATGAAATATTATCGAACCATAAGAAATGACAAAAGGGATTGTTTCCCAAAGAACTGGAAAGACTTGTATGAACTTACACAGAGTGCAGTGAGCAGGAGGAGGACAATTTATACAAAGAAAAGCAATTTTGAAAGATTTTAAAATTCTAATCAATGTGAGGACTGATCTCATTTCCTGATGACTGATGTGTGAAGTGTGCTGCCCACTTATGGACACAGAGATGAAGAACTCAAGAGGCAAAATAAGATACGTATAATGGAGAGCTGGTCAATGAAAACTTCCAACTCAGCTGATGTGGGGATGTGTTTTCCTTTCTATGCGTATTTATTATGGGGAGGGGGGGACTTTTTTTTTCTTTTGCATTGTAGGTAAAGGAGAAGGTAGATAGGGATGAGATAATAGAAAAAGATAGGAAAGAAAAGAGGGTGACTGGAGCATCTTTTAAAAAAATGCACGGAAAGAAATCCATAAAGAACCACAAACAGCACAACTTTGAAAGCTGTATGCCAATAATAACAGCTAACATTGATACAGCACTTACTATGTGCCAGTCACTATGCTAAGCATATTATAATTTTATTTCATTTGATTCTCTCTGGGAGATACTATTATTCCCATTTTACAGATGAGGAAACTAAGGCAAACAGAGGTGAAGTGGCTTGCCAAAGGTCACACAGCACTCTGTCCACTGTGCCCCTTCAAATTTATTACTTCAAAAGTTTAGCAAGTTATACATAATAAACATCCTCAGTTTCAAGCACGATCCTCTTTTTTCCTGTTTTATAAATATAGAAATGTCCATTTTAATTGGTGGTTAAGTTCAGAATAATTTTTTTAATTCCATTTGTCTCTTAAAGATACAGCAATGATATAGGTTGTGGGAGGGCCAAGTGAACAGGTGTTACATTAAAGCTAAAAGACAAATTCTTATTTCTCATTTAAAGCCTTTTGCAAGCAATTCCAGGTTGTTTTTCCAGACTGGTTTCATATTTCTTTCAACTGCCTCTTGTAGAAACTATCTCTTTAAGAGCACAAATGCAGAAAGAATGTTAAGAAAAAAAACAATTGGAAAAATGTCTTAATGTGAAATCTTTTTCCCTATGAAGCAAGGGAGAGAACGTGCATTTTATCTGACTAGCAGTTCAGGGAATTGAGAAAAGAATGTTTCCTGTGTTCATTAAAAGAGAGAATAAAGAGAAAGGCCTAATTCTAAAGAAAAATATTCAGATATTTTAGAGACATTATTATTTGAAATGAGTAGAGTGACTTGAAACTGGGTTTTCTAACAAGGGGAATAGCTTTTGCTATTTTAAAGATTTAAGGTGAAACTAGTTCTGGTAGCTAGGTGGCACAGTAGCTCAGCACACTGGTTCTGGAGTCAGGAAGACTCTATCTGCTGAGTTCAAATCCAGCTCCAGAGATTTCCTAGCTGTGTGATCCTGGACAGGTCACTTACCCTTGTTTGCCTCAGTTTCCTCATCTATAAAATGAACTAGACAAGGAAATGACAAACCACTCTAGGATCTTTGCCAAGAAAAAAGAGTCAGACACAATAAAAGTGGTAGTATTAGAGCTAAAATATTGTAAATAGTTTTGTGTTTATTGGATTCATTTGTTAATAAATTACATTTAGTAATTTTAATATTTAATTATAGATAAAAGAAATAACTATTTGAAAAAGAAGTTTCTAGTTCATTAAACAATTTAATGAATTGGAGTGGGAGCTCAAGATAATTAGTTGACTAATGAAAGGATATTACAAATTATTGAGAAATAAGTTACCCAACATAGCCCCAGATCCCCATAGAACTCAGGGTTAATCCTGTATGGATATGTGCATTTACACAATATCTCACTTTTTGCACTAAATGTTCATTTTCTCCCCTTTTCAATGTTCAGACTGTTCACATGCCCATGGGGGAGTACGAGCAATATATTACCTACTAAATAAGTAAAAGATAATTTGGTGGAAAGGGTCTTAGCAGCAGGACTGATCAGGGAAGGCTTCCTGTGGAGGGTGGTTCTTCAGGAGGTCTTGACAAGGACAGATTCTGAAAAGCAGAGAGAATGAGGAAGCATCTATGGCAGGGGGTACAGCTGGTGCAAAGGCGTGGAGACAGGAAGGGAGGGATGCATTAGATGAGCATGGTGAAGGGCTTTCTTTGCTGGTCAAACAGGGATTTCCATTTGATCCCAAAGGTGATAGTGGAGTTTCCTGGGGATGGTGGTGAGTCTTTTGCTTTAAGAAAACCACCTTGGCCTCTACAGAGATCGGATTGGCACAGAGGGAGGCTGCATGCAGAATGGTTAACCAGCCCCTGCAGATGACCCCAGGCACCGCTCCTCCTATCCGTGCTGCCTCCATGTAGTTCTGGTCATCTCCAGCAGGAGGCCCCAGACACCTCAAAAATCACAGATTCCCAGAATTTAGGAATTTAGGAACAAACTCCCCCTCCACAGACCCCTCTTCTAGAAAGCCCCTCTAGACTTAAGCAAGTGTGGGCCTTCAATGAAGGTCCCAACTCAGTGGGCACAGGAGACAGCCCTAACCTAGAGTTCAGGGCACTTGGATTGTAAACACTGGCCTGGATGCTAAGAAGCTGTGTGACCACAGTGGGATGGCTGTCCTTCTCTGTCCAGCGGGTAATCACACAGGTAGCAAAGGGCAGAGATCCATAGCCAGCCCCAGGGTACTGTGCCCGCTGCCTTTAGCCCCATGCACTAAGCACAGAGACCAGAAAATCCTCTGCAGACTCAAACCTGGATTCAAATCCTGTTCCTGCCCTTTTTTGTCTACATCACCTTGATCAAGTCATTTAAACTTTTGAGTTTCCTCATCCATCAAAGGAGGGGGTTGGACTAGATGGTCCTGGATGTCCGTCACTTTTATCTATCTTGTTCAGTCATCTCAGTCCTGTCCAATTTTCTGTGACCCCATTTGGGGTGGTCTTGGCAAAGAGAGTGGAGAGGTTTGCCATGTGTTTCTCCAGCTCATTTTACATATGAGAACACTGAAGCACACATGGTGAAGTGACTTGTCTAGGGTCACACAGCTAGTCAGTGTTGATTGGCCCTTGGTCTTCCTGACTCCAGGCCAGGCACACTATCCACCGCCACACCTAGCTGCCCCTTCTGTCAATCAGCAAGCATTAATTAGCACTTACAGCTCCACAGACTCTAAGTTAGTTACTAGGGGACCCAGGACCAAAAGGAAATCCATGCTTTGAATAAGAGCAGGCTTCTAGGAGGGGAGTAGGAGACGCAGTTAGGGCTAAGACCAGGGACCTTCCCTCCCTTGGGAAGTCCTACAGTGGAATGGTATGACTGGGCAAGGAGTGAATTCCTCCTGGCCAAAGGCCTTGCAGCCAAGCCAGAGGACCATTTATCCCATGTGAAGGAGTAGGGATTCAGGTTTGGAGGGGGAAGGCCAGAGGGTTCCTCAGGTTCTTCCAAGGCTGAGATTCTGTGAGCTGGATGACAGTGGACCCGAAGGGTACGAGAGAGGGCTTTTGTTCGCACTACACTTGAAAGTTGTCCCCTCCAACGTCACCAAGGATCTCTTAACTGACCGAGCAGATGGACTCAGAAAAATTCTCCTTTTTCTCTCTGGGTCACTCTCCTCCTTGAACCTCTCTTCTCTCGAGGTCCCCCTCATCTCTGTCTGTCTCTGTTTCTCTATTTTTGTTTCTGTGTCCCTCCCTCCTCTCATCTATCTCCTTTGGAATATCTATCCCCATCCTTTCTTTCTCTTTCTGTCTCTCTCTTCCCTCCCTCTCTCTATGTGTCTCTGTATCTCTCTTTCCTGCTCTCTTTCACTCTGTCTCCGTGTCTCTCCCTCTGTCTCTCTATATGTATCTCTCTCTCCCACTTTCTGTCTCTTTCGCTCTATCTCTGTCTCTCTCCTGGCTGTCCTCCCCCTTCTCTGACCTCTCCTCCATTTCCCTTAGGGGATCTTCCTCCAGCTCATGGTGGGTGCCCCACAGGGCTCGGTCCCAGGCTCCCTTTGCCATCTCCCTTCATTCTAACGCCTTTCCTCTCCAGATTCTCTAGTCTGTGTCTTGGTATCTGGGCTTGACAGATCCAGTGAAGCTTGGGGGGATGGGAGGGGGACACAAGAATCTGTTGTTATGCAGCAGGGCAGCCTCCCCCGTGCATCCCTCTACATCTCCTGCGCTTGGCACTGGACCCGACCAAAGCCTGCCTTAGCAAATGCCCATTTGGACTGATGGGGATGATTCATTGACCTCTCAAATTCCAAAAGGCCCAAAGTGACCAAGTCTAGTCCTGTGCTTTGTCTAGGTCACCCCCAGGACCTCAGCCTCCTTCCCCTCCACCCTCCCCAGATGCCATCAGCCTTAATCTCTTCCATCCTGCCTGGACAATGATCTGCCTTTGATCTCCCCCTCTCCCCAAAGGGCTAGCATTTCCTCTTTATCTTTTCTATTGCATATAATGGCCGGCATAGACTTAGCCTTTGTGGGTGGGTGAAGCTCTTTGTAAATGGAGTCTCCCAGTATTTAAAGATTTACCTTATTCTAAAGAATACATTTCCAGCCTCCAGGCCATGCGCTACTATTCCAGCAGTGACCTTGGAAAGAAGACCTAGAAGCCTTTCAATTTGTGACTCTTTGGGGGAGTCTCCTGGCTCCCATTCTTGGTAAATCAATCAGTTAATAAATATTTATTAAGCACCTACTGTATGCCAGGCACTGTCCTAAGGACTAGGGACACCAAGCCAGGCCCTGCCCTCAAAGAGCTAGATCTAGCAACATTTAAACCACTGTACAGACTGTAAGATCAGAGATCATCAGGCCAGGGAGGTGTATCCATTTAGGGGACCAGAGATGAGATTTTAGCTGAGACTTGGAGGAAACCAGGGAAGCCAGGAGCAGAAAGGAGAGCACCAGGCATAGGCCACAGATGGAGCAAATGCCCAGAGTCTGGAGATGGAGATCTAGGTCTTGTACAAGAAACAGCCAGGAGGCCATTGTCCCTGGATCAAAGAGTACATAGGGACAAGTTCTTAAGGAACAGCCCAGGAGGCTGGTGTCACTGGATGGCAGAGTACATAAAAGGGAGGAGACAGCCCAATTATAGAGGACTTTTAGTGTCAAACAGGATTTTGAATTGATCCAGAAAGTGATAGAGAGCCACAGGTGGTGACCGCAGTGAGCAGGTTTAAGGCAGGGAGACCAAGTGGATGCCCACTGTCATAGTTCAGGTGTAGGTGATGAGGGGCTGGAGGGATCCAGGCCAAGAGAAAAGGGAGTGTGGACCATCCTATTACCTCAGGCCTAGGAGAAGGCTGCCCGGGGCCCATGGGAAGGACCTACTGGCCCTTCTTTCTCTTTGGGGTCCTTGACTTGGGACCATAGGTGGGAAGTAGCACAGTGCCTCACACATAGTAGGTTCTTCCTAAATGTTCATTGATTGATCCAGGTGTAAAAAGGCTGAAAACAGGCAGGGCCCAGGTTCTTAGGAGCCCTCTCTCCCTTGCCCCTTGGTGCCTTGGCATTAGTGGGCCACATTCCTGGGATGCTCTGGCTTTTCCTTGCACCTCCTGGCCTCTCTGGCCTTCTAGATCCCCCCAGCTACCAGAGCCTTCCCCTGTGACATCACTTACTATCCCCTTCTACAGAGATCTGGTGAGTTAATGCAATGTTTGGCACATACTGAGTAATTAGTCCTTGTGGACTGAACTCAAAGTTGGGGACCCACCTTTGGGTGGGTCTAGACTCTAGTCCTCCCAAACTGTCCAGACCTCAGATGTGTAAATGACTCCTGTAAGTGAGCAGGACCCAAGGAGCTGGTCAATAGCTTTGGGAAGTGCAGGGAGAGAAATGACTGGAGGGTTGGGCTGGTATTAGGAAAACTTTCTCAGAGAAGCAGGCCCTTCCCTGGGGCTGAAGAGGGCAGAGGGTTATCTGCCATTAGGCAAAGTCCCAACCCTCTGCCAGGTACTGTGCCTGGTGCTTCTAAGCAGCCCCAGCCCTTGATAAGGGTACATTCTCACTGAACACAGACAGGCATATATGTAAACTGAGTACACAGGGAAGGACGGGGAGGAGGGCCTACAGATGACTGGAGAGATCAGGGAGATTGCCTGAGCTGGGTTCTCCAGTGCCTAGACATTAAAGGAGGAGCCAGAAGGAATGAGGGCCAAGAACTTGGGCAAACGCATAGAGGTGGCTGGGCTGACCTTACTTCCTTTTCTGATTAGGATATGGATTTGATGGGTCAGAGGCTTGCTGGAGACATCACCAGCCTACGTTCATCTTCACTCAGGGCTCCATCAGGGAAAGCTTTGCATTCTTTTATTCGTGTGGAGGACATGGACAGAGCTAGCCCAGCGGGGACCCAGAGGTGGCCTAGAGAGATTTGACCCTATTGGATGGGCCTGGCCTCAAAGAAGTTGGGTTGTCAGCTTGGCAGTTCTCCAATGTTGGGCTGCAGGAATCTGTGCTGGGTCCTGAGCCACTTAGCACCATGATTAGTGAACCCAGTTTAGGAGGGATGGCAGACACCTTGGACCATAGTTTCTGGGTCCCCCAATCATGTGAAATTCAAGCCAAGTCTTATACTTAGGATCCAAAAAAAATCACCACCCCAGATAAGATCATCATGCAGGTGGGTTCAGTTGGTTTGAACAAGACAGACAGAGCTAGGGGGCCAGCAAGAGGGGAGACTGTGTGCATTGAGAAACTGAAGATGGCAGTTAACGAGTATTCCACTTCAGTAACTAGTGATAATTACTATGTGATATGCTTGCTGGCTTGGCTCTGCAGTTGGCCTTGACAAAGAACGAACACTTACATTGCAGTGCTACCTACTGTCAGTTTATAAATATGCTTTTCCCTTGTTTCATTGCTCTAAATAAGGTGAAATTTTGAGCAAAACTAGAACATGAATACATTCAGAACTTTAAGATCCTACAAGGAAGTTTTAAGAGAATGGGTGTTGACCAAAGAATGCCTGTGAACAAATTAGGGAAAGGAAAATTTCCCAGCAATTTTGAATTTGTTCAATGGTTCAAGAAATGTTTTGATGTAAACTATGATGGGAAGGACTGTTACCCTGTAGCAGCTTGACAAGGCCAAGAAACTGCAGTCGCTCTCTCCCTCATGACACCAGTTCTGAGTAAGCCAAAAAAATCTTTTGGTTCCAGCAGCTCCACAGTCACTCCTCTCTACACAGGGAACTACAGCACCTTCTAAGACAGGTCTGGCATGGTCAGAAAGAATCCAGGAAAATGGAGCCAGCAGAACTCATCCAGAAGATCAATGTATTGAAACTCACTGTTGAAGGCTTGGAGAAGGAGAGAGACTTCTACTTGGAAAAGCTAAGGAATACTAAATTGATCTATCAGGAAAATGAAGGGGAAAGTGATGGCATGTTGCAGAGGATTGTGGAGATTCTCTATGCAACAGATGAAGACTTCGTGATACCTGATTAAAGGGGACCACAAGAGGAGCAAGAAAAATTTTAATAACCCATGTACTGTACCACTCGAGCAGCAACATCCAAATTCCTCACCCCAAAGCACATACTTAACTGTAAAATACTCCCTTTGATAATTTCTAGAGCACTCATTCACTGATTTCTTTTTGTGAGCAAAAAGGTACCTCTTCTTAAAGTGCACTTTGCAGAAGCTCCACTCCTTTCCCAATGGGTTTTGAGTTGGGGGCTTTTATCTGGTGCAGAGCAGCAATCTTAACATCTAGCTGGTTCACTTAGGAACAAAGAGGCAGACCTTGAGGACTCACCATGTGGCTGCTGGTAAACACACTGATATCTAGTGTTAACTTGAAAACTTGGTTAAAGAAAAGGCAACAGGCTCAATGCATGCATTTCATGATTTAATTAATTAATCAATTCCCTATTAAAGAAAACAGTAACATAATGCATTATGGAGCCAGAAAAATGTTCTGGCTACCTAGTACAGAAATCTTCTGGCTTATATACCTTTTGCCATGAGACAGGGACTCTCTTAGTTGAACAAATCATAAATTCAGTAAGACAAGACAATTAATAGAGCAACGTCAGTTGAGCCTTGCGATTCTAGGCTGGGTAAACATATGTCTCGGTGACATACGACAAGAAAGGAAATCCCACCACTAGTGAGTGGCAGGCTTCCTGTCCTAAACAGATATTTGAAATAGCTGACATAGGAAAGGGTAAACAAAGTTCAAATAGAAATTACGACCTAAGATGTCTGTATTTTCTTTACCATTAATATGCCATAACATGGTATATATCTATAGATATTAAAATATTGAAAAAGTCCCATTAATGAAGATAGTGTCTTAGGTTAAAGGTCTCTTAAGGAGTAAGTCAGCCTTGGCTGGCTTTTGTTGACATAAGAAGAGGCATTCTCTGAGTTTGCTTCAGAGAGAACAAAGAGATTATTCCAAAAATTTTATATTAAACATTATCACTAGAAAAGTTGTTTTTATGTAACCTACTGAAAACGGAAACTTAAAATAAGCATATGTGAGGGCAACTCACAGAATGGATTAGCGAATGTGAAATCTCAGCACGGAACTAAATAAATGTCTTGAGAGTATTTTAAAATGTTTCCATACATCAAATTATAAAACGTGTGCCAGGACATTCTCTGTGGTTGATATTATGGTTAGAAAGAACCTAGTCTTATACATGGCTGCCTGTATGTGGTGCTCTTTTAGTTCTTACAGGTGTAAAAATTGATCAAAATGCAAAATAAAGAAGTTTATTCTAGAATTGTTTGGTATTACTTAGTGGTTAAATGCCCATGAAAGAGTAGGCTGGATTTTATCTTTTAATTCATTTTTAACTTTTACGTTAAGACATACTGCTGAGAACAGACATTCCATGAGCAGGTGATCATGCTCCGTGTTCTTTCTGGATCTCTGGTAGAGAGGACTGTGAAGGCTGAGATTACCCTGTGATCTGTAAAGCCTACTTGCCAGTGCACTAATCTCCTTGGATATACAATTCATTTGAGTGTGTTACTAAATATTAATTTTTTTGAAGAAAATACAGTACCATGTCTAATGTAAATATTAATATTTAAAATATTTCATACCTAAACGCTCCCATCTTTTTTGCTTTGCACCTCAGCCTGTTTCATCCCTTTTATTTGGCAGGAATCTGCCAGGTTTCTTGGTTACCCATGACTGAGATTGATCACTTCTGATGTGCTTGTATGAAATTTGTTTCTAGTGGTAGATCCTGGTGTCCTAAAGTGTGTAGAAGGCGAGCATTTATGGTAAAATTATTGTGTAGTGCATGATCTGTGTGGAATTCTGAGGAAAGCCCAAATTCAGTGAAGTACAATGATAATGCCAAAAATGCAAGTAATTTGCCATTGTTAAAATGCAGTCATGCTATTTCTCTCTTGTGGCCTTTTAGACTTTTGTTTACTTAAAAATTCCATTTTACTGGGAAACCATATTCCAACTGATCTTTCTTGACAGGGTTTTTTTTTCTACTTTAAACAGTTTATAAATAAAATTCTGTATTTTAAGAGAAAAAGAAAATCACCCTAAGTACAAGATGAGAGTTAGAAGTGTGTGATGGAGCAGCTCCCAAATGCTAAAGAGATCTCAAGGGGGAATTTCGAGAAGCAGAGTCTCCAGGGATAAAGAGGCAGTTAGCTGGGAGCATTTAGGGTTAGGGTCAGGAAGACCCGAGTTCAAATTCTGCCTCAAATATCTGTGTGACCTATCCTTTTTCAGGCTCAGTTTCCTCATCTATAAAATAGAGACAGTAGTAACACCTACCTCCCAGGGCTGTTGTGTAGATCCTGAGAAACTGCCAGGAGTCGAGAGTGTTGGAAGGGTCTTGTTCAGGGAGGCCCAGGAGTCCAGGGTCACTAGGTCTGAGAGCATGTGAGGAGGAGACTGGAAAGGTAGGAGAGGACCAGGTTATGAAGCAGTCTGAATGTCTTGTTTTGCTTTGTTTTTTTTTTAATTTAAGAGTACATTATTTTTTCTAATTACATGTGAAAACAATTTTCCACATTCAGTTTTTGAAAGATTTTGAGTTCTGAATTTTCCTCACTCCTCTCCAAGGGGACCAGCAATCTGATCTAGGTTATATGTGCAATCGTGTCAAATATATTTCCATATTAAAGGACTTTAAATGTCAAATAGAACATTTTGTATTTGATCCCAGAGGCAATAAGCTGCTATTGAGTGTGTATGTGGGGAGGTGACTTGTACTTTGGGAAAATTACCTCGGAGGGGATGGAGGAGAGACTGGTGGCACAGACATCCCCCACCCTCCCACCCTCCCCAGCAGCTATTGCAATAGTCTGAGTAGGAGGTGATGAGGGTCTGCACCAGGTTGGGGCCAGGATCAGAGGAAAGAAGGGGGCATGTTACTGAGAGACTGCAAGAGTGAAATTGACAGGCCCTGGCACCATATTGGATCCGGAAGGTGACTCCCAGGTTGGGAACCTGGGGGACCAGAAAGATGAGGTACCCCCTACAGTACAAGGAGGTTTGGAAAGATGGAGTATTTTGAGGGAAAATAATAATTGGTTGAGTTTGGGTAGTTCAATAGGCAAGTGGAGACTGGAGGTCAGCAGATAATTCAGGCCTGATAAGGAGATTAGAGAATCCTTATCCATCTTCTCGGGAGCTGAGGAGATCATTAAGTGAGGTACAGAAAGAGAAGACTCAGTCCAAGACCAAGGGGCACCAAAAGTGTGGCCTGATGAGGAGACCAAGTGAGAAGGACCCTGGTCCCAACGAGGTGTCTGATGGCACCCAGAGGCCCAAGGTAGGCCACCTGTCCAGGGCTGAGGCCAGATCGAGCAGGCCCAAGGAGCTCTGTGTCTGGTCATCCAGCCCAGCCCAACCTCGCAAACTTTCCCAGCTTCACTCTATGTGCTGTCTTCCTCCATTAGAAGGTGAACTTTTGGGGCACCTAGGCAGGATAGTGGATAGAGCACTGGCCCTGGAGTCAGGAGGACCAGGGTCCGAGTCTGGCCTCAGACATTTCCTAGCTGTGCAGTCCACATTTACCCACTTAAACGGCACCTGCCTCAGTTTCCCCATCTGTAAAAAGGGAGATAGTGACAGTACCTATCTTTCAGGTCTGTTGTGAGAATCAAATGAGATGTTGGTGAAAAGCCTAGCACCTAGTAGGTGCTTAATAAATTCTTGTTCCCCCCCTTTTACACTCCTTGAGAGCAGGGATTGTTTTATGTCTGAGGTCTTCATCTGTACTAATGTGTGCACAGTAGGCCATTCGTAAAGGCTTATTGAGTCATTCTGTAGCAGTCATTATAAATGTCCACTGAATTCTCTGAATTTCTCAAGGTCTTAAAACACTCAACAAGCTTGTAAGCACTCATAAGGCACCTCTCCCTCTTGTAAATTACTCTCTAGGCCACCTTACTGTCCATCTACTGGAGGTAGATCTTATATTGTCTTCTTCCCTTAGAATGTGAGCTTCTTAAGGAGCTGCTTCTGCCTTGATTTCCCTGGCGTTTAGCACAGGGCCAGACAAATGTTGTTTAGTCATACTTGACTCTTCAAAACTCCATTTGGGGTTTTCTTGACAAAGATACTGGAGTGGTTTGCCATTTCCTTCTCCAGCCCATTTTACAGATGAGGAAACTGAGGCAAATAGCATCAAATGACTTGCACAGGGTGGCCCAGCTAGGAAGTATCTGAGGCCAGATTTGAACTCAGAAAGATGAGTCTTCCTGACTTCCAGGCTTGACATTGTATCCTATAAGAGCTTAATAAATGCATGCTGCCAAACTAACTGATCTAGGCATATGCTAAATGCTAGGGATACTGAGAAAAAATGGAAATCAGTGCCTGCTCTCAAGGAATATCTACTCCTCATTTTCCAAGCACAAAATCTATGAAATTCTTCATAAATGCTGGGGGATTTGTGTACGCATCCAGCCCTTGCTCAGGTGCCTCTTGAGCTAGAAGAGAGAAGCTTAATGTAAGGATGCTTCACTCCCTGTTTTGGTTCAGCACCCAGAGAGCTTTGATAGGCTTCGACCAGTATACCAAGGCCAGCACCAGCGGGGCACTAAATCTCACCCAACAGAATGGACAGCCCAGACCCAAATCCAGGAACTGCCTAGACTCCTGAGGAATCAGCCCTCGTACCAGGAGAGGCCACAAGGTTTTTACAAAGGTCTTTCCATTGTGAGACCTGAGGTGGAAAGGAGAGCTTGTCCTGGGGCCCAAAGCAGAGGTTCCTGGTGCTCTGAATGAAAATGCCCCTCCTGGGCCATGACAAAGCCCTAAATTCCTGGCCATTCATTCTCTGAGGTAATGCATTTAACTACCCCACCTTCTTCCCCCAAATCTCTTCTCCCTGAGGAAAGGGAATATTCATCTGTGAAGAACTTGAAGTCTAGCCCAAATTTTAGGTTTATTGTGGTGGTTCAGTCCTTTTAGTCAAGTCTCACTCTTGGTGATCCCATCTGGGGTTTTCTTGGCAAACATGCTGGAGCGGTTTGCCATGGCCCTTTCCAGCTCATTTTACAGAAGAGGAAACTGAGGCAAACATGGTTAAATGACTTGCCCAGGGTCACACAGATAGTGTCTGAGGCCAGATAGGAACTCAGGGAGATGAATCTTCTGGATTCTAGGCCTGTCGCTGTCTATTGCGTCACCAGCTGCCCAATTCCTTGCTTTACAGATGGGGAAACTAAGTCAGGTGACATGGCTTGTCCAAGTTATCCAGGCAGGAACTGGAGGTGGGGTAGGGGACTAGAATTAAACCTAGCACTGCTTCTAGAAAGTCACCCAGGTCCTTTGAAGCTGAGAGAGATAAAGTATGAAGATGCACATGTAAATGTCCCCCACTCCCTGATTGAAGCCAGAGGGAAATGGGGACAGAGCCTGGCCAAGGAGGTAAAGGCCTAGGAAGAAGGAACAAATTTTCCCAGGCCTCATTTTGGGCAGCCACCCTGGCTCTGAGGCCTGGTCCCACTTTGGGAGCCCTCTAGACCTACTTCCCTGCTGCCATCATCTCCCCTTGCCCTACCCCTGGGCTGTCTTTGAGCCCAGGGGAAGACGAGCAAGGGCTTTTAGGGGAGCTAGGACCATGTGGTCACCTGGCTCCCAGGCGTCATCCTCACTAGCCAGTACTCCTTCCCAAGGTGCCCCCCAGCCCCAAGCTGTTCTGATGCCAGTTCTCATACTTGGCATTAAGTCCCCATCCAACTGGTCAGTGCCACCTTGCAATCCTTATTTCCCATCTCCCTGCCCTGTGTTTTGCTGACTCCTCTGCTGGCACTGCCTTCCCCCCACTTCCCAGCTCAGCATAGTCTGAGGTTTCCACTCTCGGATTTCTCTCTCAATTGATCTTCTTATGTTTACTTAGCAGTCAATGGTTTTATTAAACGCCTACTGTGTGCCAGGCACTGTGCTGTGTTTGGCTTACGGAGACATAAAGGAAGCAGGGAGACTTACATTCTGGGGTATGTGTACATTGAGGGGAGAGTGGTCTCTAACCCAGGGCACATGATCATTTGGGGGGAGAATAGTAGGTGAAGGAGGAGCAGGATTTGGAAGGCCCCAGATAAAGGGTAGAACCTGAACTGAAGGGGAGAGGAAGGAAAGGTTTAGGGGGCTACATGTTCAGTGCGGGGGAGGTATCCAAGGCAAGGGGACAGTGATGTACTCAAGCAAAACAAACTCCTTTGCTTTCCCCAATTGCAAGTCCCCCCAGGCTCTCTCTGATGTTTGCTGGGTGGAGGGTGGGGGGCTGCAGCCTTTGTCTGGCCACTGAAAGGCCAGACTCTGGAGCCCTTCCCTTCTGATGATATGATTACTGTAGAAATGTTTCCTTGTGTCTTGCTGCCTTCTCTCTGCATCTCGTTAGATGAGTCTTCTCAGGCTTCTTCGAAAGGGTCCCTTTCCTTATTTCTGCCGGCCCAATTGCATTCAGAAACCACAAAGTTTTTAGCCTTTCTTTGAGGCATGGGCATCCACCCCCTAAAATTAAAGTTGCTCCAAGTTATTTCAGTCCCCCTGGGTCCTGTCTTTTCCTCCCTCTTCGGTCTCTTTTGGGGCTAGATCTAGTTAGATCCGTTGTTGTCCTTTATACTTGGAGAGAACCAAAATGACATCCATACGTTGGGGTTAAGGTGCTAGGTGTCCGACTGTGGCTATTAGACATGGCAGGGAGTCAGCGATGGTCCCTTATTACTGAAGCCTTGTCTCATG
The DNA here is from genome assembly GCA_028658325.1 of Potorous gilbertii. Lineage (NCBI taxonomy): Eukaryota > Metazoa > Chordata > Mammalia > Diprotodontia > Potoroidae > Potorous > Potorous gilbertii. The sequence goes on along the minus strand of CM053771.1, from coordinate 13,233,297 downwards.
ACTTCTCACCAGCACTGTTTAGGTAGATCGTTATTCCCCAAAGGGTTAGTGCCTGAGAGACCCAAAGTACAGGGTCCCAAACTGCTTTCCAGAGTGGCTGGCCCATTTTACAGCTCTGCCCACACTATATTCAGTGCCTATATTTTCACAGGAAATTGTTTCCCTCATTCTAATGTAAGATCATGTCAGCCAGGGGTTCTTTCATTCTTTGTTCCCAGTGCTTAGCAGCCCAGTGCCATGGTGCACATAGTAGGCACTTAACGAACGTGGTGATAGGTTATTTATTTCTGAATTAGCACCACACACAGTGTTATTCTTGCTGGTTTTTTTCAAGGTTGCCTGTACAATTCTCTGAGCCTGTTTCTTGTTTGTTTTTTTCATACATGTTTTGCTTTCTTACAAAATAAGGTTTAAGGCAGGTTGAAGAAATGAATGTCAATTAAAAGCAAAATGTCTCTATCAACTACAAAACTTTCTGTCATGGGGGTGTGGTATGGGATGCTCAGGGAAGACCAGCACCTCTGCAGTGATCCCCTAATCCCTATATGACCCAACAAGGCAGCTGAGGCATATGAAGGGGCTCTCTCAGCCGCTTAGGACTCTTCTGGCCAAATCCAAATTATTCTTTGTTTCAACAAACAAGTATCAAGCACCTGCTATGTGCCAGTCTCTAGCCTGAAGAGGAACAAGAGGGTTCAGACTCCTGAAGGAAGAAGGCCCAAGGTGGGCCTGGGAGAGCCAAGAAGAGGGTAGTTACCCAGAGCTGGCACAGAGGCGAGCTTGGGATCAGGGGATGGAAAGCCCAAAAGGAAACATTCCTAGCCCTCCTTGGAGGGAGGCCCATACATAGAAAGGGGACCAGAAGATATCCCTGGGGAGACCCTGGGAAAGCAGCCACCAGAAAAAAAGGCAAGTTTCCCAGAGAAAGAAGGAATCAGTAAAAGAAGGAATGAAAAAAGCTTCAATTAGATCAGAATAACTGACCAGCCCAAGAGATTCCAAGGCTGTTTTGGGGCAGGCCCTGCCCTGAAGGGTGGGTGGGGTGGAGACTTGGTTGGGGGGGCCTCGGAGGAGCCTGGAATCTAGCTCTTGAGTCATGTCCGACTCCATGTGACCACATTTGCAGATTTTTTGGCAAAGATCCTGGAGTGATTTGCCATTTCCTTCTCTGGTTTATTTTACAGATGAGGAAACTCAGGCCAGTTGGCGTGAAGTGACTTGCCCAGGGTCACACAGCCAGGAAGTGTCTGTGGCTGGAAGACTCTAGGCTATGGTATCTAGTATTGAATGGAGTGAAGTTGAATTGAAATGAAAGAATCCCTGAGGCTACAGCCTTGGAGCCTGGAGTGAGTCCTCATTGTTTCTTCCTAATCTTTCCCTAGTAGTTAAACAATTGGGCTCTGGGGAGAGGAAGGCAAAGGTTATTTGGGCACCCAGATGGGGGAAGGGATTGGAGCCCTTGTCTTAATTCTTGGAATGAAAACAGCCCGCTATGTGGCGACCAAGCACTCCCCAACCGGCATCCAGCATCATCTGGGGATCAGGTTTCCAATCTCAGTCTGCCCTTGACCCCTTATGTGACCTTGGCCCTTTCACTAAGGATCTGTCCGTTTCTTTACCTGTGAAATAGGCATAAGAAGCCCACCTCCGGACCTGATTCAAATGAGATGTTTTGTGAAGCACTCAGCAGACTTTAATTAGTTATGGCCCCGCTAGCAATGACTAATACGTGCCCATTGTTGGATTAGGACGGGATCCACGAGGACAAAGGTGACCGACCACATACCTACAAGCCCTGCAAAGTGGTTGAGAGCTTTGGTAATATGGAGACACAAGAGATGAGGGGCAGGTGATGAGGTTTATGGGTGAAGGTTACCCCAAAATACCGACAGTCCGGGTCGTGCTCGAATGAATTCAACTCAAGCCTTCTTAAAGCCAAAGAAAACAAAGTTTATTAAGGATTCATCTAATTGGGTTGCCTCTTAAGGAGCCTAAGCATTTGTAATGCTTGTATTCACAAGCGGGCCAGATGGAATCCCAGCTAAACAATCTGAGCAGGATTGCATCTGAGCACCTTCATGGAGGCAAGGTGGCACTTAAATACAGAAAAGAGTATAGGAGGAATCTGGGGTGTGGTCTGGTAGTCCAGGGTGATGGGAGGAGGGGTTTAGGAAGGGTCTTGAGAAGTCCAAGGAGGGTCAAAGGCTGGAAACACCTGGAGGCTATCACGAGACAGACTAGGAGGCAGACTAGGGGGCGCCTAGGTGGGAAGCAGGTAGAGCAATCCAGAGATCTTGATTGGGGCTGTATGGAAATGGATACAAATCTTGATGGGAGGGGTCATCAGCCTGGGGCATGAGGTTTTGATGGGATCAAGGGTGCAGAGTGCAACTGAGACCTGAAAGGATAACGAAAAGCCCATGGGCTTCCTGAGACTGCCAGCACAAATGGAAGATTAGATTTGAGTAAGAAAGGCCAGATTAAGTGGCAAGATTCAAGGGGAGCCCAAGGAGGCTCCCAGAGTCTGAACCTCATCAGAGGGAGGGAGAAAGGATCCTGGGAAGGCAGGAAGGACCCAACCCCATGGCATCCCAGAACACGGAGCCTTCCATTTGCAGGGGCTTGAGAACGCCTCCTCTACACACACTGAGGGTGGGATCTCCTCAGTATCCCCCCAGAGCCCTTGGCAGAGCTGGAACCAGAACTCGGGTATCCAGACTCCACAGGCTGTACAGCCCTGCTTCCCATGGCACAGCAGTTAGGGCCTTGAGAGAGAAGCCTGGCAGTCCTGCTCATTCAGGGCCCTCTCAGGGATCCTGCATGAGGCTGCCTCATGGATTTGTTTGCACCTTGTCTCCCCCATTAGCCTGTGGCATCCAGAGGTCAGGAACTGTCTTTTTTGATCCTCTGGGATGGGATATAGCCGAGGTGCTTAACAAATGTGAATTGAGCAAGCATTTTTAAAATATCTATTGTGTGCTGGGCCCTCTTCTACCATCTCCGGGTAGTGATTTCCCAGCATTTGAGATTTCCAAGCACTTCATCTCCAAGAGGTGATCTAGGACACTGTTGGACAGTTTTCATTTTAAGAGAGAAAGCTAGAGAGGAAGACTTGGCCCAGACAACAGAGGCAGGGTTTGGACCCTGGGCTTTTCTCTGAAGTTGAGGGATCTTTAGGGAGATCCCTGGGTTCCATTTAGGGGTCAGGAGATCCCAGGCACACTTTGATCCTTACTTGGAGGGACTCTCCCTAGAGGGAGGCCTCGAGTCAGTCTCAATTTCTAAGTCTGTGTAATGGGGTTAAAAGCTCTACCTCATAGCATCACTGTGGGAGAAATGAAAGTTGATAGAAGTGCTATCTCAGAGGAAGGCAGTGTTACCGGGAGAAGGGATTCGGGGCCACAAGGAACGAGGTGGGAGTGAGGAGATGGCCTGCCCATCTCTGGGTCAGAGCTGTTCACTGCCTGTCTCTCTAATCTGATAGGGGGCGGGGTAGCAGAGAGCTGTAGGTGGAAATAGTGCCAGTTGAGGGATCTGACATTCGTTCTCAGCTCGGGAAGAGCTAGGTGACTAGAGGTTGGTCATTTCCTCCCTGACTCAGTTTCCCCCTCTAGAAAAAATAAGTAGTTTTATTGTCTAAAGTGATTAATTCCCCTAGGGGTGGGAGGATGAGGTCATTAGGAGGTGGGACTTTATGTGAAGCTGGGGGAGGGGGCAAGATGAGGGGTGGGATTATATAAAGGAGGCTCTGGGTAAGCACTCCTGCAATCTCAGCCCCGGCCTTCGAAAGTGTGCTACGGTTGTTCTCCTGGACGCCTATGAGGTGAGTATTTCTACCCTTCCCGTTTTCCGTTTTTATGTAGTTCCTTTTTTTCTCTACATTAGGAACCACCTTCCCCCAACCTCTCCAATCCTAAACTCTCATAGCCTAGTATTGTTGGGAAAGCCCTGTAATGAATGTCCTTTGCCATCCAAGACACCTTGTTCCACAAACCTGCATCTTCAGACTTTCCTGTAAACTGATCTTATTTTACCTATTTAGCTTGACCATAATGGGGGAGATGAAAGGATGTCTCTCCCACCTCAACTTCCTGGCTATCGCAACCAACTCTGTCTCGCAGTGGGCCCCTTTTCTGGAAAAGGCATTTCGCAGATCAAGAACAGGTGATGGTGAGTTGAATAAGGCTCAGGATCGGTTCACTTTGGATTTTCAGATTGGAAACAACATGGGTGGTTAGGTGACTGAGCCAAGTGTCCTTACAAGTAAGTGCAACTGTCCTGAATATATCCCCACACTGAGAACTTAATTGTGCTAGTGGAGTTTGCCTCTTAATGCCCTCATTATCAATGTTCAATGGAGGCACTTGGATTTTGGGCCTGGGCCCTTAGGTCCCCTGGCTGAGATGTTTCCTTACACTGCCCCCTCCTTAAGCTCCTCCATCGACAAGGTCCATGTGTCATTTTCCTCCCCGCTTTTGATGCTAATCTTACATCTTCGTCTTGTCCCTTCACTCCCTCAAAGCTACTGGTAGTTCCCCCACCTATACCCCCATCGTACGTTTGCCCCAGTAACTGAAGTCCTTTGAGCACAAAGATGCCTAGCTAGCCCTTAAGTATTTTAAAATTTTCTGCCCCCCTCTTCTACTAACTTAATACTTTAACATTGCTTTGTGCTATCATTCCTAAGGGTTTTTGTATCAAGGTAATATCGCCCAAATTAAATGTGACTGTAGGCATTGCCAAATAATACAAACATCCTTGCATCCTGGGTAAATGCAATTTTGCTTACCTTTAGGAACCAGGTTGGAGACGTATTCATTTCCACCACCTACCCTGGAAGGGAAGGCCTGATCCAGGTGTGCCATCCTTCAGTTTCTTGGTTTAGGTTCCAGGATGTATTGTGTGTCCTTGTGGAAGGATCCCAGAGGCATCCAGTGGTATCCTGCACTTTGGGGAGCAGACAGGGTCCAACCCAACCTCATCCAAACTGGGCGCACTGTCCCATTTAACCAGGATATGCGTCCTCTTTGGATATTGCTGGGTGAGACAGGAGTCATGAGAGAATTGCAGCACCAAAGGTTTGAATTTCCAGCTTCCACATCTGATTTAACAGCATCTAATTGGTTGACTCCCTTTGGTTCTGGCCTAGAGGAGCAGGATCAACTGGGTCATGTTGATCATGAAGTGAAGTGCATTTAAGGGCATGTTCTGGGCCAAGGTCTGTTTACAGGCTTCCCAGTCCCAGTTACAAGCCATCCTGGGGTTACTTAGCATTGAGGACTGCTGCTTTCCAAAATAGGAAGGTGGCAAAGGGCTCCCTGCCCATCCCCAGTGCTTGGAAACCAATTCATTTTGTACATAAGCTATCTTTTAACATCCACAAATGCAACTCGGTCCAAGTCTTTTGAACCCTACCTACTTAGCTAAGAGCTCATTTCAATTGAGCCAGCATTTTGTTGCCATGGTAATGTCTGAGGTGCCAACCTGTGCCCTCCAGTCTCAACTGCCTTATTCATACCACACTCTCATTCTTATCTGTATCTAGAATGGGGTGTCCTGGTGTGAATGATTCTGTTGAGGATTCGTCAACCTGCAATCGATGCACTCCATGGCTTCCAGCTCCAGCATTCTCAATGGCCCTCAACCTGTGACATCCCAACTGGGCACACTGTTGTGATGATAGACAGATGGTGTGCTTGTTTGGATGTGGCAGTTTGTAATGGGACCGACATCCGGTGATGCTTCTGGCCTCTGGATCCTGATATGGGGAAAGGGACTGGAGCCTAGTGAAGGCTGGGTTGCTTTCGAGAAGACGGGCCTTGCTGGGGGTGCTAGGACTACCATTCCGACTCTCCTGCATTTACAAGAAATGTCACGTAAGTTTAATTTTCTTGTATATGTAGGAAAGATGTTTGAGAGCTGGAGGCTAAGGTGGGGGGAGATATAATGGCTGCAAAGGTTGCTCTCATTGGGTGCATAATCCTTTTGCTCATAGTGGGCACCTTGAGGTAATTTGGGAGCAATCTCTCCTGGGCCTTCTGATTATAGTCTAGATACTTATCACTTAAAACTAGTTGATAGCAGCACAAAAATCCTACTTGAGCATCCCTCTGTAGGCATCCACATGGCTAAGCCTGATGAATCTCCGCCTAGAGGTCAGGCCAAAGATTGTCCAACCTTTAATAATCATAGAAACTACTCACAGATCCAAGGAAGGCCACCAAGGGATCCTTGATCTTTCATGGGACTTTTGGGTTATATTTCAATGTAGCCTAACCCCATAAGGCTGGCAGTTATCAGGTAAGGTACCAAGAGGAGTGGAGGCTTATACAGAAGCCATTATTGCTAATGTTTTGAAACACCTAGATTTCTTCCTAGCTTGTCAAGGTTTGCTTTCCCAGACCTTCTGGCCCCTTCTTATTACCATTCACACATTTGTTTATTTCCATAATTGTCTATAGAATAAAGTGAACCTTGAGGGGGACTGACCCTGAAGGAGGCTGCCAGGTTAACCATGCGGCCCTATGCTCTCTTACTCCTGAGGTTTAATAGGATAGTTTTTGGGGGGGCATCTCAGTCCTTTTAGGCTTCTGGAACCTGGGAAACTGGTCTAGCCCAATCACATCCAAAGTAGACGCACTCTCTGGTCCTAGACAGGCGTCTTCTTTGGGTGTGATTGTGTGGGACATGGCATCATTCATGGACAAGTTCTTACTTGGATCACCTGGCTAAAGCCCCCTCAAAGTTGGAAATAGGGCAATGGAAGGGGTTCTCTCACTTCATCTATGCCATCTGACCTTAACAACTCTAGATTCCAATGCAGTATTAAATGGGCCAGGGCCCCAAATAGTGGGCATGTCAATGGACTGGTGGTTTGGTTTTTTTTGGGGGGAGGCATGAACAAGTCAAACTTGAAAAGAAGAAATCAACTTGTTCCATCCTTACTAAGGGCACTTTTCTGCAAGCTTGAGGTCAAAGTGCTCCTAGTGAGGAAGGAACAGTTTGAGCTCATCCTGCTGCTTGTGGGGGAAAAAAGGCCTTCATTGTGGCTGGACCCAAACTTAGTGGCTAAGGCCTGGGGAAGTTTCCTCTTACCCTTTGAAAGATCAAATTTTCTTGCTATCTTATCTTTCAGAAGGTTTGGGAAACTACTCTGGCATTGCACCCTTGTTCTCTGAACTTCAGCTGCCTTTAGATGTTAAAGGAGAACAAATCTTAAGCCCAGACTCTGGGCCATCCTCACCAAGGGCCCTTTCTCAATGTTGCCATGGAAAGTGCTTCTGGTGAGGGTGACCTAGGCTGTGACAGCCGCTTTCTTTGTGAGCTCTGCCTTGAAAGTATGGGGGTGCGGGGAGACACTTTAGGGGGCAGATGGTCCTTAGAATCCAAATGACGCGTCCTCGGGTGAATGCCCACTTTTTTTTTAACAAATTAAAAATGACCCCAGAATGGCCTTGTTTTGTCTCTAAAATTTTCATTTTCATTACTCAGCTCTTGGATCCATTTGGGATTTCTTGCCAAGCATAGTGAAGAAACTGGCCAAGAGGTCTATGAGACTGGGCCAGGGTCTCACTGCTGTAGACGTCTGAGGCTGCATTTGAGGATGAGATTTCCAGACTCACCAAGGTCTCTACCCTGCAGGACCTTGTCTGTGTCATGTTTAGATTCCATGCAATGTTTTGTGACCGTGCAATCCCATGCCGGGGAGTCATGAGTCCTCTTAACTGAATAAAGTCCTTGCGTCTAGAAAGGTCTCTGGGAGATGGGGAGGGGGAGCAGGAGCAGGAGCACGGCTGGCACCCGGTCCTGGCTGCCCTCTGCCCCCTTTGGCCTCCTGGCCCATCCTTGTCAGGTGCCAGAGTCTAGGAGGGCCCCGGCTGGGACTGGGCACGATGTCCCCCACAAGCTCCATCCATCTCCCAGGTGGGCGGGGTGCCCTCTTTAGGGGGGTGCACGGCCAGGACTCTCCCCCCCCCCGGGCGGTGCTACTCTGCCCCTATTGCCTCCAGGCCAGTGCGCATGTCGGGGGGTGGGCTCCTCCCCATCGGGCCCGTTACCCTCTCGGCCCAACTCCGACCCTCCCCAACGTAGCCTGCCGGCCCCGTTTCTCCCTGGGTGGGCGAGGCCTCGGCCTCAAGTGCGCGTGCGCGCGGCCCCAGCCGGAACTTCATTTCCTAGAATCCTCTGCTCCACATCTGAGGCTTGCCGTCGGTAGCCAGCCGTCTTTCCGCTTCCGGTTCCGCCTCCCACCTGGTCGTGCGACTGCGCATGTCCCTGGGATGCGCACGGGGAGGGCGGAGTCCCTGCAGTCCCAGGCTTAGGGCAAGCTGAGGCTGGGAGGGGCTCGCAGTGCCCTGGGCCAGGCCCCGCTCCCTCCGGGCCCCGACGGGCTCCGGCCTGTGGGGAGGGCCTGTCCCCTGCGGCTGGTCAGTGACCCTGTCCCCGACCGCTGCGCGCGCACCCAGGGGCTTCTGGGCACTTGTTTCAGCGTTCATTTTGCAGATGAGGACACTGAGGCAGCTGGAAAGGGTGGGGAGTGGAGCTTGGGAATTGGGAAGGCCCTCCCCTCCCTTTCCTCACCGTTTGCCTTTGCCATAGCGTGCCATGGACTGTGCTTGGGACTTAAGTCTCTCAGACTCTTCCAGGGCTCTGCTTTGCAAGACTAGGCAAGACCGAACCCCAAGTTTTCTTAGGATGAGGTCCAACCACGAGGGGCCTCGGAGGGACAGGCCTTTTGTTCCCAGGGGTGCAAGCTGCAGTGCAGAAAAGGACCTCTAGGAATGACCCTGCAGAGAGCCGCCACGGACCCTCCCCCTGACGGCATGGTGCCTATAGCTGTCAGGCTGGCAGGGGGGCTCATGCGACCTCCACAAGGTGTTATAAAACAGGTGACAGCCTCCATCCTAGAAATGGGACAAAGGCAAGGACCCATACTTGGGCAGCTACTAACAGTACCTACCACCCATTCCTCCTCCAACTTGGCCAAATGATTCCCCTGCTTCAAGATGGGACCGCGTCGGTAGCTCCCAATAGCTTGGCCATTGGGGGCAGATGTGGCACAGGCCTTCAGGGCCAAGAATCTGTAAGGCCTGCATACTGGACTCGGTCTTCTCTCTTACACCACTGGGAAAGCTTACCCCTAATCTACCACTCCAGTGTTTTTCCAGTGGGTTTCCCCCTTTTACTGCTAGGAGCTAATACAGCCTGACTTCTAAAGCCCTTGGGGTCAGCCCCCAGCTGACCTTTCCAGGATTATTTCATGTACTGAAAGTTACCCACAGACCAGGTTCTGCCTCACATCTGGAATGCTGTCTCTGCTTCATGGCATCCCCTGCACCCTTCAAAACAGCCCGGATGCCAGCTCTTACATGAAGCTTTCCCGATTCCCCTGGCCATGAATCTCCTCCCCCAACCCCACATTTATTTGTGTTTGTAGATTCTACACAGGCCTGCCTGAACTCTGAGGGCAGGGATTTTTGGGTTGCTATGTTTAACCTATCGGAAGTGATCAACACAGTAGGTACTTAGAGGCACTTTGAATTAAAGTGAGACCTGGGAGAGGGCTGGCTTTTATCAAAGTTCCCAAGTCTAAACTAAGTTTTTGAGATGACATGAGTGATTCCCAATTTCTAAGCTACACCTACCCTGACACACTGCTCTTGAGTTCTGATAGGAAAAGGAACTGAAACTTGAGGGCCTCAACAGGAGGAAGAAAATTGGGGTCAGGCCAGGTCCCCTCCACGCTCTCATAGCATCAGCTCAGCCCCATTCCTTCCCTGAGTAAGGGAAAGCTCACCTGGTTCTTCCAGTAATTCTGCAACCAGGGGAAGAAAATGAATGAGCAAAGGGGGCTGCCTGTGGGGTCCCTCACCCTCCCTCACCCCCCAGCCAATCCCTTAGAAGTTGCTCAGTTTTAAGAGTTGAGGAAGAGAATGGGCAGCCCTAAGTGGTCAGCCACTACCAAAGTGATGGCCGCCTCATTAAGCTGTTGTTGAGTTCTTGGGGCTGGAGTAGGGATGTGAAGGGCATCTGGGAGATGCTATGTAAAGAAAACTTTAGAGACAGAAGGGAGTTCTGAGACCTTCCTTGTACAAAGGAGGGAAGAGATTGGACAAAAAGTCACTCAGCGTATTGAGTATCGTCTATACCCTAAGACCTGGGGGAAGGGCAAAGGGCAGGGACACAGACCAAGAAGGATATGGCATATCTATACTGTGAGGCCTGAACTGACCTGGCCCCAACAGGAGTGATTGGGGTCCTCAAGTCATGAAGAAGCCCCCTAAAATACTTGGCTCTTAGCTCCATAAGGTATCTACTACCCAAATGGCTCAGAGGAGGAGACAGGCCCAGAGATTATAGGAAATGCTAGGATTTAGAGTTAGAAGATGTAAAGACCATCCAGGCCAAGCTTCTCATTTTATTTGTGAGGAAAAAATTCTCTGAGGTTCCATAGCTGCAAGTGGCACAGCTTGCTGGGTTTTCCTGTCCAGGGGTATTCGTCTCTCCAGCTACCAGCCAAGGTGGGTGGCAGGGAGAGAAGTGCACAGCAGGGAATCCTGGAGATTGGCAAGGACATGAGATGTATCAGGAAGCTCTGAGATCCCACAGCAGGGAATGTGCTGTAGTGTGGGTTGGAGCCTTTCTGATTCTTGTCCCTGAGTAGACCATTGCTCCCTCTTCCCTCCCATGGGAATATGACTTATGGAAGACTAACAGACAAAATCCAAGGTCTTGGCCTAGACTCTGCCAGCTCGATGGAGCAATAACCTCAGCTTCCTCTGGTTTGCCACCAAAGTCCTCTGTACCCAAGCTTCAATAATCAACAAGGATGGGCTCCAAAGACACATGGCGGAGGTAGTCTTGACCCAGCCTCAGGGAGCTTAAGTCTATGCTCCAGGCATTTACATAGGACTTTCCTCACAACAATCCCTCGAGAAAGGATTTGCAAGTGCGTTCCATTTTCCAGATGTAATAACTGAAGACTCAGATGAAGTAGATTATCCAGTCACATGGCCAGATGAGATATACGGGGCACCAGGTTCAGCTCTAGTAATGACTGTCATTCCTTATTCAGTTATTTTCAGTCCTGTACAACTGACCCCATTTGGGATTTTCTTGATGAAGATGTATTTCCTTCTCCAGATCATTTTGCAGATGAAGAAACTGAGGCAGACAGGGCGAAGTGACTTGTCCAAGGTTACGCAGTGTCTAAATTTGAATTTGAACTCGGGTCCTCTAACTCCCACAGAGTGTTCTAGCCATTGTACCACCTAGCTGCCTTAGGGATATATGGCGAGGTGATCCCCCAGGAGTCCAAGGATGCCTCTATTGTTCCATTTCTAAAAAGGTAAAGGGTAGGGGGTGTCTCTTAGTCATTGCTGGCAAGATTCTTGCTAGAGTCCTCCTTAATAGGCTGATCCTTCACCTGGAAGATGCTCATACCTGAGAGCCAGTGTGGCTTCAGAAAGGGATGAGATAGTCTATATGGTGTTTGCTACCTGACAACTCCAGGAGAAATGCCAGAAGCAGAACAGAGGTCTGTACACCACATTTGTAAATCTGACCAAGGCCTTTGACACTGTTAGTCGTGAGGGCTTATGTAAAATTATGTTAAAATCTGGCTGCTCAGAGAAGTTCATCAGCGTTGTAAGTCAGTTTCATGACGACATGTTTGCCCAGGTTCTGGAGAGTAGACAATTCTCTCGTGCCTTATCAATCACCAGTGGAGTGAAACGAGGCTGTGTGCTTGCTCCTATGCTTTTTAGCATGATGTTTTCAGCCATGTTGACAAATGCTTTCAGTGAGGATGAAGGTCAACTACCACGCTGATGGTAAGTTCTTCAATTTGAAAAGGCTACAAGCCAAAACCAAAGTGGAGGGAGTGTTGGTGCATGGGTTGCTGTTTGCAGATGATTGTGCACTCAAAGTAGTATCTGAAAGTGAGATGCAACAAAGTATGGATCAATTCTCTGCTGCTTGTGCTAATTTTGGCCTAATAATACCAGGAAAACACAGGTACTGCATCAGCCACCTCTATACCATCCATAGGTGGAACCAGCATTTACAACAAATGGACAAGTTTTGAATGCTGTGGATAAGTTTATTTACTTTGATAGTGTATTTTCCAGAGATGTTCACATTGATAATGAAGTCGACTCATGTGTTGCCAGAGCTTGTTCAGTGTCTGGGAGGCTCTGAAGGAGAGAAGAGTTATTAGACTGACTACCAAACTGAAGTCTACAGAGCCATTGTGCTGACCTCGTTGAATACCTGTAAAAACTGGACAGTCTACTGGCGCCATACCAGGAAACTGAATCACTTGCATGTGAACTGTCTTAGGAAGATTCCAAGGATCATCTGGCAGGATAAGGTACTAGACACTGAGATCCTTTCTTGAACTAAACTGCCAAGTATTTAAGTCTACTGCAGAGAATGTAATTTTGATGGGCTGGCCACACTGTTCAAATGCCAAATATCCGCTTGCCAAAAAGACTGTTTTATGGAAAAAAATGTTCACGTAGTGGTCAGAAAAAGCGATACAAGGACACTCTCAAGGTCTCTCTCGAGAACTTTGGAATTGATTGTGCCCACGTCTGAGAAGGTGGGGCACTCTGAACAAAATAGAATTGAAGTAGTTCATGATGCCCCAATTTAGAATCATTTCCACTCCCAATGTTCTGCCTGGCCTGTGGTAGTGCTGCAGATAGAGGGGGAGGTATCTTCCAAGTGTGGGGGATTGCGTGGCACTGGTCAGCATTTCACATGTCTCCAGTTTGCACAAAGCCTGGAGGTGGGGAAGGACTTCAAGTCTATAGAGATGGCAGGGAATGTAAAGGTCAGTTAATCTCATCCTTTCATTTGACAGATGAATAAACTGAGACCTGGAGATGTTCTCCCAGCTCTGTGGTTGTGTGAGTCAATTACAATAAGAAAGTTGGTGTTTCTGTGGCACTTTAATGTTTGTAAACCAATTTACAGAGAACATCTCATTCAGTCCTCTCTGCAATGCTCTGAGGGAGGACTATTGCCATCCCCACCTTATAGATGAGGACAGTCACTTACTTAGGGTCACAGCAGAATTAGAACTCAGCTGGTGCTGTTTTCAAATTTAATGCTATTCATAGCACCCCTAGGTGTCTGATGGATTGTCCTCTCCATTTTACTAAGGAGGAAGCAGGTTCCGAGAGGGATGACCTCTCCAGAGTCACACCTCAGCGCCCAAATGATGAGGAGCAGACCAGGGCTTACACAATTTCCTCTGTGGAGTGTGTCTCCACTTTGGGTGACCACAGCCCCGGCAGGAAGCGTCCAGTTGAGTCCCTCCCACTTGTTCCCATCCCCCTCCACATTCCTCTTTTGCCCTCCAGGTAAGCCAGACCCATCGTGGAGGAATAACCCAGTGCTAGATCAGGCTGAAGGACATAGAAGTTAAGAGGTAGATTGGACCTGGGAGCTCAGAATCTCAGAAAAGGAGTAGTAGTAAGTGTTTAAGGCTTCTCCAGCTGCTGCCTCCTCCCAGAAGCTGTCCCTGAGCCTCTGCCGCTCCCACCAGTTATTCAAGCTGTCTAAACTCAACTCACCAAGCATTTTTCACTTGGCTGCCCACACGACATCTATATCCACCAGGGGAGTATAAGTTCCTTGAGGGCAGGGGCTATTTCACTTGACTCTATCTCCCTGCTGCCTGGCCCAGTATCAAACAGTGGGCTCTTTCATTTATGCACTCAAGCTGTTCTGATTTTTCTGTTTCTGTTGACAACAGCACTAATGTTTCCAGGCACACTGGAAGTCATCTCTGGCCCTGTGCTTTCCTTTACCACCCCCTTCTCAACTTAATACATGCTGATGGACTTTAGCTGGACCAAGTTAAGGGAAGTGAGTGGACAACAGAATCGCAGGCTTGGAAGGGACTTGCATCTATCCGGTCCAATGTATACCTGAGAAATGAGCCCCACTGTAACATGGAATGTAATGGAGTAAGCCTTTATTAAGTGCCTACTCTGTACTAGTCACTGTGTTAGATAAACACTTTACAAAGGACTCCTTTGATCCTCACCGCAACCCTGGGAAATGGGTGCTATTATCACCTCCACTTTATAGTTGAGGAAACAGGCCGAGAGGTGAAGTGACTTACCTAGGGTCATGCAATTAGTAAATGTCTGATGCTGGATTTGAACTAAGGTCTCCAGGCCCAACCTGACTCCATCTACTGCACCACCTTGTTGTGTCTAACATACTTGACAAAAGTGGCCCAGATGGCCTGGACCCATCCAGTTAGGGAGACTCCAGCAACTCCTGATAGAGCTCAAGCCACTGCTAGACAGGTTCTGTTTTCACTTGGTTACTCTTGATTTCAAGATAAAATTGGCCTCTTGGTACTTTCCATTCCCTCGGGCATAACAACAAATATAACAATCACTCCTCTCCATCACAGCCCTTAAAATGCTCCAAGATAGCTGCCATATCCTTCCTGAACTTTCTGCCCTCCAAGCTAAACTTGCCAGTCTCCTTCAGCCAGTCCTATGTGACATGAACTCCAGGGCCCTGACCATCACAGCCTCCTTCTACTGACTGTTAGATAGACAGACAGATAGATAGGTAAGTAGGCAGGCAGGCAGACAGACAGATAATTAGATAGAGATAGATGGATGGACAGACAGGTAGGTAGATAGATGGAGACAGATAATAAAGGTGATAGACAAATGAGAGTAAACAGATAATAGATGGATAGGTAAATAGGTAGAACAGACATATACTCTTCTCTTTCCATTTTAAGCTTTTTATTAGCTTTGCAAGATATCAGACAAATAACATTTTTCACAGCCCCTGTCAAGTATTCTTTTTCTTCTCTGGTCAAGAGCCTGTCTTTCCTAGATTTTGACCTGGGTCTAGAAATCCAAAGCACAGACTATTCTGTTTGGAAAGGACCCCAGCATTGTTCACCAATGCTGAGAAGAAAATCCTGTTCCAACATGTCAATGACTGGCCATTGAGCCTGAAGACCTCCCAGGAAGAAGAGCCCAGTAGCTCTAGAGGCAAGCCCTTCCTCTTTTGAGTGGCTCTTAGCGTTGGAGCATTGATGCTCCCACTCATGACAGTTAGGTGGTGGTGTGGGAGAGCATCAGGCTTGGAGTCAGGAAGGCCAGAATGAAAATCCTGCCTCAGTTATTACCTGTGTCACTGTGGTCAAGTCACTTAACCTTGTTGTCTCAGTTTCCTCATCTATAAGATGACTTAATGGCCTCCAAAGACCGTTCCAGGTCTAACTCCATGATCAGATTATCCTGGTTTTGCCCTTTGGGGGCTAAACTTGAGGAATTGACTCCCAATTACACACTAAAGCCCTTAAAACCTTGGTGTCCCTCACCTTGTCAAGTCTGCTCTTCTCCAGCCTAGAAATACGTCAGCTGACTCTTCTATAGCCTGATCTCAAAGCACTTCCCCTCTCCTGGCTGGAAATTCCCCAGATTCTCTGTCCTTAGATAGTGGGCCCACAATCAAAAACAGTCATGCAGATGTATCCTGACCAGGGCTGGCCTAGGAGAGTGGCATGGTCACCTCCTTCTTGGAGAGGTGCCTTTAGCAACGCAGACCCCACGGGTATCGGCATTTCTGGTCACTAAATCACATGATTCATGCATGTTGAACTTGCTGTTCACCAGAACCCCCAGATCTTCTTCTGGCCTGAAGATGCTCTGTCATCTTACACTTCTGAAATGACTATTTGTTAGCCTAGAATTTGTATTTAGGTTCATTAAATTACAACTTAATTAATTTGACCCAGTGTTCTAACAACTGTCAAGATCTGGTCAAATTCTAACTTTATGGTCTGGATGTCATCTGTTAAAGGCTTCTGGGGGTGCCACAGGGCACAGAACATTGGGCCTGGAGTCAGGAACCCTGAAAATTGTTCAACCGTGTCTGCCCTTTCAAATTTGGGGGTTTTGTGGCAAAGATACTGGAGTGTTTTGACATTTCCTTTCTCCAGCTCATTTTACGGGTAAAGAAACTGAGACAAGCTGGGTTAAGTTGTCCAGGGTCAAAAAGACTTGAGTTTAAATCCAGCCCCAGATAAGTACTAACTGTGTGATCCTGGGCAAGTCACTTAACAGTTGTCTGCTTCAGTTTCCTGAACTGTAATATGAGGGTAACAGTAACATCTGCCTCCTAAGTTTGTGAGAATCAAAGGAGATATTATAAGATGCTTAGCATAATGCCTGGTACATAGTAGGTGCTTAATAAATGCTTGTTCCCCTATCCCCTTTTTGTGCCCAAGTTTGTGTCATCTGCAAATTTGATGGGTGTGCCATTCATATCTTAGTCACTGATAAAAATGCAATCCTTACGGCATTCCACTGGAGACTTTCAGCCAAGTGGACGCAGCACCATGATGACCAATTCCTCTCTGGGGCTGGACAGCCAACTTGTTCTGAGGTCATCTAACTAACCATCCCATGACCTAACCCCCATCTCTCCATCTTGTCCCACTGTCAGATATTCTTTTCTTAATCAGCTGTTCATTTGTCTTCTGAATCCAGTTTAATGACCAGCAGTGATGTTGTGTTAATAGTTCAGATCTTGCCCTAAATTTCATGATTGTTAACCATGCTTTTGAGATTCCCTCTAGCCGTATTATTTGTGCCTGTAGGAATCAGCAAAATTCATCTGGTTTGATAAATCTTGGGAATCTTTCTGCCATTGGATCTGTGTCTTGGCAAGACTGCAGACCTTGGAAGTCAGTAATCAGGTCAGAAAATAACAGGCTCCATGCTCTTCAACTGGGAATCCTCATCCACTCCTGAGTCTGGGGCCTGGTTCTTCCAATTCACAGCACCTGTGGGTGCTTCCTCTTGGAAGTGCCTTATTTAAATATCCTTCTATGTTCACTGGTCCTTCCTCCCTCCTACTCTCTCTCTGTGATATTTTTCTAGCCTCCAGTCTCCTTGTCTTCAGATGCCTTCTCCTCTTTGTTTTCACCTTGAAATCTTTCTCCCCATTTTAAGGGGCACCTTCACCCTCCCTATAACTCAGAGTGGAGAGTCTTCAGTTGAGCTCCCACATTCTTTTCTAGGAAGGAGGATGTGCTCTGAGCAGAGATGGTTGTTACCTGAGTGAGAAAAACCCCAAACAGCTCATACTTAAGGTGGATCCTTGCTCTCCGCTGTCACCAGCAGTGAAATCCTCAGCCATCATCTTTCTAGACCTTTATTTGGAGAATGGCCATGGCCATGGATGGTTTCTGGGAGTCTTTACCTCCTGCATTGTCATTCTGTTTACTTTAACTCCATTTTATTCAGGAACACCTACTATGTGTGTGCAAGGCACTGTGTTGGGTCCCAGGGATTATGAAAACCAAGATTTACATTCTAGGCAAAACAGGAGAGGTCCCACGTGTAGGGCAGAGTTCAAAGCAGTGGGTGAGACTTACAAAGAGATGGTATTAGGTTCCATGTCAGAGCTATCCAAAAATGGTATGGATAGGCAAGGCCCAGGAAGAGCACATTTTCTTTCCCAGGAAACAGGAACTTGAGGCAAACACACATGGCAAGGGAGGGTGGGGGGGAAGAAAGGTGCCTAGGAGACTCAGGCAGGCAGTTCAGGGGAAATGGGACAGACAGTTACTGGCCAGGGAACAGGCACCAGAGAAAAACTCGTAATAGCATATACTGTGTGCCAAGTACCATGCAACACACTGAAACAATGGGTACAAAGAATGAAACAATCCCTACCCTCAAGGGGTTGCTACTCTAACAAGGAGACAACAGCACAGAATAAATATAGAGATTAAATAAGTGCCTTGTGCTCTGAGAGGATGAGTACTGGCAGCTGGAGGTATCAGGATGCCTGAAGTCTGGCATCCAGGAAGGGAGGGAATCTGAGGAAGAGCAGCCAGCACGAACCAGAGATGGGAGATGGGTGAGTACGTGAAAGAGACAGAGGGAAGGCCAGTTTGGCTGGATCATGGAGGCCAGAAACACAGAGGGGAGGACTCAGCTTGTGGAGAGTTTGAAAATATCGATGAGGGGGAGGGGGTGGGCAGAGGATGGTGCAGAGGAAGAGGTTGTATTGAATCCCAAAGGTCATAGGAAGTTACTATCCTTGATGCAGTGGTCACAGATCACATCTGTGCTTGAGGTTAGGATGGCCTGGCAGGGAGAGATTGGGAAGCCAAAGAAAAGGCTGAGGTGAGAGGAGATCAGGCCTTGGCTCTGGCAGTGACTAAATCTAGAGGAGTAGGATGAGTGTGAAGATGGGGAGATAGAAATGTTGAGGTCTGGCAAGGGACAGGTAGGATAAGAGGGAGAGCTGAGTGGACAGTAGAATATGTACCAAGTTAAGAACCTCGGACCCTGGAAGGAGTGTGGGGCCTTGGACAGAAGTGGGGAGGTTTGCCAGAGGGGCTGCTCCAATAGAGAGATCTAGAATGCTGTTTTCTACACTTTCATTTTCAGATTGATCCAGGACTAGATTTATGAAGTGTCTAATAGGTGATTGGTGACAGAGGACTGAGACTCAGTAGAGAAACTGAAGCTGCCCAGAGATGAGATAGGGGGAGGGGGTGTCCACAGTAGTAGCTGAAGTTGTTGGGAGGGAGAGAAGACAGAGGGAAAGGGAAAAGGATCCAGGAGAAAGTCCACGGCTAGAAGCTACTGTGTGGATGGAGTTCAAGCAAAGAAGATGAAGGAAGGGCAGGCAGGTAGGTGGTAAAATCACTATCAAGAAAACTGAGGAGAAGAAAGTGTCTGGGAGGGGAAAGTGGTCAGTAGTGTCCAGTGCAAATGACAGGAATGAGGCCAAAGGAGCATCCCGGGAGCAGGAAGGAGAAGGCCAGGGGAGGCTGTCCCGGGGGGGGAGGGGATTCCTCAAGTGGCCACACTGGGCCTCCCGGAGCACCCTCCCTGGGACACAAACACATCCCCAACTTCCTCTTTTTGAAAGGAGTCAGTCCCTCAAGTTTTAGTAGGATTGAGACTGGGCACTGTGGGAGGAGATACTGCCTGGGAGTTGATGAAGCACCTTAGAGACTTTCCAGACCTCATCTGCAAACTCCTCGGACCCTGGGCACCATCCCTTCTCCCCCTCCCTTCCCTGCATCCCTTTTGCTGTTTCTGTCCCTCTCTCTGTCTCTCTCTCTATCTCTCCCTCCAGCTCTCCTGTTACTATGTTCATCTCTCCATTTGTCTCTTTCCTCTGTAAACTCTCTGTTTCTCTAGTTTTTTGTCTTTTTATCTGTTTCCTTTGACCCTTCTCTTTCTCACTGCTCCATCTCTTTTGCAATCTTGTTTTTTCTCTCCCTTTGTCTCTGCCTGTCTAGGGGCTCCCTCCCCCTTTCTCTCAATCTGCCTCTCTCCCTCTCTCCTTTGCGATCTCTTGTTTTTTTCCCTGAACTTCTTTCTTTCTCTTTATCTCACCTCCCCTCCTACACCATCCCTCTCTTTCTGTGCTTGTCACTGCTCCCCATGTCCAGATTGGTATCCCCACTGTCACCTTCCAGTGCTGGGCCAGATAGTGGGTGACATTAGGGACCCCCTTGACTGATCACAAAGCCTTCTGTCACATCCACACCCCTGAGCTCTGGAACCTTCCTGGGGTCAGGAGCCAGGGGTTTTTCCCTGTCTCAGCTCAGCCCCTGCCAGTAAGCATGGCAGACACCATCCTCTGCTGCCTGGCAGCCTATCTGGAAGAGCTGGAGTCTGTGGAGCTGACCAAGTTCAAGATGTACCTGGGCCTGGAGGCCAAGAGGGAGGGAGAGGGGAGAGTTCCCTGGGGACGAATGGAGAAGGCAGGACCACTGGACATGGCACAGATCTTGGTGGCCCACAGGGGCCCTGCTGAGGCCTGGGAGCTGGCCCTTCGGGTCTTCAACCGGATCAACAGGAAGGACCTGTGGGAGCGAGGGTGCAGAGAGCAGCTGGTGAGGGGTAAGGATGAAAAAGAAAGACCCCAGCTGAAAATGCCTAAAGGCCCCCCTAACAGGGGGTAGACTTGGTAGGCACTACTTCCAGCCCTGACTCTGGTAAGGATGTACTGTGTGACATCAAGCAAGCCATTTCTCTTCTCTGGGCCTGCCTTAGTTTTCCCTTCTGAAAGACTAAGGGATTGGACTCCCTGATGTCTAGGGTTCCTTCCAGCTCTTCCAAGGTTTGTTCTGGGGAAACAGGCTCAGACTTGTCCCACCATGGTGGGAGCTATATAGAGATGGCCCAGTGTAAGGAATGAGCTTCCCATCCCCAAAGCTATCCAAGAGGAGAACAGGCCACCTCTGGAGCTAGTGAGCTCCCCATCACTGGGAACCTGAAGCTGAGGCTGGATGATCACTCATCGTGTATGTTGTAGTGAGGATTGTTGTTCAGTGATGAACTGGAGCAGATGGCAGCCTTTGAGGGCCCTTCCAACTCAGAGAGTCTTTTAAAATGCTTATTGACTGACTGACTGAGTGAATGAATGAATGAATAAGTCTAGTTGGGTCAAAGTGAGTTGATCCTGGCTGCTCCCCATAGAACCATGTCATACACAGCAAGCAATTGAGCATTCTCCAGTGATGGTTGGTCTCCACATAGACTCACTTCTTTTCCTATTCCAGATGTCCCACATTGCATGGATGTCACTGCATTGGACCCCTGTGACAGAGAGTCCGGATGCTCAGCTGATGCCTTTCCAGGGGAAACAAAAAAAGGTGAGTAGTCAGGACTGTGCAGACCCTGTTCCCCATCCAAGCCAGCCAAGCGGGGCCTGTTCCTTTCCTCAAGATCTCCCTCCTATGCCCTACCTCTCTCAGGTTGATGCTGTCCTATAGCCAACATGTTGTTCTTGGTAAACCTCTATGTTTCCCACCTCGATTTGTGTATTAGTGTCAAGGCAGCCTTGGGAAGTGGTCCTCAGCTTTGGTGGGCACTCACCGTTCATCTGCTGAGGCTTGAGGGTGAGAGAATGCTGGTGTGAGAGAGATGGGCAGTCCAAATTCTACAAGGCTGGACTCCTTGAGGAGAGATACAGAAGAGCTGGAGAGTGTCCAGGACAGCAATAACGAGAGTTCATTTATAGAGAGATCCAAGATTGAAAAATGTTCTACAAACATTGATTCTCTTGGGAGGTAGGGTTCATTATCCCCATTTTATAGATGAGAAGACTTGAGGCAGACAGAAGTGAAGGGACTGTTAAGTGTCTGAGGTGGACTTTGAACTTAGGTCTTCCTGACTCTCTCCGCTGACTGGACTAGGCAGGAAGGGCTATGACATCACATCGTGAGGTTTGGTTCAAGGAACTAAGCATGCTTAGCCTGAGGAGACACCTCAGGGGACATGTGAGAACTGTGTTCCAAGATTTGAAGGGTAATTCCCTTGGGGAAAGAAGAGACTGAACCAGGGACAGTGAAGGGAAGTCTGAGGTTTGGCAGATTTGGTCCCAGTTTGGTCCCAATTAGTTCTGATGTGCTTAGCCCAACCCCAGCACAATCTGCCTGCTGGGTAAGGTAATGAGCTCCCTGTCAGCTGAGGCTGCTCCTGAGCAGAGGCTGGAGGACTACCTCCTTAGTGGAGATGGGGAACAGAAACTCTTGCTTTGGGGCAGACCTGCCCTTCCTTTCAGTTAGGAGATTTGAGAAGATGGCACTAGGGGAAGGCTGCTGGACTTGGAGTCAGATGACACAGGTTCACTACGCCCCATAAATCTGTGGGCAGTCACCTAATTTCTGGGATGCTCTATTTCGTTATTTGTAAAATGGGGATGAAACGCAGCTTCTTCGTTAGAAGAGCATTATGTGAAACAAATGGTGTTCTGTACAAAGAAAGTCATTACCGTCAGCATTGTTGGCTAAGTGAGATGTCCTTTCCAGCTCTGCCCTTCTCTGACTCCTATTCTCCTTGATTACCCTTTGAAGTAGAGAGAGTGGGGAGGTGGTGAGCTCCGTGGCATTGGTGGCATTCAAGCACAGGCTAAATAACAATTCGTCAGGGTCCATAGGGTCTCAAATCTAGAGGTGGAAGGGACAAAGAGGCCTTTTAGTCAATTCTCTCATTTTACAAGAGAAACTGAGACCTAGGGAGGTCAAGGGACTTGGCCAGGTCACAAAGTGTTAGAAGTTCCGAGTGAAGTCTTTACAATGGAACATATTATGACCCACATGCTGTAGAGGAGGTTTCTGCTCTGGTCTGGGGGTGGTCACAAGAGAGACACTGGAACACAGAGAGTGGAATGTTGTAAGTGGGGTCAAGTAGCCTTGGGTTCAAATCTCACCTGCAAAATGGAAAAATAGTATCTGTGATATCTGCCTTGTTAGGGTTATTGGGAGACTCTGGGATCTGATAAGTATACCAGGTGTACCCTAGGGCCCCTTTGGCGAGGGAACCCTTGTTCTGGGTAAGAGGGAGGGCAAGATGCCCTCTATGGCCCTTCCTGCCCAGGTAGAGGCCTGACTATAGAAAGGGTTCTTGGGCAGGGAAGGTGGATGAGACAGCAGTCAGCCTCCCAGGGCCCCACCAGTTCTGAGAATGTAGGAGGCATGAAAACAGTTCCCTTTTCTAAAATTGAGCAAAAGACAAAAGGGACTTTGTGGCTTTCTTGGCCCCAGCATGTGACCCTAAATTTCACAGATGGTAGTGGCAAAGCAGATCTCTCAGAGATTTGCATGACTTCCTTTTCCTGACCTGGAGTCACCTTCTTTCTGGCTTCCCCTCTCTAGGTCTCAGTTTTCTCCCTTGTCCAAGGTGTTTCCTTTTGACCTAGGTCTGGCTAGAGAGGAGGAGAAGCTAGGTCATCTTCCTTGACTGCTTCTTATTCCCTGCATGACCTTGGACAAATCCTTTCCTTTCTCTGGGCCTTGATTTCCTCCCTTTTCAAAGGATGTAGTTAGAGCCACGTTTCTGGCTAGAGTGGAGGCAACACTATCTCATCTTTGCTTCTTACTCCCTGTGTCATCTAGGACAAATCCTTTCCCTTCTCTGGGCCTTGATTTCCTCTTCTGTCAAAAGAGAGAAGTGGATCACATAATCTTTAGGGTCCTTCCCACTGATCACAGGAAGCATTACTGAAAAGACCAAGGTCCCTTTCTGAGGACCACTAGGAAACTACTCACCTCCAGTGTTGGCACTGGAACAACTGGTGGTAACATCAGCTGAAATGTGGAAGGAGGTGTTGCAATGAGAAACATTGTCAGTTCAGTTTAGCTACAGGGCCGCACAGTCATCTCTAGGCTGGAGGGGGCATGGGATGAAGATGAAGATGATGACGATGGAAGAGTGGAAGAGGAGACTAGACAGGCTGTGCCTCACAGTGGAGAGCACAGGGCTCCGCAACCACAGGCAGATCTCAACTTGGTAGAGAATAAAGGATTACTTCACAGTCAGAGCTATGCCAGGGCTGAGCTTCCTGTGACTGCAAGGTTGCAATCAGATCACTTGTCAGGATTCTCGTTCAGGTCCAGCTTGGTTTCAGCCTCTGAGGGTCCTCCCAACTTGGAGAAACTGGTGTAGAGAAGAGTCCAAATACACCCCAAAGTGCCTAAAGTGTTTTGAAAATAGCAATATGATGAATCAGGGAGAGGTAGAGTGGATAAACTGCCCTCTGAGGGCCTGTCCAGTTCCACAAGGCCCTTCTGACTCCCTGGACCCACTCAGAGGGTCTCAAGAACTAGAAGGAGCTTCCAAGGTCAGAGGATATTATTGTAAGATCATGGATTTAGAGGATTATAGTTGTCCTTTGGTAGCTGGCCCATTGGGCATGAGCACAAGAAGACCCAGGAGGGTCCCTTGGGAGATGGTCATGGTTTAGAGGCAAGCTGGGATGATCCAGTCAAGGAAAATAAATACAAGGGGTCACACTGGGAGGAAAACCAGGAGATGTGAATAACCTCAAAACTCATGGAAATATGGAGCCCTACACAGTCATTTTCTGGATTTGGAGCTGGTTGTTTGTCCAGATACACGGAGTGGATTACTAATGACTGTCAGCGAGTCAACAAGTATTTGCTAATGGCTCGGGGGTAAAAAGAAAGAAACTCATGATCTGATGGGGAAAGGGAAACACAACCAGCTGTGTATAAACAAGATATATTCAGGATAAATAGAAAATAATCACCAGAAAGAAGGCAATAGAATTGAGAAGATTGAAGTTTGGGTTGGGAAAAGCTTCTTGTGAAGGAACAGCCCAGAGGTTAGTGGCACTGGATCACAGAGGGTGTGGGAGGGGTAAGGTGAAGGGGGCTAAGATAGGAGGAGCTTTGAGTGCCAAAGGGATTTGATTGTAGAGCCACTGGAGTTTATGGAGCAGCGAGGTGGAGCTGTGCTTTATGGCCAGGGATCTTTGACCCTCTGCTGTTTAGGATCTTTCAGTGCCTTTGATAAGGGCATGGGTGACAAGCTTATCAAATGAGAGGATGTAAAGCTGAGAGGAGTAGCATATATGTGTGTGAACACACACACAACACCAGTGCCAACATCCAATATCTTGACCTACCAGAGCAAGCCCTGCACTGACTCCAAAAAGGTGGAATTTAGTAGGGATCCATGCCAAGTCTGACCACTGGACTCAACCAATCCCTTCCACAAACAGAAGAAGTAGGGCAGAGATTTATCTGATCCAGCAGTGATTTAGCAATTGAAGAAACTGGGTGTGCTTTCCTTGGAGTAGAGAAGATAGGAGGTCGAGTGGAGCAGCCTTTGAGTACTTGGAGGAAATCTGACTTTCGGTCTAGCCTCAGAGGGCAGCCTGGGCAGCCACAGGGAGTAGTGGAGAGACCTACTGAGGCTGGTTCCCTGGAGGAACTTTCCCCTAGTTACAGCTCCATAGAAAGGGATGGACTGCTTCTAGAGGTGGTGAGTGCTTTCGTACTGGAGGTCTTCAAACAAAGCCTGGGTAACCATTTTTCTTGGGTCCAATATTCTTCAGCCTTGGGTTGGAAAAGGTGGTTACAGAAATTAAGCAGCTAGGTAACACAGTGGATAGAGCACTGGGCCTGGAGTCCAGAATTCAAATGCTACTCCTGCTACTTACTAGCTGTGTGACTATGAGTAAGTCACTTAACCTTTTTTTGCCTCAGTTTTTTCAATTGTAATTATTGTTGTTTTGTTGTTATCACTCATGTCCAACTCTTTGTCACCCCATTTTGGCAAAGATATAGGAATGGTCCGACATTTCCTTTTCCAGCTCCTTTTATAGAGGAGGAAACTGAGTCAAACAGAGTCAAGTGACTGAGACCAGATTTGAACTCAGGTCTTCCTAACTCCAAGCCCTTGCTCAAATCACTGCAGCACCTAGCTGATCCTTCCACAATAAAATGGGAATACTTGTAGTACCTACCTCCAGGGTTGTTGTGAGGATAAGACAAGCTAATACTGTACTTGCAAAGTGCTTAGCCCCTGCCTGGCACATAGTAGGTGATACATAAATATTTCTTCCCTTTACTTCCCCCACCCCACCTTCCCTCCTTCCTGCTCTGATTCTATTTTTCTGTGTCATTAGCAACAAGGAAGGCCAGGAGGCTCTCATGGATAGAGAGCTGGCCTTGGAGCCAGGAGAGCTTGCCTTCCCATCCCACCTCTGACATCCCTGGGACTCTGGGCAACTCCAGACCCACCGACTCTGAGACTTGCTCACTTGAGTGTTTCCCATCTCAGTGAAATTGCAGGCCCTATAATTAGCAATAACTCCTTGTCAAATAAATGCCCAACCATCCCTTTGTACCTTTCCACCAGATCTCCAAGAAACTTACCGAGAACACATCAGGCGCAAGTACAGATTTATTGAGGACAGAAATGCCCGCTTGGGAGAACTTGTGAACCTCAGTCAGAGATACACGAGACTGCTCCTGGTGAAGGAACATGCCAGCCTGACCAGAGCCCAGCATGAACTCCTGGCCACAGGAAAGCAGCACACCCTGTGCTTGGACCAGCGGGCCAGCCCCATCCAGATAGAGACTTTGTTTGAGCCCGATGAGGAGCGACCCGATGCACCACACACTGTGGTGCTGCAGGGCGCTGCGGGGATTGGGAAATCCATTCTAGCCCAGAAGGTCATGCTGGACTGGGCTGAAGGGTACCTGTATTCAGGACGCTTTGACTACCTCTTCTACGTCAACTGCCGAGAGATGAACCAGGTCCGGGAGAGGAGCGTGGAAGATTTGATTTCAGTTTGCTGGCCAGAGAGGAACGTACCCATCTCTGAGATTGTTCAAGTCCCCAAAAGACTCCTGTTCATCATCGATGGCTTCGATGAGCTCCGAACCTCCTTTCATGAGCCAAGAGACTGCTGTTGCATCCAGTGGAAGGAGAGAAAGCCGGTGGAGGACCTTCTGAGCTGCCTGCTCAGGAAGAAGTTGCTTCCCGAGCTGTCCTTGCTGATCACCACCAGACCCACTACCTTGGAGACCCTCCACCACCTGCTGGAGCACCCTCGGCACGTGAAGATCCTGGGCTTTTCCAAAGTGCAGCGCCAGGAATATTTCTACAAGTTTTTCCGCCACGAGGAGCAGGCGCAACAGGGCTTCAGCTTGGTGCGCGACAACGAGCCCCTCTTCACCATGTGCTTTGTGCCTATGATGTGCTGGATTGTGTGCACCTGCCTCAAACAGCAGCTGGAGGCAGGCTGGCCCTTCTCCCAGACCTCGAAGACTACCACGGCCGTCTACACATTCTATCTGCTGAGCCTGCTTCAGCCCAAACAGGCGAGGCACGGAACCCAACTGCAGCCTAACCTCAGGGGCCTCTGCTCCCTGGCTGCTGCGGGGCTCTGGAGCCAGCGGATCCTCTTTGAGGAGGACGACCTGCACAGGCACGGCTTGAAAGGGGACGATGTCTCGGCCTTCCTCAACATGAACGTCTTCCATAAAGATATCCAGTGTGAGAGATACTATAGCTTCATCCACTTGAGTTTCCAGGAGTTCTTTGCTGCGATGTTCTACGTGTTGGAAGGGGAGCCGGGGGGCCCTCCTGCCGACGTGACGAGGCTTCTCAATCATTACACCACGTCGGAGCGGAGCTACCTGGCCCTCACCGTGC
Source organism: Potorous gilbertii (assembly GCA_028658325.1). Lineage (NCBI taxonomy): Eukaryota > Metazoa > Chordata > Mammalia > Diprotodontia > Potoroidae > Potorous > Potorous gilbertii. The sequence goes on along the minus strand of CM053771.1, from coordinate 13,206,304 downwards.
GCTTCCTCTTTGGGCTTCTCCACGAAGAGACACGGAAGGCCCTGGAGAAGCATCTTGGCTGGAAGACCTCCAGGAGGACCAAGCGGGATCTGCTGCGGTGGATGCAGGCCAAGGCACGGAGCGAAGGCTCCACCCTGCAGCGGGGCACGTTGGAGATCTTCGAATGCCTCTATGAGATCCAGGAGGAGGACTTCATCCAGAGAGCCCTGGACCACTTCCAGGTGGTCGTGGTCAATGACATGGCCACCAAGTTGGAGCATGTGGTCTCCTCCTTCTGTGTGAGGAACAGCAAGAGTGCCCTGGTGGTCCACCTGTGCAGTGCAATGTTCAGTTCTGACGTCATGGAAGACCCAGAGAGCGAAGACAGGCAGGTGTTGGTCCCGGAGGGGGCTGAGAAAGCCCAGAAGCAGCCACTGAAGCTGTGAGTTCTCAGCTTACCCATCTGCAAAATGTAAGAGTAGGCTAGGTCAGCCAAACCCAGAATGTCAGCGCTAGAAGGGGCCATAGAAATCTTCCGGGGCAACCCACCTTGTCCAGATGGAGAAACTGAGGCCTGGACAGACTTGCTCAAGTTAGTATAATGAGTCAGGGGCAGGGTCTGTTCATAGATGGCCAGAACTGGATGAAGCCCTAGAGATCCTCAAATCCAGTGGACTCACTTAGACCATTGATGCTGAGGTACTAGCCAAGGTTCCCCACCCCTGGTCTAGGCCTTCCTAATCTGTATCAAGAAGGCTTGGATTGGAGGAAAAAATTATTTGTAATATATATATCCATACAAAATGTAAACATACTATATGTAGTATAACATATATAGTACAGTATACATAGTGTACATATATAAACATGCACATGTATGTATATGGGTGATTATACATATACAAGCTGTCTATCCATAAGTCTACCAACACAGAAATAAAATGTCATTTGATCCCTACAACAGCCCTAAGAAATAGGCTCTATTAACGTTCCTCTTTCTAGGTTCAGATTTTTCTATACCCCAGCACTCTGGGCCCCAGTTTTATTCCCTAGAAAACAAGGAAGTTAAAGTAGATGCTCTCTAACGATAGTTGTGATAATGACAGCTACCATCAATATAACCCCAAGTGCCCAGCACTGAGCCAAGCCATTTACAGTTATCTCATCTGATCCTCACAACAACCCTGTGAGGTAGATACAATCATTATCTTCATTTTACAGAAGGGGAAACTGAGGCAAATAGCGATTAAGGAACAGCTAGTGTCCAAGGCTAGATTTGAACTAAGGTCTTCCTGCCTCCAGGCACAATGATCTGTGCCCTGTGGCACCTCCTAGCTCTATTTTTCTACCTCTGATATTCTGCTCTTCCAAATGGCTAGATATCTTTGGTGTCAGTCCCTCTCTCTGAACCTCTGTTTCCCTATCTGTAATAATGACAGTACCTTACATTTACATAGAACTTTCAGGTCCAGAAGGTGCTTTATGCATATTATCTCATTTGGTCCTCATGAAAGCCCTGGGAGATGGGCATTCTTATCCCCATTTTACAGGTGAGGAAACTGAGGCTCAGAGGGGCACACAGTGTGCTTAAAGTCAAAGGCTACTAAACAGCAGGAGCAGAAATTAGTCTTTGTGACTGCAATTGTCACCTGCTTCTAGCTGCACCACGAGGAGGTCAGGTTCATTCTCTCAGGGTCATGCAGACTCTAAACCTGATCATCACATGTTCCCAAGATCTCTGAAGGTCTTTCCAGCACCAGCAGTTTATATTTTTGCCCTGTTTCAGGAAAATGAGCCTGGTAGCTGTTCTTCAGACATAACACTCCATCTCCCACCCCATGCCTTTGTCCAGGCAGTCCCCCATGCCTAGAATTCACATCACCCTCTGCATTATGTTTTTTCTGATCTCAATGTCAGTATTTCCTCCTGTTTGAAATCACTTTGGATAAACTGTGTGTCTATTTTCTGAGGACACAGTTTCTCCTGTGAAAGCTGTCAACTCCTCAAAGAACGGAATCATTCCTCTTTTTGGTTCCAGTCCTAGCACTGGGCCTTGAATAGAATTGTTTTTGTTCACAACTAATCAACAAGAATTTTGTAAGTGCCTACTATGTGCTGGATACTGAGCTAGGCCTTGGTCACACAATATAAGGAATAAAACAATCTTCACTCCTAAGGAGGCTGATGGCAGACACAAGTTCATATGTAAGTATATACAGAATAAATATATTGGATTGAATTTTTGATCGATGAGTGACTTCGACTAAGTCCCTTTTCTTTGGGCCTCACTTTCCTCCCTTAGCTTTCAGCACTTAGTACAGTGCCTGGCACAGAGTAGGTGCTTAATCACTGCTAGTTGACTGACTGTGAGAAGGTTGGATTCATGGATTTGTAAGGGTCATCCTAGCTCTACAGTATGGTGTAGAGTTGTCCCTGAAGCCCCAACTCAGGTTCTCCTGGGGAGATTAGTTTTGGAGTTCTCCCTATGAGCTCCTGTGCTTCTTGGGTCCAAGGCTGTCCATGGTCCTGTCCTGAAGAACTTTGAACTTATCACCTTTGACCACTTGGTGACATTGCCTAATTTGCCCCTGGATGTGTTGTCTTTCTGAAAAAACTGAGAATCATAGACTCACATTAGTAGATAGGACCTCCAAGGCATCTTATCCAACCCCTCACTTGGTGCTTATATTTCCTATGCAGCATCAAATAAAAAATAATTCAATACTATGCAATTCCACAGTTAAAATTGTTAAGTGCACACTTCGTATAGAGCCAGAAGGGGATGTTGAGATATCATTTGTTCCAGATTCAGTCAGTCAACAAGCATTTCTTAAGTGCTTACTATGTGCAGCATACCATGCTAAGCCTAATCCTGGAGTCTCTTCTTCAATAGACTTTCAGAGTTGAAAGGGATCTCAGAGAGGCATCTAATCCTCCTCTGAATAGACATCCTAGTTAAATCAATACCAACAAATGGGTCCTCTTAGTTCCGCCTGATGACCTTCCTCAACGGCACTTACTGTCTCCCCAGAGAGCATGTTCTACTTGGCCCAAACTCTTCACCTGAGCCTATACCTTCCCTTCTAAGCCTGTCTCTTCTTCCTGTAGGTCAGAGAGGAATGTCCTCCCAGAGGCCTACTGTGAACACCTTGCTGCTGTCCTCAGCACCAACCGGAATCTCATAGAGCTGGTTCTGTACCGGAATGCCCTGGGGAACCAAGGAGTGAGGCTTCTGTGCCAAGGGCTCAGACATCCCAACTGTCAACTCCAGAACCTTCGGTAAGACCAAGAATGTTCCTTTGCTTAGGACAGCTATTGAGAGCAACTTCAGGCAAGAGGTAGAGAGGACTGAGAAATGGAGGGTCCTTAGAATTGGCCAGTATCCATGGTGAAGGGGGAGAGGTCTAGACTCTTAAGAGTTTGTAGGTATGAGCAAAAGCATTGGACTGGGACAGGTCAGGCACAAATAGTCTGAACATTTTGGGTGGAGTTATCTCTAGATTTGCACCACTCACATTGCCTTTGTGCTACTGTGATTCTGCTTTGCTCATAGAGTGCAGAGTCGTCATTGATGCAGGCACGCCATGTTCAACAAGCCCATACCACCGGCTCACAATCGATTCCAAAGTTCTTCAGAGAGACTTGAGAGTGTCCTTGTATCACTTCTTGTGACCACTATGTGAGCACTTGCCTTGTGTGAATTCTTCCTAAAAATAGTCTTTTAGGCAAGCATACATTTGACATTTGAACAACATGAACAGCCCATTGGAGTTGTGCTCTCTGAAGTAGTTTGAACGTTTGGTGGTTCAACCTGAGAAAGGAACTCAGTATCCAGTCTTGCAGGGGATCTTCAAAACATTCCTAAGACAATTCAAATGGAAGCAATTCAGTTTCCCATCATGGTGCTGGTATACTGTCCAGGTGTCACAGGCATACAACAATGAGGTCAACACAATGCCTCTGTAGACCTTCTTTCAGTTTGATAGGCAGCCTAATCTTCCTAAAGTCAGGCAAAACCACCCGACATCACAGGTCTTGAGCAAACATGAATATGCTTTTAAATATCTGAAGGAATTCAGGGGGAGGGGTGGTGAAAGGGAAGGGATTAGATTAGTTTTGCTTGACTCCATATTCTGGTTCTAAACAACAAGAAAGCCTTCAGAAACCATGAGAGCTGTCCAGCAGTGCACTAGGCTGCTTCAGGAGATGGGAAGGTCTCCATCACGGGTAGTCTACATGCTGACACGGGATCCTTTTGCTTCAAATTTTATAAATGAAATTCCTGTTCATTTCAACATTGAACTAAATAACCTACAAAGCCCATTTCAATTAAGAGACAATTAAGCTCAGGCAACTTTTATTTGGTAGCAGTGGAGGGTGATCCATTCTCATCCAGGTCCTGGGAGAGAAACAAGCTAGATGAGACCAGTTTGCTCCCCTCCCTCCCAGCCCTGAGACTGGGAGGGAGAGGGGTAAGAGAGGGGTTATAACACACCCAGAGGGACCTCCCTTCCTTAATAATTCATGCAAAATCCATCCATAGGTCCATATAGGAGGACTGAGTGGGGAAAGTAATTAACTTTTGTTCTTTGTGTTTATTCTTTAAAGGATGAGTAGTAATTCAATAACTGAAGAGAGGAAAAGGGAGGGTACTCCAGGCATGGAGAACAATGTGAGTGAACATTGGCAGGGCATACTTGGGGAATAGCAAATTATATGGTTTGGTTGGAACTAAACAGACAGCAAGGGGACAAGTGTAAGATAGGACTGAAGTTAGACTAATATTAAATGCAGACAAGCTTGAGCTTTGATCAGTAAGCAATAAGAAGCCATGGAAGGTATTGTAGCAGGAGATACAGAACTAGATCCATGGACAAACACAACAAAAATAGACTGGAAAAGCATGAAAGGGAAAGTCCTTTCTGAGAGGCTGTTGTCAGGACATTGGGTACAGAGGGCATGGACTATGGGGGCAGTCATAGGAAAAGAGGGAAGGGAATACATGCAAAATATCTCTCAGAGGTGGAAACAGTTGCCTGGATTTGAGAGATGAGAGGGGAGAAAGCCAGAGGCAACCCCAAGGTTTCAAATATAACCAAGCAATAAGTAGACGAACAGCGGCTTCACACACAGGATGAGAAAGAGGTTGTTGAAGAAAGATGGCACCCCATGAGTCCATTGCTCTTAGAGCATTCAAGGGCACTTATCCCATTTCCTATCGGTCAGGCATAAATCAGTTCTACCTAGGGTCAAGAGGAACCCCGGGGTCCAAGCTGACTCTCTGCTCCAATCTAATGGCATACCTTTAGTTGTGGCAGAAAGGAAATAGCTTGGGATGAGGGAAAGACTGGTGATACCCTGGCAGTGAGGAGAATTTGAGAGTCCCCTTCCACTGTGACAAAGCCATGTGACCTTGAAAAAGCCTTTTCCCCTCTATTCAGTTCTGGAAAATGGGTCTAATTTGGGTTACTGACATCTGAAGGGGGCTTCAATGTGAAGCTAGCTATCTGCTCCCACTCTCAGGCTATCCTAATTCAGGCCCTCATCACTTGTCACCTGGACAATTACTTAAGACTTCTAGCTGATCTCCTTACTTCCAGACTCTCTCTTCTCCCATATGTCTTCCACATGACATCCAAAATAATTCTTCTAAGGTGCAGGTCTGAGCATATCATTTGCCTATTTAGAATCCCTCAGTGATCACTGGAATAAAATACAAACTCTAAGGAGGTGTCATATACTTAGGATCCTACCCTTACTTCCTCAACTGTAAAACAGAGATAACGATAGTACCTACCTCCCAGGGTTGTTGTGATGATCTAATAAAATCATGTACATAAAGTGGTCTATAATCCTAGCTATTATATTGGCTGTGTCCTCCTGGCCAAGTCACTTAGCCTCTCCATGCTCTGGGGACATCTGTAAGATTTTAAGACTTTCATTTGCAGGGAAGTTGTTGACATGCTTTAGCAGAGGAAGTTTCTTCATCCGGAAGTTCCCCAAGTCAATGACACTACAGATCTGGTCTCTTACTTATTCATGCACCCACTGGATCCCCGTAGTTGAATTTGAATTCTGGGTGACCGGTACACAGTAGGTGATTAATAAATGCTTGTGGAGATCATGACAAATATGCCCAGTGCTACAGCCCTGAGGGGGTGCCTGCTTCAGATGCCAGCTTTGCATTTATGGTCCCATTACTTCTGAACTTTCTATTCTACATTGGATAGGAGGTTGAAGAGGATCCTAGCCCTGAGTTTCTTTGTTGTTTAAGGGACTTCTTCAAGGAATGAGAGGGTAGAGTAAGTGGCCATGGATTCTTTCTCCCTCAGAGAACTTATGATTCTCTGAGAGCAAGAGCCAGTGAAGGATGCTGAAGTGGTTTCTACCACACTCCCTCCAGCTCTCTCCCTTTCCCTTCCCCATTGTCTTTTCTCCTTCAGGCTGAAGCGATGTCGAATTTCTAGTGCTGCCTGCCAAGACATTGCATTGGCTCTCATAACAAATCAAAATTTAACCCGGCTAGACCTGAGCAGGAACATGCTGGGTGCCACAGGTGTGAAGCTGCTATGTGAGGGTCTCCAGCACCCCAAGTGCCACCTCCAGATGCTGCAGTAAGTCACTCCCCAGGTGGTGGAGTGGGGTTGTGTGGCAGCAGGTGCCCCTATCCCCTTCCACTTCCTGGTTCCTCATTGCCTCTCTCTTGGCCAGGTTGAGGAGGTGTCAGGTGGATGAGGCAGCGTGTCAGGAGCTCTCCAAGGTGCTGAGCACCAGTCAACACTTGACAGAGCTGGATCTGACAGGCAATTCCCTGGGGGATTTGGGGCTGCAACATCTGTGTCCAGGGCTGAGCCATCCTGCCTGTAAGCTGCAGACACTGTGGTAAGTCTAGTCTGGCTTCCCTCCAGGAAGGGATGTCCCCAGTGGTGGTACCAGGAGTGGCAGAAAGTCAGGAGGCAAGTGTTTACTGATGTAGGCAGTTTAGTGCAGTCAATGAGCCTGGAGCTTGGAGTAGGGAAGACCTGAGCTCCAGTCCTACCACAGGAACTTACCAGCTGTGTGTCCTGGGTAAATCACTTACCCTCTCTACACCTCAGTTTCCTCCACTGTAAAACTGAGATTATAAGAACACCTGCCTCCTGGGTTGTCGTGAGGATCAACTGAGATAATGTAGGTAATTGTACAAACTTTAAAGCACTCTATCAACATTAACTATTGGACATTCACTAGCTGTGAACACTGAGCCAAGACATTCCATCTGTCTGAGTCTGTCTCCTTGTCTCTACAATGGAGAGACTATGTGGCTGCCTGTTCAGAGGTGTCAGGAGGAAAGTGCTGTGTAAACCTTGCAATGCTACAGAAGCAGACTTCTTAGAGGAGAGTATGGTGAAGTGGAAAGTGCACTTTGGAGTCCAGAGCCCAGATGGTTCAGGGACCTGCTCTGGCCCTGGCCTGACTGGGCAATCCGCTGCTTTCTTGGGTCAAAGTTTCAGCTATAATGGAAGGCAGCTGAGCCTGGTGACCAGTAAAGGCTGCTCTGGCTCAGACATTCTGACCCTGTGTGATTCTGGAGGGCACTTGGCCCTATCTCAGCCACAGTTGGCTTCTTTTCTACTAGGATTGTGGTATCTTGGTCATTAGTTCCTGGACTGACCTTGAGCAGCTCAGAGAACCTTGCTGGGTAGCACTTTTCTTATCTGCTGGTTTCAGGCTTCCCCTCCCTATCCCCTCTACCTCCTGCCTCTCACCCTCAACCTCACACCCTCAGGGCCTGGATCTTGCTGATACTTGGATTGTGAGGTAAATCATAGAGTTGCCATGTTGGAGAGACAGAAAAAATTCAGAGGGAATCTTGTCAAGATCATACCTAAAGTCATCTCCAACACCTGATAAGCTGCCAAAGCAATTTCTCCTTCAGTGGAGGTCTGGCCATGTTGCTTCCCTCTCAACTAACTCCACTGGCTCCCTATTACTGCTTGGATCAAATTGGCAAATCCAGCCTGGCCCAACCTACCCTTCCTCTCTTTTGAACATTACTCCCATTCAAAAACTCTGTGGTCCAGGTAAGCTGCCCATCTTCCTGTTCTTCAAACAGAACTCTCCATCTCTCACCCTCACCCTTTTGAATTGACAGTCTCTGTACCTAGAATGTTCTCCCTTCTCACCTCCACCCCTTAGAATCCCAAATGTTCTTGTGAATTCATCTCAAACGATGCTTTCTTTCTGCACATGCTTTTCTAGATTTGGGTGCCTTTCCCCTCAAATTACCCTGTGTTTATTTTCTGTCTACCTATATAAATACAAAGTGGAAGGATAGAATAAAAATTCATGTTTATATTCTAAAACTACAGAATCTCAAGTTTTCGTTATAGACTTTATATTCTGATCTATTGTAGTATCCTCCTTGGTTTCTCTCCCAGCCCTTCCCCTCTCCTATCCAGTCTCTACCCTGGTACTAAAATAATCTTTCTAAGGCACAAGGGAGACCTGCATTTCTTCCCTACTCTAAAACCTTGAGTAACCTCCTGCTGTATGTGGGATGAAATGGAAACGCCTCCTCCTCCTCCTCTTGGCACTGAAGGGCTCCAATAAGCTCTGACACCCAGACTTCCCCCAGCTTTCCAGCAATTCCACCCTCTACACTGGTTGGTCTCCTTGACTGGAAGCTGGTGGAGACCTCAGAGGCCCTGGAGACGGGACATAACCAGCCCAAGGATCTGGGATTTGGACCTATTTGGCCATGCTGCAGAGGGGTAGGAACTCAAAGGGGAAGACGGGGTGCAAAGACATTGCAGATCCACAGGAGAGTATGAGCCAAACCCTGGAGGCAGCAGAAATCAGGAGGCATTGCAGAACAAAGTAAGGCAGCTGGAATGGAAGATTTATAGAAGGAACAGAAATAATTGAAAGATGTACCCACTGGGAAAAGGCCTCGAATGAGAAGCAAAAAGAGTTTGAACCTTATCCAAGAGAAAGATAGAAGCTGGTGAAGATTTCTGCCCAGAGGAGGAACAAGAGCAGAGGATCCTGGGAGGAAGTGAAGAATGGGGAGGAGGAGGGAGAGAGCTGGAGGTAACATGACCACAGTCAAGGCTCTGCCTTCCTGGTGAGGGTTCCAGGACAAAAAGGTTAGGTCCAAGTAGGTTGGATAGTAAGGAGAGAGGATAGAAGATGGTTGGAGGGGGTACTGCATTTAGGGTGCTGGTGGCCCATGCAGATAGGGATGTCCTGTAGGCAGCTGATGTGGAGATCAGAGCCATCTGCACAGGTGGCTGTGGGAATGAATGGGACCACCCCACAAGGGTGAAGGGAGAAGGGAAGCACTACACTTGGAACCTGATGACTAAATCTTTGGGGCTTCTTCTAGGTTAAAGATCTGCCACCTGACACCCTCTGCCTGTCACAATCTGTCCACGGTCCTCAGCACCAACCAGAACTTGACTGAACTGGACCTCAGTTTAAATGACCTGGGAGATCTAGGGGTGAAATCACTCTGTGAGGGCCTCTGCCATTCCAAGAGCCAGTTGCAGACACTTCGGTGAGTATGTACCAGCTTTCACTCTAGAGAATTCCTCTTGGCCCCTTAAATCAGACTCTCAGAGTAGAAAGGTGCCAACCCTCCCACTGTTTCCCTCCAGGATGGAGTATATGCTACCACAGGGAAACTCAGCATTAGAACCAATCATTGAACTCTAAATTCAAGCCCAGTGCCTCTCCCTTCCACTATGCCATGAAAGGTCTGACATCCACAATCAGGCTCTGCTAGGGTTTATGGACCCCTGTAGGCATTGTTTTCCCAAAATGAGCGGATTTCAGATCATGCTTGACTCAAGAACAAATCAGCACAGTGACTCTGGTCATTGCTCAAGATTGCTAGGATCTACACTGCCAAAGGAATCCCACACAAACTCTCCTCAGCTCACACCCCAGTTTTCCTGACTCCAAATCTAATAAGGTATTCACTGGACCACACCGCCACTGGGTAATATGCCAAAACCTAATTACATTCACCATATGTCTCTTTTATTGAAATGTTGGTGATTTTGCTTCCTCAGGGCCTGTAGTGTTCCATAATGTTAACAAGATGTTTTGGGGAGTTTGGATGTATTGAAAGTCATGTGAGAGTTCCCACAGGCCAAAGGAAGCATCATGGTGTAGTTGGTAGAGCCCAGGATTTGGTGTCTAAAGACTTTGGCTTGACCTTGGCCTCTGTCTCTTTCCTCCTAGTTGCCTGACCTCTCTATGCCTTAGTCTCTCCCTCCATAAAATGATGGGATGGAATGAGGTGGTTATTAAGGTCCCTTTAAGTTCTAAGTCTAGGATCTCATGAGCCCCCTCTTATTCAGTGCTGGGCTCACCTCACTGGACATCAGAAGTGTATGTCCAATATCTAGTCCTGAGAGACCCACTCTGTGGTCGGGAAAATGGGCATTCTCCCTCTACTTGGGTGCTTCTGTGCGCTTTAGTAGGGCGGCAGAACTTTCTAAGTAATTGTAACTCTCATCTGTAGTCTCTATAGTGTTCTGAGACATGGCCAAATCAGCTCTATGTCATTCACAGACATGAGCATCTGGAGGACCTTCCCATTCCCATGAAATCCTTCCATTTGGGCTCCTTACTGAACCTCTCCTATAACATTGGCTAACACCCTTGGCGTGTTTCCATCTTTGTTATATGGGTGAATTAACATCAATGATGAGATGCTCATTGAAGATTTATCTCTGTTCTTGCACTGATCAAGGAATCTTTGCCTGAAAAATGGTGGGCACTTAATAAATGCTGACTGATCTTAACATATGCATGGAAAGTACCTTGTTGGAGGGAAACTGCTAAGGCTGTATTTTACTCTCCTGAGCCAAATGTCTCTCCCCCACATATACATACTAACTGAGAAATAATAAACAGAGTAAGATCATGTACACTCTTCACTTCAACCCTGCAGTGTTTAAGCAACTTACTCTAGGTCCATATCTCTTGGTCATCCAAGGCAGGGTTCATTCTGCTATGTCCATGGTCATCTCCTCCCCTGAACATAACTGTAGGAATCATCTCCTACTAGGAAATAAGCACACAACCCCAGGAACTCCCAAACTCAAGCCTCGGAACATCTTTCTCAGGATCCCAGTTCAGTCACCTATTTCCAGGGAAAGAAATACAAAGCAGAAGAGGTAGCTAGGGACTGCTCTTTTTCCCATAACACATTCCACCTCCCAACTCAATGCATTTTCATTGACTAATTCAATTGTCTGGAACTGTCTCTTGTCTCAGCTTTGCCTCTTGGCATCTCTGGCTTCTCTAAGTCTCAGCTGAAATCCTACTTTCTGCAAGAAGCCTTTCCTCCTTCATATTAGTGTCTTCTCCCTGAGATTTGTCTTCAGTTTACCTTGTCTATATCCAGCTTGTGCATATTGGTTTGCAGATTGTCTTCATTAGATTGGAAGCTTCTTGAGAGTAAGCACTCTCCTTTTCTTCCATTTCTTTGTATCCCCAGCTCTTAGAACAGTGCCTGGCATTTATTAGGTGCTTAATAAATGCTTATTGTCTTGACTTAATTAAAGTTTACTGTTTTCTGAGTGCTATGCTATGGACTGCTGGAGGTATACAGAAGGTAGATTAGGCTACTCTTAGCCTTATCAATATATACTTGGTGACTGACACCACCTATACTCTTACTGTCTTTAAGCTCCAGCCTTCAGAAGCCTTTGCAAAGATGTCTGGATTCTTTCTGTTGGTAACATTTTTGTCCACACATATCGTAATAAGTGGATAGAATCTATAGATCAATAAATAGAATCAATCAATTAACAGTTAAACTCCTACTCTGATCAGTACAAGGATCAACCACAACTGCAGAGGATTAATGATGAACACGTTACCCATCTTTTTATAGGAGGTGATGGAATTAAAATAAGATGCAGAATCTGGAGGTACTATTGTTTCAGACATGGTTAATGTGGGAATTAATTTTTCTCAACTGTATGGTTTGTAATGGGTCTTATTTTTCTTGTTTTCTCAATGGAGGAGGGAGGAAGAGATGGGAAGGAGAGAAATAAGAGATGGAAATAAAATTGATTTTTAAAAAATAGTTGAACCCTCACTATGTGCCAGGCACTGGGCCATTAGCCTGAGGTACAAGGCCAGAGAATGAGATGAGCCATCTGATGTGATGGTTCCTGGGGAGCTGTGACCTCCTGGTTACAGCCTCTCTCACTCCCTGAGAGACAGCAGACCTTTCTGGTGTTGTCAAGGTGACAAAACTATTCTCATTTCCTGAGCAGGGGGCACCAACAGCCACTATTTATTTATTCTTCCTCTGACCCTCATTGGATGATTCAGGATGTGTCATTGGATGCATCTAATGACTCCTTGGAGGACAAGGAGCTGCTTCCTGCTCAGAGTGCACATCTGTCTGTTACTTGTATTACAGTGGTCTTTCTCTTCTGCATAGCATGCTTCCAGCCCTCGGCCTTCTTTACAGGGGTCATGGATTCCCACTCATCCCTTCAGATCCTTTTTCTCCTTTGTTTTAATATTGAAACCCTTCTTGCACATTTTCTTTTAAAAAAGAAATACTATACTCCCTCTGATAACTTGGAGAAGAGGCTTGGCAGACTAGCCACTGGATTTTATGTGAGGAGAAAGAGAGAGGAAAGAGTCCAAGATGCCTTTGAGGCTTGAAATGGAGAGACTAGTGACTCCAACAAAGGAGACATGGAAAAGTCAGGAAAGGGAGAAGTTTTGAGCAGACAATGATGAGTTCAATTCAGAACATATTGAGGGTTTTTTGAGAGGCTGATGGGACACCCCGGGGAGGTGTCAAGGTTAATTGGAGATAGAGTTTTCTAGGTCCTGGGAGAATTTGCAGGTGAAGATGTACGAGTCTGAAATATAGGTGATGATTGAAGACCCCTGGAATGGGAGAAGGAAAGACAAAGAAAAGGGAAGACAGATAGGAGTGAGGGAAGTGAGACAGGAAGGAGGGAAGAAAGACAATAGGGAGGGAAGAAAGACAGGAGGGAGGGAAGGGAGACAGGGCAAACACAATGGGGGAGTAGAAGGAAGATGAATGACAGAATGGTAAGAGAGGTAAGGCATTTTAACTTTGAGTCATAGAGTAAGATGACTAACGTAATCCATGGTCTCCTGCCCTTCCTGAGTATCTGTGTCTTCCAGGTTGGGCATCTGCCGACTCACCTTTGTCTCCTGTGAGGCTCTGTCCACTACCCTCCAGTCCAATGTTCACCTCAAGGAACTGGATGTGAGTTTCAATGACTTGGAAGACATGGGGGTGCACCTGCTCTGTGAGGGCCTGCAGCACCCCAAGTGTAAGCTTCACAAGCTGTGGTGAGTTGCCTGGATTTGGAGTGAAAGTTGGGGGAGTTCATGGTGGTAGTTTTCTCATCTGGGAAATGAATATACTGGATTCCATGAGTTCCAAAGTCTCTCCTACTTCTGACATTCTATGTCTTATGTGTCTTCAAGCTCAAAAATACTATGGTCTAAGATCCATTCCCCACCCCCCCTCCGCAACTCCAACTCCTTTTTATGATCTAAGGTCCCTTATTCTATGTTCTAAGGCTCTTTATGGCTGACATTCTAGTTCTAAGGTCCCTTTAGCTTACATCAACCACCCCAACCCTCATTTCATGGAGAGGGAAACTGAGGCTCAGAGGCAAGAAGTGAGAAGCAAAGTTGCAGAGTGACATAACAGCTGAAGTCAGAGTCCATGTCTCTTGAAAGCCTAAGTTCATACTCTGTCCATCATATCCTGATACTCCTTTGCATTCTCAGTTTCATTCTATAAAAAGAAGATATTGGGCTAGCAGACCCTTGAGGTAGCCATATGACTCCCTGTCTTGGAATTCTTTGCCTCCTCTGTCATTCCCTCCAGTTCTGGCCATCTGTGATATCCCTTTCTGAAGCCAGAGCTAGCTCTTAAATTAGAATGGAAGGAGATCACTGAGGTTCAATGCCCTTCGTTTTATAGAGAAGGAAACTAAGGCACAGGGAGGTTAAGTGATATTCCCAAGATCACAACAGACAGTGTTGACCTGAAAGTTTGGTTAAGAGAAACGCAAACAGGCTAAATGAATACAGTTTATTCCCTTAAAGCTAGTAGTTACATGATCATGAAGCCAGAAGAAACTTCTGACTGTCTGATACAAGAATGACCAGGCTTAAATCTGTTTTAAGACAGTCCCAGGATGTCTGTGTCTCTCAGATTTATGTGTTTAACTCTATATGTGTTTAACTATACCATGAGAAAGGAATTTTCTTAGTTGAATAAGTTGTAAATACAGTGAGACAAGACAATTAACAAAGTAGTGTCAGTTGGAATTTATGATTACAGGATATCTGAATTTCCTCTATATAACATATGTCTCTGATACAAGATAAGAAAAAATCCTACCACTCTGGTTGCAGGCATCCTGTCATAAACAGGTCTTTGAAATTGTTGACACAGAAAAGGGCATTTTTAGAGCAAAGCAAAGCAGTCTAATTGATTAGTTCAGGCTTGGGCCCTTATTAAAGTCCAAAATTGATATTAAATGTCTATCAATAGTAAGCATTAGAGGAGGAATTTCAACCAATGACCTCTGACTTCAGTCATGACCCTTTGGAGTCAGAAGTCATAATCTTTCTGATATGATAGAAAGAACCATGCCAAGGCTCAATTCACTTCTCCTATGACCTTGGCAGGGCACTTTTTACAAAACCGTAGAACCTTCTAGCTAGAAGTAACCTCAGCCATATTGGAACAAATCCCCCCTCTACCAAATCCCCTCCCCTGGCCAGCCACCCTTTATGGGAAATCTCTGGGGAACAGGAGCTTCTTGAGGGCAGGACCCACTGGGGGTCTCTATCAGCTGCCCCAGATTTGCCCAAAATTAATCAATATTCAGCTAAGTTGACTAAGTCCAGTAAGAGAGAGCATTTTACACGCATAGGACTCCTCCACCTCTCTAATTTTGAAATGAAAAGAAGTTTTTCTCTCATCACTTTCATCACTAACTTAGTCAAGAATAATTTATTAAAGACAAATAGGTCCTTAATATATCAGGAGCCAGCTAGAGGGCACAGTGGACATAGTGCCAGGCCTGAAGTCAGGAAGATTTATCCTAGAGTCCAAATCTGGTTTCAGATACTTCCTTGTTATGTGACCCTGGGCAAAATTTCTCCTCACCTGTTCCAGCCCAGCCCCCTTCAATAGCTCAGCCTTTTAGAAAGCTCTCCCTGATTCTTTGTAACTTCTACCTGTGCTCCTTGTATGGCCCTCTGAGACTGAGAGAAAAGAATTTAGTCCTTTTCCCAGGCAAGCTTCTGAGAATGTTGCTGGAAACTTTCACTTTCTCAGGACTGAGTGTCTCACCTTCTGCCTAAATATCCCCAGTGGCTTCAATGGAGCCTCAATTGGCAAGAATTTGGGATTTTTCACCATCTTTGTTGCTTAACGATAACTTTAAAAAGCAACGCCCAGACCTGGGGCTCTCACCTCCTTGTTCCTGGAAGCTAGACTGCATTGCTTTTGCGGGGCTGCCATATCCCACTTTTGGCTCATGCTGAGCTTATGGACCACTATAACTGCTAGATTCTTTTCAGACAAAATGCTAGTCAGCTTAGGTAAACTCTAAAGGCCTTTCTAGCTCCATGATTCTGCTGTTCTATGACTGGTGAACATTTCAGTCTTCATTCAGTTTGCCCAGTCAGATTCCCAGGCCACTCTCCTGCCCCTTTTCTACTCTTCTGTCTCCTTCATGTCCGATTCTTTGTGACCCCATTTGGAGTTTCCTTGGCAAAGATACTGGAATGGTTTTGCCATTTCCTTCTCCAGCTGATTTTATAGATGAGGAAACTAAGGAAAACAAGGTGAATTGATTTGCCCAGGGTCAGTGTCTGAGGTGGAACTGGAAATGTTTTTCCTAATGCAGGCTAGGCGCTCTATCTACCTGTCCTTTCTGTCCTCTACTTCCATAATCAAACTCTGGGATGTTGCTGCCACCTGGTGGCCTATTCAGGGATGTCTGCCTGAATCCTGGCAAGTCAAGGGGATGGAATTACTTTTAAAGAGTGCTGAACCTCCTTATTTTATTGAGGACCAGAGGAGAGATGGAGTGGGTGGTCCGGCTGGGCCAGAGAGATGCTCAGGGCTCATTCTGGCTCTTTCCCCACCATCTGCCCCCCTCCCCTTCCATCGCTCAGTTGGGTAACAACAATGAGAAAAGTTGACTCCCTAAAGGTATCCTCCATGACTGGGCTGGGCTCTCTTTTCTTTCTTTATACAGTTTCACCAGCTGCCATGGGTTCAAGTAGTACCAAGTCTTTGCTGAGCTCTGTTCCCTTATTGCAAAATGCCTCTTACAAACCCCCACTTTGGAGGTTCCACAGGCACATCATGGTCACTGTGTCCAAAATAGAGCTCAGCATCTTTGCCCCCAAACTCTGCCCTTGTCTTGGCTTTTCTGCCACTGTCCAGGCTACCTCATCCTCCTAATGCCCCAGGCTCAGCTCCCAGGTGCTCTCCCCATCCCCTCCCTCTCTCACCTTATCTGAGCCCTCACTAACCCTTGGCATTTTCACCTTCCCATGTGTCCCCCCAGCCTGATGCAGGCCCTTTGGGGCTCCCAACTGACTATCTGCTGGCCTCTTCTCCTTCTCCTATCCCTCTTCAGTTCAGCTGCCAAGTCAGGGTACATTACCATCCCCACTCCATTTGTTCATGAGCTCCAGTGACTTTCTGTGGCCTCCAGCACCAAATCAAAGCCCACCCTTTGACCTTTAAAGTCCTTCTTCATTTCAGGGCTCTCTCCCACCTTCCCAGCCTTCTTCTACTTTCCTTTCCTTCCTCTACAACCTCCTCACTTCCAGCATCACTGGCCTCCTGATGTGCTTTGAACCTCCCTCCTCCATCTCCCATCCCTGGGCCTCCAGGAGCCTCCCCAGGAGACACTGAATCTGTCAATCTTTCAAGGATGTCAAACCTGACATCTTTCAAGACTCATATGCCACCTTCTCCAGAAGGCTTAGCTGACTCCCTGCCCTCCAGTCACTGCCCTCTGGTACCTGCCCTCTGGTCCCTCCCAGATGACCTCCCTCCACACCACATAAGCTCCTCAGGGCCAGGGCCTGACTTTTGCCTTTCTTTGTCTCCCCAGTACTTGGAGTCATGCCTGGCACACAGTAGGTGCTTCATAAATGCTTGTCTTGACTTGATTAGAGCTTGCTGTTTGCTAAGTGTTGTGCAGAAGACTTGTGGAGGCATAAGGTTTGTCAAAGGCCAGTCTCAGCCCTCAGGGAGCCCCCACTTGAGGGGGAGGAGGGGATGGGTCACTCACACAGGATTTTATGTAGAGAGCAGCCTGGCGTAGAGCCAAGAAGAGCTGAGGCCACAGCCTCCTTCTGACCCATGCATGGAATGAGGCTATAGAGAGCCCAAGGGACACTGGGGAGAGGATGCTGGCCCTGGGACCAGGCAGTGAGCCACCTAGTAGGGCTTCCTGGCTCTACCAGCTTAGGACAGCTCTGTAAGCTTACAAAATACCATCTACCATGTCCTACCTTGTCTTTCCTGAGTCCAGAAGCCAATGTCACAGAAAGTAAGATTCCCTCTGACTCTTTTCCCTCTGCCCTTTGCTCAGGCTGGATAGCTGCTGCCTCTCTGGAGCTGCCTGCAGGGACCTTGCCTCTGCCCTGGAGGCCAACCAGACCCTGAGGGAGCTCTACCTCACCAACAATGCCCTGGGAGACTTAGGGGTGCAGCTGCTGTGTGAGAGGCTGAGCCAGCCCAACTGCAGGCTCCGAACCCTGTGGTAAGAGATCTCTGGGATACTGGGGTGGGAATCAGGCAGTGCTTCTCAGTCTCTGAAAAGAGAGCTTAGAACATCCACAGTGTTAGTGCTAGGAGGGCCTTGGAACAGAGAGTCAGAGCTGGGAGGTTACATTCTACTAGAATGCGGCAAACAGTTGTTGAGGGGTCTCCTGCAGTAGGAGGGATGGAGCTTGGACTTGGTAACCTTTCAGGTCTCTTCTAATTCTAGGAATCTATGTTGTTGTGTGCTAAAGTGTGGTCTTCTGTTGTTTTTTGGTTGTTATTTTGGGGTAGAGGGAAGAGGAAAGTTGCCTGATGAGACCCTAGAGGCCTAGTCTAGCCTGGGGATTCTGTGATCCCCTGTCATAGAGGGGTTAGCTACACTGCATGGGAGACTTCATGGATGTCAAATGGAGGGTCACATCCATCAAATTAGAAGAGTCACTTGCAGCCCTGCTGAGGATTTCTTTCTTCTCTGGAGTCACATTGGCCTTAAGGCTTAAGGCTGGTGGAGATAGCCCTGGGCTCCCTCCCTCCCTTTTTGATTTCAGGACATAGAGGGGAAATTTCCCCAAGAATGTCCCCAGAGGCATCGGAGAAGGCCAGTGTCACCAGTACTCTGCCAGCAAAAGCGATGGGTCTCAACAGTCCATCTCTTTGTGTCTCTATAGGTTGTTTGGTATGGAACTGACTGAGGGGACCCAGCGAGCCCTGGCTGCCCTTCGAGGATCCAAGCCCCACCTGGACATTGGCTCCTGAGGAGCTCAGGTCAGCGATAGGGCCTCTTGGGCCAAGGATTCATCTTCACCCTTCACAAGAAGTCATGGCTCACCTTCTGACACTAGGACCTCACGGCACATCCCACTTTCTCCAAGGTTTTTCTTATGATCAGGAAATGTTGAATGAGACAACCCCTAAAGGCACTTTCATATCCGAGAGTCCATGAGCAATGGGTCTGATGTTGGATAAGGTGGACTTTGAGATTACTGACAAACCCAAGTGTTTCTGATCTTACGCAGGGGACTCCTGACTGGGTAAGATGCCCTCTGAGGTACTTTCTGGCTCATCTAGGGATTTTCTCATCTAAGTGACTCTTGGCAGAAGATTGGGTGATATGACCTTTGACCTTCCAGCTCTGGAGTCTCCATATTAGATTCCTACATGTGTTGGGAGGATGAATGAGGTGCCTGTCCTCAGAGGATTCCTCCATCTCTATTGTCAAAGGGACTCCATCCAAGGCACAGGAGACTGGACTCTGAGATCTCCACATCAGGATGTCCCACTGGTATCCTGAGAAAATCAGTTTAGCCTGGGACCATCTGCCATCAACCAAAGGCAACTGGGATTCCATGCTCTTTGCAATGGGATGGAGGGGACTCCAAATTCCTGTAAGGACTGCTGGGGTGATTATAGCCACCAACAGAAGATGGATAGATCAAAGGACCAAAGATTTCAAGTTAGAGAGGCCCTTTGGGAGCATCTGGTTGAGTCCTCTCATCTCAGGGAGGAAGAAAAAGAGTGGCCTGCCCGTGGCTGTGGAGGCAGCAAGGTTTGGGGAGTGGAATTGAAGCTGGGTTTTCCAAGGGCAAATGCCCTCGTCTCCCCTGCTTTACCACTGGGCCTCTCCAGTCCTTACTTACTGAGCACCCAGCTATGGGGCCATAGCTGCCATGAGATTGTAAAACAAAGAGCTCTACCCACATTGTCTCATTTCAGCCTCACTCTGAAGAGAGTGAGTAACCCACCTACATGACCTGCCTACATTCACATAGTGCATCAGCACCAGGGGCAGGATCTGAACCCAGGACTTCCCAACTTCAAGTGTAGGGCTCCATGGAATCAGAGCTGGGAACATACTCTAGAATCCAACTATGGACTCCCAGGGGCTACCAGAGAGGGCTTCAATGTAGTCCAAGAAGAGCAGGAAAGGGATGGTCTTGGTTTTTGTCTCTATATGCTCAGTGCCCAGGACTGTATCTGCCTAATCAGAGTTGCTTAATGAATCTTGTTCAATTGGACTGTATTATTATGATTTGATTATTTAGTGCTGGTAGTCTGTATGGAGGCTACCCTCCCTCTATGTCCACCATTTCTCAGCCTCATCCTGTCCCCAAGACCATCTCTCCCTTCAAGGACCACATCCTCCACCTTCTAGCCCTAATCATCCACTTCCAATCAGACCCCTAACCATTTTCTCACCCTAATATCTCTAACCCTAACCAATCACACACCCTTCTAAACCTAGAGCGCCAATCCCACATCTCCCACATCTCCAACTAGATTCCCCATCAACATCACAAAGTCACCATTTCCAGAATTGACCTCCTTCCATCTCATGTTCTAAAGACTCTTGTCACTCTAACAACTATCTATTCTAGGGCCCCTTCCACCTTATCCCCACCCCACCCCACCATATCCTCTTCCATTCAGACACATTGGCCTCCTGAATGTTCCTTTAACAAGACCCTCCATCTCTCAGCTCTGGACACTCACAGGCTATCCACCAAGACTGGCAGACTCTCCCTCCTCATCTCAGCCTTGTGGCTTCCCTCCAATCCCAGCTATAAAAGCCCACCTTTTCAGGAAACCTTAAGGCCAATGCCTTCTTTTCTTAATTAGTACTAATCAATCCCATCTAGAGCTTATTTCTATATTTGTTGGTATGAGCTCCTTGAGGGAAGAGACTGTTTTGCCTTTGCTGGTATCATCAGTACTTAGATACAATGCCTAGCATATAGTAGGCCCTTCATAAATGCACCCTGACTGTTGATTTTGCTGGAAGAAAACATGGATACAGATACATAATCATAGTAGCAGTCAGCATTTCCTTAGCCCTTTGAAGTGTGCAAAACTGTTCACTGATGTTCAAATTCACTCTCACAATAATCTGGGGAGGGAGGTTCTACTAGTATTGCCTATTTCACAGATGGTGAAGTAGAAGTCAGGAAAGTTGAAGTGGCTTCCTCAAGGTCATAGAACTAGGGAATGTCTGAGGAAGGATTTGAACTCAGGTCATCCCACCCTAGATCCAGCACTCTATGAAATGCTACTTGGTTCCCATATATGAATACTAGATATATACAAAATCATTGCAAAGTTGGGGGTGTTGGGGAGGGCTTCTTGTAGGGGGTGGTCCCTGGGTAGGACCTGGAAGGGAGGTGCTTCTAGCTGCAGGAGGCACCAATCTGGGCCTCACAAAACCTGAGTTCATATCCTCCCTCAGACCTGTGCCACCTTTGTATGAATATGGGAAGGATTACATCCCTTCTCTGTGGGTTCTCATCTGTGAAATGGGCATAACTGCCATCTGCCTGCTAGGGAAACTGGAATGTAAGCACTCGGTCAATCTGAAGATATGATGTAAATGGGAGTGATTGTACCTTCTTCAGTAGAATAGAATGTCTCTTGTGTGGTATATGCTGAGTAGACCTGGCCCTGGGGTCAGGAGTCAAGGCCAAAGGCCTCTAGGAAAGGGCTCTCCGAATAAACCTGGCCTCAGAATTAGGAGCTGAGGTGATCCTTCCCATCATATTATCTGTGAGAAGGTGAGAGTCAAAGCTGCTGAGAGAGAAAGGAGTTCCCACTAGCATGCCACACAAGAGGGTAGAGGGTCCAGGCTCAGCTCCTCCGGACCTAGATAACTCCTGAACACAAGACCACCTCAGGCCCTGGGGTGGTGTCTTCTATAGTTTCTGCTTCCATATACTGTTCTCCATTATCATGTGAAAAAGCATCACCTCAGCCCCTACCAGTGAAGATGTTCTGGAGTGAGGAGATGTTCCTGGAGAGTCTCCCATCCAAAGCCCAGTGCCAGTCCCAGCCCTGACCTCTCTCTGGGACTGGGCTGGAGTGGGCAGCACAGAGCCTCCTGGACCTGGCAAGTGGATGTGATGGAGATGGATGGAAGAGTAAGATGCCAAGCTTGCCCAGCTCTTCCTGGCACTGATACTCTCTGCTCAGTAGGACATGCTCAGCACCTTGGCCAGCAGCCTTTCTACTCCTTGTTCTAAATGTCAGCATGTCCTCTCCTGCTCACCCTTGGTCCTAGTCCTCCAGGAATGGTCCCAGGAGCTAGCTTCTCCTCCATGGAGCCTTCCACCTGCTATCATTTCTCTTTCCCACCTTGCATTTTTCCTAGATCTCTACCCTGCTCCCAGAATACTCTACCTCATGTCATACTTAGGTATGTTCACCTCATGACAATTGTCCATGGTAGAATGTGACCTTTCTAGCAGAAATGGTTTCTTTTTGTGTCTTTGTGTCCCTGAGAGTCTAGAATGATGCGTTGGGCTTATTATAACCAGGGCTTAGTAGTTAAAGTCATGCTTCCTCTTGGGGCCTCAGTTTCCTTTTCTATAGAACAGGAACAATAATTCCTGTAGTATCTTAGCAATTCCTGGGATGGGTTGCCAAGCAGCAACTGGCCATCACGCAACCAAGGTACACCATGAACACAACACTCCATTTCTTACCTCTGGGCATTTTCTTTGACTGTGCCCCATGCCTGAAATGCTCTCCTGCTCCATCTCCACCACCCAACCTCCCTGGTCCTTTATATCTCAACTAAAACCTAACCTTCTCTAGGAAATCCTCCTCCCCAGCTCTTCTTAATCCCAGTGCCTTTCCTCTTTTAATTATTTTCTATTTTTCTTGTATGCGTCTTGTAGATGTTTGTTTGCTGGTTGCCTCCTCCATTAGGCTAGGAACTCCCTCAAAGGAGGGACTGTCTTTTGCCTTTTTGCATCTCTGGCTTTTTCCATGGTGCCTGGCACATAGTAGGTGCTTAACTGGTTTTTATTGACTGTCTGACCCTACATCCCTAAAACCAGAGCTCCAGAGCCCTTTCTTCATGTGTTCACCTTTTTTCTTTTTCTTTTTACAGTCAGCTAGATGACACACATGGAGATTGTTCACCCAGAGAAGACAAGATTTGGGGTGGAGGGTGTGTGGATGATTGCTATATTCAGGAATCTGAAAGGACTGTTTCACCAGGTTCCTGCCGTGTCATTGTTCACTGAATTCTGACCCCATTTGGGGTTCTCTTTCTTCTCCAGCTCAGAAGAGGAAATTGAGGCAAACAGGGTGAAGTGACTTGCCCAGGCCACATGGCTACTAAGTGTCTGAGATCACATTTGAACTCAGGTCTTTCTGACTGCAGGCCTAGCACTCTATCCACTTCATCCCATAGTTGGCCCTTCTGCCTTGTCGCAGACTGTTTAATTAGTGCTTATTGAATCAAATTCATCTAGAAGGGGCTTTCAAACCCAGAATATCGGAACTCAAATAGCTTTCAAGCAGTGATTCTTCCTCTCCCTCCCCCTGCACCCCACCTCTGTGGCCACAGATGCCTGAAGCCTTAAGTTACATCACAGAGTCCATTGCATTCAATTCATCCTCATTACATCAAATAAGCCAAGACAGTCTCAGAAATGGAACAAATAGGGTGGGGGACATAAATGCATCAGTATCATTTTTCAGATTGTGGACATGATCCAACAATTAGTTACAATCACTAAAAAAATTACTTAATTCATAGCAATAGCATTTGTCATACAAACATGAGCATTTGTAGGAAACAGGAAAGTAGAAGGAAATGGCATTCTTTTCTGTATTCTTTTTTAAGTACTGTATGTGCATATGTGTATGTATATCTTTGCATATAGTTGGAAAGGTTAACAAAGCAATAAATTGCTGTGTCCCCTTCCACACACCTTTTACTATTCGTTTAAATAAATGTTTTAATGAGGGTCTTTTTTTTTCTATTATTACCCCCTAATCCATCCCCACCTCCCCAAATGAAAGTAGAAGCTCTTCC
The DNA here is from genome assembly GCA_028658325.1 of Potorous gilbertii. Lineage (NCBI taxonomy): Eukaryota > Metazoa > Chordata > Mammalia > Diprotodontia > Potoroidae > Potorous > Potorous gilbertii. The sequence goes on along the minus strand of CM053771.1, from coordinate 13,182,704 downwards.
TTGTAGAAAATTTGGCACAGATTGCCCTTGCTAGGCCACGTTTGAAAGTGAATGGGTGAATGAATAGGAAAGCATTAATTTATTTAACATTTCCTTAGGCTAAGCACAGCCCAGACCACTAGGATGCAAATAGAGAAGAGAAATTGAGTCTGCTTGCAAAGGTCTCCCATTTAGATTTTTCCACCCCCACAGTCTTTTCCCCCTTGATTTGCCAAATCTTTAATTTTTAGATTTCTTTAGGAGTAAAGTGGAGTAAAATTTTAATAGTAGACACCCTTAATATAACATATAAAGAGTGTATGTGCGTGCGTGCGTGTGTGCGTGTGTGTGTGTGTGTGTGTGTGTGTGTGTGTGGTGCTTCACAAACCTTATTAAAGTGCTTAGTTGTTAATAAATTTTCTAATTTGGATACTTTCATTTTCAAACCTCTAAACTAAATCCAATTCTTTAAAAATTTCTAAGTTTTTTTAGAGATAGCAAATCCAGTTCTTTAAAAATTTCTAAGTTTTTTTAGAGATAGATAGAGATACCTTTTTTAAAGGGTTGGTCCTTAATATCCTGTTATAAATGACATTGTGGTCATTGAAAATAAATTATAATTGTCCTATATTATAAAAAAGGAATTTAATCGTTTTCCTATAACAGATATACTTCTGAGAAAGCTGAATGTTGTCTATGAATATTGTGCAGCAGTAAAAATCTTTAAAAAATTTGCTTCCAAGATGATTGACCAATGGACAAAGTTTTGGGTTTTTAAAAAACTCTTCACATTCTAAAGTATCCGAGAAATGGAGTTCTTAAATTTTCTCATGTCACATTACAAATAGATTTATTATTCAACTCAAATTCTGAAAATATAATGGGTCACTTAGGAAATATATGTTTTGGAATTAAAACACAAACAGGAAATTAGTTACATACATGGGATAAGTATGAATAGCAGCAGAGGATTTTTTTTATATTCACATTTTATTAGAAAGTAGAGAAACCATCCCACTTTAAATCAGTCTTAACAATGGCATTAGGTATCCTCAGGCATGTTCTAATTTTTGCTTTTGTGCGAACAAGGACAATTCTAGGACTCAGGTCTTAATATTCTATTTGAGAGAAGCTACATTACCAAGTTACTTGAATTTAGTTAAGTAGTTTAGGTAAACTACTAAATATTCAAAGTCCAGAAATAGCAAAGTCCATTCTAGATAAAAAATAGTTGCTTTACACTTAGTTGGAATTTCCAAAATTGACATGTTGATATGACATAGAGTTTAGTTTCACTAGCTACTATAAAACCAGTATGTTAGTGATATTTTCTACTGTATCTACAAACTATCCATAGGACCAGGAAAAGGGTAGGGTAACTGAGGAAAAAATTCCATTAGACTTCACTCCATCTTCACTCCTTTGATATGAGACAGGCAGAAAAGGGTTAAATATGATAGGAATGTTAGAGAACAATTTCTTATTTGAAGTTGTTATAATTACAGGAAAGAATGAGCTGCAAAAGAAATAGAATTATTTCATCTTTAATTGAACCCTTGTGAGTCAATCTGTCAGATTCAAGTAGACTAATATTAATAGTGTGAGACAAAGTGGGCAAAGTCCTTACAACCCTTCCAAAATAGAGATTTCGTGATAGAGAACAAATGTACTTGTGGATACAAGATAAAATTTTAATCACTTGGTAATGATCTAATAATCCACAAGACCCTACTACATAGTTTACACTTAAAACATTTCTTTAAACGAAGTATTGTAGCACTCATTGTTACATATTATCCTCATCTGATTTGTTACCTTCTTTCAAAGATTCCTTGACATATTTCTGTGCTTCTTCTCTTACATCTTTTAAAACAATTTCATGACTTCTTTTGGTTACTTCTCCAACCCAACTGATTTCCAGTTCAGTTTTCACCCTTAACTTCATCGTATGCTATATGGATTATTTTTACATGCTGGACTTCCCAGCAAACATGTCCGCCTCCCAACACTTGCTTGTAAGATGGGTCGACAGACATGGGGTATATCTTGCATTTTACGTGTTTATTTGTAAAATAATGTAATCACTTTGACTTTATCTCTATTACACAACAAATGAAACATGTTCCCATGATTTTTCAAAAATTTTTCATCTTTCCTTATGCTCCCACCACCCCCTTATTTTTATGCAACGCCCTCTAATTGCACCTGAGGCTATTTATGTGCCCCCCTCTATTGTTTCAGTGTCCCCCAGAGGGGCAGTATCACCCACTTTGGCAACCTCTACCAGTCCATTCCACATGTTTTATAGCTGGGCAGACTGGGACCCAGAGAAGGAGGACCATATCCATCCATCAGCTGGAAGGGGCTTAGAGATCCTCAAATATATTCTGTATTCCAACTGGGGAAACTGAGGCACAGAAGGGGAAAGGAAATGCCAAGAGTCATACAGAAAAGCGATGTAGGGGCTGAAAGGGTGCTTAACATCTCACTTCCATCTGTCTTAGTTTCCTTAACTGAAAATGGGGATCGTAGTAGCATCTGCTATGTGGATCAAATAAGAAAATAATGATGAAGTGCTTAGCCCTGGGCCTGGCACATAGTAGGCACTTAATAAATGTGTGTTCTCTTCCCTAAAAATCTTCAGGTCTGTTTTGCCCTGTCTCCCCTCCCTGACCTCTCTTTTCTTAAGCATCTGGAGAAGGTACCTGCTCATTGCCCTTAGGATAGCTCTCCATGTTTAGAGAGCACTGGTCTTTCTGCAGTTTCCCTTCACTGCTCCTAGATCTGCCTCTGGGCCCAACAGTCTACAGAAAGCATCTACTATGTTTTGGGATTGGGCTGAGCACTGGGATACAAAGAAACGTAAAAGCATTCCCTGTCTTCAAGGGGTTTACAGTCTAACAGAGGCCCATTCCCTCCAATATGGTGGAATCCTAAGGATGTGTGTGTGTGAGTCAGCTGGGTGTGAGAGTCAGCTGAAGCCCTTTCTAGCATGGTTACCATGGGCAAATCAATCTTTCTAATCTGTAAAATAGAGATATCATCCTCTGATGCAGAATGGTGGAAGACTCTGCTCCACAGACCCTCTGCCATCCAAAAGCTGACTCTTTATCAGGTCATGGAAGCCCCCATGGGAAGACCTGTGACTGGAGGGAAGGTATGGCTGAGATGACCTTCCCCCTACACACACATTCTGGGATCTCCACCAGCCCAGGATGGTGAAGAAGAGGAGGAGCCTTTATCCGCTGGGCTTGAGAGGCCCCCTCACCAAGGAGCAAGGGCTGGAGATGCTTGAACTGAAGGAGACCCTGCTCCTGCGGAAGGGCCAACCTGCACCAGTTGAAGCAGAGACCCTGGGAAGGATGCAGGTGACCTGAATCAGCAGACACTTACTGGTCTGGAGAAGTGGGGGGAATCACAACATTATCTCCCCAGGCTGGTGTTGGGGTCAGATGGGATCGCACTCATCAGGTGCCTAGCACAGGCACATAGTAGGTCCAATAGAAATGTCAGCGCTCCTGTTTCCTGAGGCCACACTAGGCAGAGAACCCCACAGCTGTAAGACTTGGGCCCTCCTGTGCCAGCCCCGTGCCAGTGCAGGGTGCCACCCCCTCTGCCAGGTGCCAGAGCCCTAAGAGGGTCAGTGATATGGCTACCTGCTGCTGGGGTCAAGCAGTGTCAGAGGCTGGTCTTGTCTGGAGCCTCACTACCAGAGATGATGCACTTGGAGCTGGAAGGGGACTTGGAGGCCCTTGAGCACTTTCTACAGATGGGGAAACTGAGGCTCATGGTGATATTGGATTCAATTTTCTCTCTTCTCTTCCCCTCCAATCTTTCTTCCCTTCTCCACTCCTGGCCTCAGTTTCCTCTTTGTTCAATCTGGCTCGCCCCTTGATTTCCCGGTGTGAAACAAGAGGTTTGGACGTACCTCTTGCTCCTCCCCCGAGGATGCTGCTCTAAGCGCCTCCTTGTCCGAGAAAGACTACATTTCCCAGAAGAACGCGGGACAGCAGCGTTTCCGCGATGGCGGTGGCTGTGAGTCGCCACGGCGTTGCTATGGAGTACTCCGGGGGCGGGGCCTTGAGGGAACGAGCATGCTGATTGGCCGGCTGCTCCGCGGCCGTGCGCTTCTTCTAGCACAGGCGCAGAAGAGTCGGACTCCAGAGGGGAGGGCTTTGAAGCCTCTGGTCTGTTACCACCGCGGGTGTATGGAGTGCGCAGGCGCGGGGCTGGGCGTGGGCTGGCGCTTCTTTCGCAGCTGCCTAAGGCAGGGCGAGCTGGGCAGGACCGCGCCTCCGCCCTCCCTGCCCACGGAGATGCCCGCGGGAGGCCTGGCTTCTGGCGGCAGAGCCTAGACCAGGTGATCCCTAAGACCCCTTTACCCCAGGGTCCCGGGAGGCTCATTCCCTGGCGGACGGAGGAGTCTGAGGACACGAGTTCGAGTGCTGCGCCGGCCTTTCCTTGTCCTCAGTTTACCCTGCTGTAAAGCGAAGGGTCGGAGTGACCGCTTCAGTTCAGTTCACACTAAGTGCCTACACCTGCCAGGCGCCGGGGAGGTGAAGACGGGCTGAAAACATTCTGTTGGGCAGTCACAGGTGCTCAGAAAGTTGTTGGAGAAAGTATTAACAGCTGGGGCATCTGCAGGACCAGCTGCCAAAGAAAGCCGGGAGTCTGAGATAGGGGCGGTGAGGAAGGAAGGCCCCCCAGGCAGAGAGCACAGCCTGGCCAAAGGTCTGGTGGTGGGATAATGATTGTTAGTGGAGAGTGGAGGTGGGGAGATGACCAGCAGGAAGCTGGAGGAGTGGAATAGCAGCTTGGGTTCGTTGTTAATTCTTCTCTCTCCTGGGGTGAGGTAGTGAGTCCCCCGAACTGGAGGCCTTCACACAAAGGCTGCCTGACCACTTGGCCACAGGGAGTAGGAGAGGGGCTTTGGGTGAGGCCCCGGGGCAGGAGGCTATCCCTCTGAGTTTTAGGGCAGGGTGCCAGCTGCTGCATGTGTGATAGGCTCCCTATCCCCTAAGTTCTACACCTTCCCTGGGACTCATTTTCCTCCCTTATAAAATGCCAGGGTCAGACAAGATCCTTCCAAAGGCCCCCTCTGGGGAGGCTTCAGGGCTGCAGGAGACATTCCTGAGGTGGGTGAGAGGATGGAGGAGAGGCCTCTGGGATCCTCTTTGTGATTGGATTGGCTGGGTTTTTTCAGGGCAGGGTCAGGGGTCCCAGGTCAGGTCACCATGGTGCACCCTTCTCCTGACACGCCCTCTTTCCATTTCTCCCCCAGGTTTTCCAAGGGAAGGTGCTGCAGGGAGAGGAGACCTTGAGCCACCTTGTCCTTTTCTGAGAGTAATGCCCTCTGGGTGGGCTTCCTTCTGGGGAGACCCCAGGAGGCTCTGTGCTTGGGATGGGCAGTGGCATGATAGAGCATGGAACTGTCGGCACTGGAGCAGCTCCTGACCATCCTGCCTGGGGAGATCGTGGAGGCTCAGTGTCTAGTGGCCTGGTGGTGGACGTGACCTGGATCCTGGAGGAGAGAGGTGAGAACCGATGAGCTGGGGTGGGTAATGGCAGCTCCCCCAGCAGAAGCCAGACCAGAGCCATCCAGAGGGACCCTGCTTGGGCCAAGGGGTGGATGAAATGACTGCTGAGCCCCTCTCTGGTTCTCCTGCATGGAGGGTGATGTGTCGGCGGACACGATGATGGCCAAGTTCCATCATGCTTTTCAGGTTGACCAAGGGCCGCTCTTGAGAGGGAAAGGCACTTCTCAGCCAGGAAGGCCCCGAGGCCACTGAGGGGCTCAGACATTGGGGTGGGGAAGGCCAGGGGGTACCAGTATAGGCAGCTGTCCACCCTGCTGTCCCCAGCAGGAGGTCCCCTGCATCTCTGCTCAGAACCAAGGCTCAGGAAGGCCACTTCAGGCTTGGGGAACAAACCACCAGTGGCAGAGGCTGCCCTCTTCCCATGGGCTGGGCTGCTTTGTGGTCAAGGAGGCTGGGACCAGAATCTTAGCAGAAGGGGGTCCTTGTCAGCCACAGGGGACCAGATGCTATCTGAGTTCCCCATCTGCCCCCAACCCAGCATTTCGTGCCCTGCTGAGAGTGGCAAGGAACCTGGGACAGCCACACGGGCTCATGGATCCAGACCATTTCCCAGAGCCCAAGAAGCTGGGCATGTGTGGAGGAGCTGAGAGGGACCCTCAAGCTCAGAGAGGTGTTGTAGGAGCTGGAAGGGTTGATTCAATGGAACAAATCATTGTTAGGCACCAGCTGTGTGCCAAGAGAAAAATTAAACCATCAAGAAACATTTATCAAGCGCCTACTGTATACCAGGGGCTGCCCTTCCCCTGGAGGAGCTCCCACTGAAGTTTTGTGATGAGAAAGGCAGAAAGTCCCTGCTCTCCAAGGGCTGGTGTCCTCCAGGAGTGATCCACAGTATACATGGCACATAATTTCAGAGGCGACTTGGGGAGGGACTGAAGGCAGGATTTGAACCTAGGTCTTCTGCACTCAGCTGAGGTCCTGGCCGCCAAGGTTGGGATTGCTCTGCAGCAGGGAGGGCCCAGGGGAGCCTTAGCTCACATGCTCTTCCAGCCCCCAGATTAAAGGGTTGGGCTCCCTCCACTCCCTTCAGGTAGTGAACCCCCTCCGTGTCCTTGGTCCAGTCCTCACCTCTCACCCTTCCTCCCCTTCAGCTCTATTTCCCTCACAGCACCTTTATCTTCCCTCAGGCCAGCCCGGCCCCCAGAAGTCAGCCTCTCTGCAGCTTCGGACCCCAGGACCTCCTGACAGCCAGCACCTGTGTGAGCCAACCAGCCAAAGCTTGGACCTGTGTGTTGAGCTACAAATGAAACAAGCCCTGCCCCCAGGGAACCTCTGCTTTACTGGGGTAATGTCCTTATGAGGCCCTAAGTGCAAGGTCACTTGCATGAGCAGAAGACACAGGGGATCAAGGAGGGCTGCCTGTAGGAGGGAGCCCCAGAGCAGGGCTTCAAAGGAAGCTAAGAATTCTGGGTCAGAGAGAGGAGGAAGAGAGGGAAGGTGACAGGGAGGAGGAGGGCAGAGTCTTACAAGCCTGGAGCAGGAGAATGTCATGTCCAGGAAGCAGGAGCCACTATGAGGCTGGGCTGTCTGGGGTGTGATAAACCTGGAGGGCTAGGCTTAAGCTGACTGGGCTGCTATGGAGCCATTGGACCTTCTCGGGCAGGGAGTGACCTGGAGAGGCCGACCCTTAAGGGAAACTGCCTTAGTTATAGTTTGGAAGAGGAATTAGAGACAGGGAAGGCCTAAGGGCAGTAGCTCATGTCAGCCTGGTCACAGGTGGGGGGCCCTGAGCTAACGTGGTAAAGAGGAGATAGATGGAGGGAGAACCCCAGTCTTGGCCATGGCTCAGATGTGGGGAGGAGGGAGAGGGAGGCATTGGAGAGAGCTCTGAGACTGGAATGTGCCTGTGGTGGAAATGGGGCAGTCTGAGGGCAAGATGACCAGTGTGAGATGACAGTGGGAGGTCCACTGGAAATGTCCACTTGGTTCCAGAATGCAGAGATTGGGGCTGGGTGTGGAGGCCTGAGAGCTGATTCAGTCCGTGGGGCTGAGGAAGTCAGTGAGAGGAGAAGGCCCAAGAATGGCCCTGGCCTATATCCAGCTGGGAGGCAGGATGTGGGGCTCCTGAAAGAAGGCCACAGAGGTCCGGTGTGGGAGGACTTCAGGGCCAAGAGAAGCCTCCTGCCGAGCAAGTGTCTGTGCAGTTGCTGATGCAAGACTCCAGAGGTGGTGAGCACACTTTGTTGGGAGCAGGCTTGTTCTCATCCACAGCACTGGCCTCCCCTTACAAATAAGCCTGGATCTGACTTGTGACAACTGTTTTGCCCTGCCCTCTGAAGCAGAACAGAACAGGCCTCGTTCCTCTTCTCCTTGATGGCCCGTCAGATGTGTGAGTGGCTACGGTCACCCTCCGGAGGCCTCTGTGCTCCATCCCAAACATTCCAAGTGGACTTTGAGCTTAAATGAACAGAAACTTCTTTTGTCTCCCTCCTATCTCCATGCCCCCATTGGGATGGATGGAGGGAGTGAAGGAGGAAAGAAGGAAGGAACTACTTCGGACCAAATATACCCAGTCAAGCACCACTAATTCCCCCATCAGCCGTTCCCACAAACTGCATGCTCAGGGCTCACACTGAGTTCTCTGATAAGGACGCTGGACAGCCCTTTATCCTAGTCCAGGGATGGGGAACCCGTGGCCTCGAGGCAGAGTTAGAGGGCTGCACTTGAGGACCTCGAGGGCCACATATGGCCTCAAGCCACAGGTTCCCCACCCCTGTCCTGGTCATTGATGGAACAGCACTGAGCTGAGCACAGATTTCTGGGGCGCTCCACTGGAGACACCATGCAACACTGACATAGAACCATCCACCAGTCTTTTGGATTTAGCCCATTTTAAAACCATTTCATTATACCATTGCCTCAAATTTTCCCCAAGAGTAGCCAAAGAAACTAACAGATTTGTAGATGGTATAGACCTGAAAAAGGTGGAAAGGAAATAAGTATCTATTAAGTGCTTCCTATGTGCCAGGTGGGGCAGCTAGATGGCACAGTAGAGAGAATGCTGGGCAGGCCTGGAATCAAGAAGACCTGAGTTGAAATCCCATCTCAGATATTTCCTAGCTGTATGGCCCTGAACAAATCACTTCACCCAGTTTTCCTCAGTTTCCTCATCTCTAAGATGAGCTGGAAAAGGAAACAACAACCCGGGGAGGTAGGTGTGATTCTTATCCCCATTTTACAATGAAGGAAACAGAGGCAAACAGATGAAGTGATTTGCCCAGGGTCACAATGTGAGTCCGTTTGAGCCTTGAGTTCAGTTAATATCCAGTCAAAATCTCTCCATCTCCACAAGAACACCACAAGAGACTATCAAATGCTTTGCTAAAATCTAGGTAAACGATACCCCATAGCATCCCTCTGCTCTGCTCTGCTTGTGTAGTAATCCTGTTTAAGAAAATAAATGGTTATGGGGTTACTGTGCCATGACATGTGCTGGTAAAGCCAGGTTGTTTCTTTGGAATTGTTGCTTCCCTTTAATGATCTATTCTAGAATGTTCCCAAAAATCAAAGTCAAGCTTATTGGCCTATAACTTGCAGGCTCTGTTCTCTTTTTGAAGATCGGGACATTTGCCTGTCTCCAGTCTTGTATCTTCTTCCCCCATTTTCCGCAGTCTTTCTAACCCTAGTAGTGATCCAAAAAGATCTTGACGGCTGGAGCACTGGGCTGAATCTGTGACTGTGTGATAGAGATCAGTAGCAGATCTTCCCTTTAGGTTCAAAATTTCACCTTCCTGAGTATAGTATAGGGGATCATGGTTAGCTAGCAGGGGTTCTAGAAGATCCTTGGGGTCCTTGAGTTGACCACAAACTTGAGATGAATCAGCAGTTTGGGATGCCGTGGTGAAAGAAGCAAACACGTCTTGGACAGTCACAGCTTCCCGAGATAGGGAGGATTGTCCTTTGGGCCTCTGTCCTCACCACACCTCCAGATGGAATATGGTGTCCAGTGTTGGGCTCCAAGGAAAGCAGCCTATGATGGGGAAGGATCTTCCACCCATGACATGGAAGATTGGTTTGAAGGAGCTGGGCAAGTTGAGCCTGGAGAAGACTTAGTGGGAACAGGAGAGCTGTTAAGAGTCCATAGCAGGATTGGAACAAACCCAGCGCTCTGTCCCCTGCCTTGTTTAGATACAGATGGGATGAGATGGCCTGTCTGTGGGAGTTGAAGGTCTCCTGAGACCTTTTTCTTTTCATGGGAGGAAGATCTTAAAGGGTCAGAGGGAAGGTCCTTGGAATTCCCAGCCTGACAAAGGAC
>CM053771.1:13116780-13172773 GCA_028658325.1 Potorous gilbertii | reverse complement strand
CTCCCCTGGCAGGAGCCTTTGTAAGTAGCCCAGTCAGTCTGTGTGTTGGGCACTGGGCTGAGTGCTGGGGGTACAGGGAGGGCCAATGCACGGCCTCCCACCAAGGGACTCAGGTTCTTTTGGGGAGATAAGCTGTGAACAATGATGTACACAGAGTAAATTGGAGGGAACCTCAGAGCAGCGGGTGCTGGCCACAGGGAGTCAGGGGTGGGGGGGATGACTGGGAAGAGACTTGGCAGAAGGGGAGATTTTAGTTGGGGTCCCAAGGAAGGCAGGAGGTGGAGGCTAGAGGTAAGAGCATTTCCAGTCATGAGGCACAGCCAGGGAAAATGCCTAGAGTCAGGAGATGAAGTGTTTGGTGTGAGATATGGCCAGAAGGCCCGGGTCACTGAACAGTATGTAAGAAACCTGGAAAAGTTATGAAAGGCTTCAGAAGCCAAATCTAGGGTATATGTATTTGATAGGCAGGAAGCTAGAGGAGTGGGGAGGGGGATGGCATGATCAGGCCTGCTCCTTAGGAGAGTCCCTTTGGGGCTGAATGGAAGATGGACAGGAGGGGAGAGGCTGGAGGCAGGAAATGGTCCAGGGATGAGGGGATGTGGGCCTGCACCAGGCTGGGGCAGGGTTGGAGGAGAGAAGATGTTGTGAAGGTGAAATTGATGAGCCTTGGTGCCATATTGGATCTGGAGAGGGTGAGAGAGGGAGGAGTCCAGGATGCCTCCTAGGTGGGAGCCCGAACCTTGGGAGCACCAGTGGTTAGTGGACTCTTAGCTAAAGAGAAAGGTCAGGCAGGCAGGAAGAAAACCAGGAGGTAACAGTGTCCTCAAAACCTCGAGAGAAGGGGCAGGTGAAGAGATGACCAACAGTGTCAGGTGCTATAGGTACCTCCAGAGGGTCTGAGAACCGACCAGAGGTTGACAATCGAGATGGCTGGTAAGCTTGGCGCTCCCATCCATGGATGGGTCAGATGCCAAGCTGTAGAAGACAAGAGGAGGCCCCCAGGTGGATGCATTTCTCAAGGAACTGAGTCATGAGGAGGTCTCAGAAGGGGGTTCATGGGAAGGGATCAGATGAAGGGAGGGGTTTTTAAGTCAGTGCACCAAGAGACAGGGAGAGATTGAAGCCGGGAGAGAGAATGGGGATGATGGGAGGGGCAGTTGGCAGGGATAGGACCAAGGAATGCAGGAGGAAATAGTGAGGAAAGCTGCCTGTGTGACAAGAGATAAAGAGGGAGAAGGGGGAATACTTGCTGTGTGGCCTCAGTTTCTCAGAGAAGCATTTTCGGAGGCACCTTCCCAGCCTTTGGGGGATGGCTGTAGTTGTTCTCAGTCTCTTGGCACCCTGGTTTGCTGAGCCAGTGACAGGCTAGTGGGTAGTGTCCTGTCCTTACCCAGAGCATGAGTTTTGGCATGCTTTCCCTCAGCTTAGTGGCAGCCCCTCCACCTGCCCTTCCAGTCTTTAGCTCAGCAGACCCACCTCTCTCATTGCAGTCAGCAATAACCTTCCAAGACATGACTGGTGACCTCTCCCCAGATGAGGGGAGAGGTCTACACCCCACTCAGAGGCAGCTCTAGAGACGTGATGTTGGAGAACTGCCGGAACCTTGTCTCTCTAGGTAAGACGACTCTCCCCTCTGACCAAGGCAGCCTTAGGGACCTCTCTGAGGCCAGGCCAAGGTCAGGGCCCAGGCCCTTGGCCCCTGCCCAGAGGCAGAGTGGCATCAAGGTGCCTCAGAGCATGGAACTCTGGACTTGGGCTCAGGAAGACTTGCACTTGGATCTGGCCTCAGATGCTTACTAACTGTGTGACTCTAGGCAAATACCTTCTGTCTCCCTCCCTCTACCCTGTGCATCAGTTTCCTCATCTGCACAATGAATATAATCATAGTACTTACCTCCCAGGGCTGTTAGGACACACTGAGATCGCCTGTATAAAGACCTTTTCAAGCATTCATAGCCTCCATGCAAACATATCATCACCTTCGGTATTAGTGGGAGGCCCCTGAGCCATCCTTAGGAGCCTGGCTTCAGATTTGGACCCTGCTTTGTGCTGCTGCCTGCCAGGGTTCTTCATCCGTGACTCTGGGGATGCACCTCTTGGCCCTTCTTCTCTCTCTCTCATAGGTCTTAGAATGTAATTCCTTATCTTACAGAGAAGGAAACCGAAGTCCCAAGGGACAAGGCCATGCACTGGGTCACTCAGTTCTTTACGCAAGATCTCCCTGGACCCTCACAACTTGTCTGTGAAGTTGTCAGTATAAACGTTTACCCCCATCTCAATGAGGCCGCTCAGGCTGGAGACAGAGGGCAGGCTTGGTGGGGCTCAGCTGATCCCTCTGGGGAAGTTGGGGTTCAAACCCAGCCCTTTGGACTGCAGGACTGGGCCCCACCCCAGCCTCCCTGGGGGTCTTCCTCCATCCCACTCACTCTGCACTTAACCCCAAGCAGGCAGACCCAGGCTGGTGCTGGGAGAGCTGTCCGAAGCATAGTGTGCCATCTTTCCTCAGGGCCAGCATCCCCTGGATCCACACCAGAGATTATCTCCTGGCTTGAGCAAGGGGAAGGAAGTGAGTTTCCAGGAAGCGTTCCTTCTGGTGAGTGTGAATAAGTCCAGGGAGTGGTGTTCTGGGTTCCTGAGGCTGGGTGTGGGTGTGTGTTTGGGGGGCAGGCTTCCTCAGGGGCCAGTGAGATTCAGTACTCTGAGCAGTGTCCTGTGGCTGACGTTGAAGGGTTAGGGTCCCTATCCTAGAAAGGCAGAGCTCAGCAGCCACCTCCCCTCGCCTTTTAGAAGCTCTGTGCCGTAGAAGATAGAGCGCTGGACTTGGAGTGTGGTGGAATTGCACAGCTCTTATGAGTTGTCTTACCCAGGATGAGTGACTGTGCTACCTCAATTTCCTCATTTATAAAATGGAGATAAGATAAGCCCTCACAAGGGCTGCTGTGAAGATCACATGATGGGATAACATGTAAAGTACGTGCCTATTAATGTTGTCTGAGTGGAAGAAACTGAGGCCCAGAGAGGGGGCGCATGATTTGTTCAAAGCATGAAAAGTTAGTTGTGAGGAGTGGATCAGGGTCTAGCCCTTCCGAACCCTGACTTTGGCCTCTCTGCTAGCCTTGTCCTGCCTTCCTCCCCATCCAGAGGCAGATGTCCCATTTAGATCAGGCTTCTGCTAAAACATTTCCCATCTCCAACCTTGTGAGGCACCTCGATATGTGACAAGCCAAGCTAGCCCAGGGCCCTTGGATGGATGGAAGGCGGGTGTCGCTGTGGGATCCTTCCAAGGTGCAGCTCCAGCCCCAGTTGGGAGCGAGCTCCTTTGGCATATGGCACTCAGCTTGAATGGCTTCCTCATTTCTTTATGCAACTTGTAGCTCCTCTGGCTCTGGGAAGCAGCAGAGAGAGTGGGCACCTTTGAGCTTGACTCCCTCCCTCCCTTGAGGGTGGGACCTGATACTGGCAGCAGCAGGTAGGTGATGTAGCAGGCAAAGCAGTCAATCCTTGCTCCTGCTCACATCACAATAGGCAGCCTGCCTTGGTGAGAAGGGCCTAGGGTAGAGACAGAAGAACACACTTCTATTCCTGGCACCTTAGACTGGCAACTTTGCCTTTTTAGGCTTCAGTTTTTCCCATCTGCAAAATGGGAATGATGATATTTGACTGTCTCCCTCCCAGGGTTGCAGGGAGGAAAGGGCTTTGTAAACTGGAAGTGGGTATCGAAATGTTTATCATTACACTCTTATAGTTCCATTGGATGCTCCTAACAGCCCTGGACAAATCTTTGTGACCTTGGGCAAGTCAGTCCCCCCCCCCCCACAAGTCTCTAGCTCCTACTCTATAACATGGGGCAACACATGACTTTTCTCAAAATAATCCTGTGAAAGGAGGCAGGGCAGGTAACCTTTCAAGTGAAAAGCATTGGTAGGATTTGAATCTTGTGCTCTCCCATCCTCATTATTTGGCATCTTGATTCTTTTTCCATGAGGAAAACAGGTAAGCAAGATGATGAAGGGACCAGACACTGAGAATAGTGTGTAGGAGCTGGAGGGATGTCACTTTAACAAGGAGAAGAGAAGGTGCTATCACTCACTCACTCCCTCCCTGCCTCTAAGCTAGCTCTGAAAGGTTGTCATGGGGAAGAGGGGTTTGAGTTTTCTGCTTGACTCCTGAAGGCAGAACCAGGAAGAAAGGAGGCGGGCTGACTACACTCCCAGTTAGGCTCCTTACAAGGAGAGGGGTGGCCCCAGAGAGGGATGGGGCTGCCTCCCAAAGGTCAGGGTTCCCTAGTGCCCCTGGGAGGCAAATCCCTCAATCCTGCTCAGAGCCAGGAATGTCATTTTCCTAGAATGTGATTTCAACCCAGTGACTCACCTCCATTTGACAGATGGAGGATCAGAGAGTGAAAGTGAATTTCCCAAGGTCACACAGCCAGGAAAGGCCAGAGATGTTACAGAGAAACCTATAGGTCAGCCTTCTTAAGGGGAATGAGTGAATGAATGAGGTGTTTTAATGATCACTTGTCAAGATTGTTGCAGATGGGGTACCAGCTTGGTGTAGATCAGTAGTCTTTTTTTTTTTTTTTTTTTTACAAAAATTTTTTTTCATTTTTTTTTTTTTATCATTTTTTTATCATTTTTTTTTAAAGTTTGAAATCTCTTCTTTCTATTTCCCTTCTTCACCCCCTCCTCCCCATTGAGAAAGGAAGAAAAATAAAACCCATTACATTTTTCCTGTATTGATCATGTCCAAAACAATTCTACAGTCTGCACTCTGGAGGTAAATAGCATATTTCATCGTGAGTTCTTTGAAATTGTGGTTGGTCATGAAGTCTTCCAGAGTTGTTTATCTTTACAAAATTTTTATTATTATATAAATTGTTTCCCGGCTTCTGCTCCCTTCACACTATATCAGTTCATACAAATCTTCTCTGAAACTATCCCCGTCATCATTTCTCACAGAACAGTAGTCTTCCATTGCATTTATATACCATGACTCACTTAGCCATTCCCTACCTGATGGGCATTCCCCCAGTTTACAATGCTTTCCCACCATAAGAAAAGAGCTGCTATGAATATTTTTGTACATAAAGATGCTTTGCTCCTTTCTTTGATCTCTTTGAGGTATAGAACCATTAACAGTATCACTACGTCAGAAGGAATTCACAAGAACCAGGAGAACATTGTACACGGTAACAACGTTGTGTGATGATCAACTATGATACACTTAGCTCTTCTCAGCAATATAGTAACCCAAGACAAGTCCAAAAGACTCAAGGTGGAAAATGTCCTCCACATCCGGAGGAAAAACTGATGGAATCTGAATGTAGATCGAAGAGCTGATTTTTACTCTCTGGTTTTTTGTGGTTTTTAATTTTTCTTGTTTGTTTTTTTACAGCATGACTAATGTCGAAATGTTTTAAATGATTCATGTGTATAATCAACAACAGTTTGCTTGCTGTCTTGGGGAGGGACAAGGAGAGGAAAGGAGGGAGAAAAATGTGGAACTCAAGATCTTGTAAAAACTGAATGTTGAAAATTATCTTTATGCGTAATTGGAAAAAATAAAATGCTATCTACACTTGATAAAAAAGAAAGAAAACCTTACTTTAGAATTTGAAAAAAAAGTTATGTACACTTTAATAGATTTTGAGGCATAGTTCCAAATTACAAATTTTATGTAATCAAAATTATCCATTTTCTCTCCTGTGAAGCTTTCTCTGGTTATAGATCTTCTGCTCTCCATAGATCTGACAGATAAACATCATTTGTTTAGGGTGTCACTTGATGTCTAAATCATGTACCCATTTGTAATTTGTCTTTGTATGTGTTGTGTGATGTTGGTCTATCCGTAGTTTCTTCCAGACTGTTTTCCATTTTTCACAAAAGTTGTTGAATAGTGACTTCTTGCCTCCATATCTGGGATCATTAGTTTTATCTAATACTAGGTAACTGTGCTCTTTTGCTTCCCACATATATGTATATCAAATCTGTTCCACAGATCAGCCATAGCTTTGTAGCATATTCTTAACGTGGGATTGATTCATTTTTTAATATTTTGAATAATATTAATATTACACAATATAAAACATAAACCTTTTAAAATATTTTGATAATTATATTTCAATATACTTAATTTTCTTTGTAATCTATTTATTTTTATACATTTAAAAACATCATTCAGGGAAGGGATCCATGGGCTTCACCGGATTGAGCCACAGGGCCTAGGACACAAAGAAGGCTAGGAATCCATGGCTAGGAATCCGTGGCCTAGATCATCTCTGAGGTCCCTTTCAATTTCTGTGAACATTGAGTCTTTTCCTGAGCAGCCAGATGGGGACAGTGTCTAGAAAACTAGGCCAAGAGTCAGAAAAACCTGAGTTCAAATTCAGCCTCAGACACTTACTAGCTGTGTGACCCAGGACAAGTCACTTTACTCCACAGGGTTGTTGGGCAGATCAAACAGGATTAGCACAGTACCTTGCACGTAGTAGACACTGTAAAAATGCTAGCTGGCCATCGGCAGAAACATCATTGTTGTAACTGTTACTGTTATGATTTCTTGTTTCAGATTGGGAGGCTCAGACTGAGACATGGGACCAGGGAAGGAATTTCCATAGAAGAAGGAGTATGGAAAGTGCAAACAGAGGGGACCGCCAGGAATGCTGACCGGGAACCTGACTTTGGAGCAACCTCTAAACCTGGAAACAAATCCTTCAACCCTGCCCAGAGTCGGTCTTTTTTTCCGGAATGTGATTGTAGCCCAGTGGCCCTCCTCCATGAGCAGGCTCAGCCAAGTGAGTCAGGCCAGGCGTGTAATGAGCTGGAGACATGTATCCATCTGAGGTTAAACCCAGTAACATATGGGCAAGATCCCCTGGGAGAGAAACCCTTTGAGTGTCATAGCTGTCGGAAAAGATTTACGTGGATTCCTGCCTTAGTCGACATCAGAAAAGCCATGCTAAAGTGAGTGTGGGAAGGACTTTAGTCAGCGCTCTTACCTCAGTGAGCACCAGAGGATTCACACTGGTGAGAAGCCCTATGAATGCAATGAGTGTGGCAAGGTCTTCAGGCAGCGATCCACCCTGATTCGACACTGGAGAATCCACACTGGGGAGAAGCCCTGTGAATGTCATGAGTGTGGGAAGGCTTTTATCCAGCAAACCAAACTTACTGAGCATCAGAGAATCCATACGGGAGAAAAACCCTTTGATTGTAAGAACTGTGGTAAATTCTTCTCGAGGAGATCACACCTGATGCAACACTGGCGGCGTTGTACCAAGAAGAAACTCCAAGACCACAAGTCTGGCAACACATTTGAGGAGAGCTGTGACCCTCACCATCCAGAGAGAATTCTCACTAAGGAGAGCTCTCATGGGTGTAATGCATGTGGGAAATCTTTTAGACAGTGAGCCTCCCTCCTACAGCACTGGAGGAGTCACACTGGAGAAAAGCCCTATGAATGTCACCTGTGTGGCAAGGCCTATGGGCGGTATTCGGCCCTGAGTGATCATAAGAGAATTCACACAGGAGAGAAGCCTCATCTGTGTATGCAGTGTGGGAAGACCTTCAGCTGGAGCTCAGTGCTCACTCAGCACCAGCGAATACATACAGGGGAGAAGCCTTATGAGTGCAGTGAATGTGGGAAGGCGTTCAATCGGAGTTCTAACTTTTTTCTGCACCAGTGAATTCACACAGGAGAAAAACCCTATCAGTGCAAGGAATGTGGCAGAACCTTTAGCTGGAGCTACAACTTTTCTCTACACCAGAGAATTCACACTGGAGAAAAACCTTATGAGTGTGGTGATTGTGGGAAAGCCTTTAGTCGGAGGTCCAAGTTTTTTCTACATCAAAGAACTCACACCTGAGAAAACCCTCTGAATGTAGGCGAGTGCCTCTGTGGGCTAGAAACACAATAAGGGGCCCTGGACGTGTGATGGAATTATGGGACATCAGGATGATTGAACCAAAGGCCAGTCTGGGAGACGGCCCGCCTTAGGTTGGCAGCTAACTGCCCTGTGGGGGGAGCGGGGAGGGGTTTCCCCAATCTGACTGATCAAGAAATGCAGGGCAAGAAGAATGAAAAAATGAGCACTTACAAATGCAGTAATCATGAATTGTCTTTAGTGGGTGTGACACCTCTCCTGGCAGCTCCTGGAGAGTGAGGGGAGGAAGGATGAAGCAAGGTGTGTCTTCAGGCCAAGTCTGGAGGAAGGTTGGGGGCTGGGTAGATCAGTTCCGGCTACTGCTAGCCACCCCAGGCCCCAAGAGCCATCAGGGTGATTCCTAAGCAGCCCCAGTGCATCCTTCCTGGGCTCAGAACCCTGACTTGGCCCTCAGGGAGGTCTCCTCTGGCTATCAGAGCTGCCCTTCAGGGTTATGAAGGGATTTGCAGAACGACACTGTTATGGAGCTAACGTGGAAATAGGCTTTGCCTATCAGATGTATCATTGACATAGTGACCCTTGAGGGAGGGAGAAAATTGGGAACTCTAAATTTAAAAAAAAAGTCATGTTCAAGGATAATATTTTTAAAAAATCTTGCGAGATGTGTGTTCTTATTCTCTCCATCTTACAGATGAGGAAATTGAGACCAGGTTGCCAGCTAGGTGGCTTATGTATAGAACACTGGACTTGCGGTCAGAAAGACTGCTGCCAGCCGACATTTTTACTAATTCTGTGGCCCCCTGCCTGAGTTTTCTCATAAATAGGAATTGATCTCTCCTAAGATGGTGCTTGTGGGGATTAAATGAGATAACATGGAAAGCCCTTTGCAGACCTTAAAGCACATTTAGGGTAATTGTCAGCTGTTAACCCAGAACCCAGAGCTGGAAGGGACCTGTCTCAGAGGTCTCAGGTATAAACTACCTCAGCTAGAATCTGCTTCCTCATGTCCTGACAAGGGGCCCTCCTGCCTTCTCTGGACAACCCCCACCTGCAGCTTCCAGTGACGAGGAACCCATCCAACTTGGGAATAATTCAGAATCATTAGGAAAAGAGAGGGGAAGGAGGAAAGGGAGAGAGGAGAGGGAAGAAAGGGTGAGAGAGAAGGAAGAGGCAGAGAGGCTTCTGCAGTGACAACTCTTTATAAATGCATAACGGACACAGAGAAGGAGCTCCTTGGCTAGAGCCACAAGCAAGTTAGTAGTAGACTACAGAAGTGGTTTTTAACAGCTCTCCATCAGACTCTGAGCTCTAAACCATAGGATGAGTTCAGTGTTTTAAGGATTAGTGAAGTGTGGGAAAAGATCCTACTTCTCCATGCCTTGGTAGATGGTATTTGTGAATCTCTGCGGCCAAGCTGCTGATAACAGGCCTGTCTATACAGAGCAAAGCTAGTGCCCACAAGACACATTCAGACATTGCCACTCCGAGTTTCAGAACCTGCTTGGTTGGACCTGCCTGAGTTTGTACTCTGTTGGCATAGCCACTGAGAGCCCACAATTGCCTCTGTAGCATAAGGAGACCCTGAAAGAGAGCATTAGAAGTAATACAAGTAAAGTTTGGGATCTCTTCTTTGGAAAAGACCTAGCTAGCCATGCATTGTGAGTTCAACTGAGGTGTCAACTATTATCTTTCCTTTATATTTTATCTCATTTTCCCCTTGTCTTTTTTGAATATATGTCGAAATCTCCTTGGTTTTTTGGATTTCATTTCCACTTCTTTAAAACACAGATGTTGAAGTAGCTTAGCAGAGAGAGGGCTAACTCACAGTTCCTGGTTACTGGAAGTCTGTTCTTGAGTCCATAGGCAGTAACCTCTGATTCAAGGGTTCCCACTTTCTGAAGCTGTCTCCTCCCATGGGTGACTGGCCTTCTATAACCATCTGCCCTAAGCTATACCAAGACTTGACTCCTTTCTCACCAAATGCTACTTTCACAATGAACACGTTGTTCATTTGTTTCTATTGTGTCTGATTCTTTGTGACTCCATGCTAAAGAGAAGTGCTGACTGTGACCAATGTGGGAAAACCTTCAGTCACCACTTGGAATCCTAAGGAGGAGACTTCCCCAGGACACCTAAGAGACTCCATCCTGGAGTGGAAGCCCAATGGATTTAGTGAATGTGGGAAAGCTTTGAATCTCCAGTTAAAGGTCAGCCCTTGTTCAATGCCAGAAAATTCACAGCAAAATTCATGTTAGTAGGGATGTGTCTTTAAATATAGGTATGAGTACACAAAAAAAAGCAAAAAGAATCTAAGGTTTCTTAAGGACATATATACGTCCGCCTGACTTACTCTGGGTGTAATAAATTACTAAAAGAAACTTTATTTCAATAGGGCTTTCATAGTAAATGCTGTCCACAGCAACCCCAGTGAGAGGGGGCCTCAGTGAAGGCCTTTATTTTGAACCAAATATATCAACTGGTAAAATAATAAAGGTAAAACCATTGTCTGGGGCTCATGAGTGATAGCTTTAGTAGAGTACCACAAACCTGAGCTAGTCATCCTTGAGGGGGACCAGTCTGAGTTGGAGAGTACCCCATAGGGAACACATTGACAAAAGTTTTTGCAAACAGACAATTCCTTTGTGTGGGAGCCAAAAAAGGGCATATTTTTGAAGGTTCTATTGTATTTTTATTCAGTTAAATTATTTCCCAATTATGTTTTTCTAAACATTCATTTTTTTTTATTTTGAGTTCCAAATTCTCTCCCAGCCTTTATCCTACTCATTGAGAAGGCAAAACATTATGATACCTATTATACACACTGTACACATTTTTGTAAATCTATTCAGTCCACAAAAGTGCATTATGATAAGCCAAGTGTCCTACAAAGCTGTCAAGAATTTCATGAACAAGAGAGGAATTTGTAGCCTGGTGAGCACTGCCCCGAGAGAAAGCATTTGTATCCTTCCAAACCCTAGTCTCCTAGAGTGGGAAGAAACCCATGAGGTTCTCCCTTCCACCCTCCCATTTTCTGCAGAAGACCCGTCTTCATCAGACTTTTCAGCCGCTCATTCCTGGAGATTTCTCCTACCCTGGGATTTTGTGTTCTCCGACAGCTCTCCAAATACACTTGATTTTTCTTTAATTTTTTAAAAATTATGAACTTAACCACCAGCACCAGTGTTCCAACATATATGTGTGTGTGTGTGTGTATACACATATATATGTGACACATGCCCATGAAACATGAGTAGTATGTCCACATGGATTGTCTAAATGTACAGGTGTGGCTTGTGGGTGGCATGGGTGGATGTGATATGAGACCTGGCCTCCTTCTTCAGACGGTAAGGACCAAGGATAGTGCCCATACCTACAGCACATTAGTAGGATGTGT
Organism: Potorous gilbertii; assembly: GCA_028658325.1. Classification (NCBI taxonomy): domain Eukaryota; kingdom Metazoa; phylum Chordata; class Mammalia; order Diprotodontia; family Potoroidae; genus Potorous; species Potorous gilbertii. The sequence continues at coordinate 13,161,497 of CM053771.1, read as the reverse complement.
GGGAGGGAAGTTAGGCAACCGTCAGGAGCACCTGCAGGCTGGGACCTCTTTTCTCCAGTCTCCAAGATGGGACTATTCCAAGAATTATAGCTATCTGCCTCCCTTAAATACTTCTAATCCGGGTCAGACCAAAAGTCACTTCCTCACTTGCTCTTAAAGGGGAAAGAAGAAGACTCTTAGTTTACACTCACCAGCATGGCTCCACCCCTCCAAATTCTGGCTACGCAAGAGACCATCACAAATAGTGGGTAGCTAGTAAACCCATTTATGTGAATAAAATAACAGAAATCAAAGATGTTTTGTAGATTAGAATATACCCTAAAATACACAGCAGAGAAGTAACTGAGAGGGGGGTATCAGTTCAAGCCAGGAGAGTCCCAGGAGGTCCTCTAGCAGTGGACATGCTGAGGAGCTGGCTTCTGCTTTATGACTGGGGGTGGGGGGCGCTGAAAGAGGAGAGGTCTATTTGTGTGGAGGAAAAAGGTCTGGGAGAAAGAGAGGGTTCACCATATATGGGAGCCTGAGCGGATCGGAACGCTACAGAGGAAGGGGGTGTGCCTGTGCAATGTTCCAGGGAGGGGAGCACGTGCTCAGTACTGGAACTCTCTGAGCGTCCTGCGCTCTGAGGTCGTTTCCCCCGCGGAGCCCCTCCCACTCTCGCCCCGCCTACATCCCCACCCCTTAAAGGGCCAGGCACCTCCGAGTCCGCGCGACCCCGAGTTAGAATGAAGCGCCTCCGCGCGCAGCCCCCTCCCCTTTCCCTTTTCAGAAGCTAGTGTCCGCAGGTAATGGGGGGCCCTAACCGCCTTAAAGGCCGGGTCCGCCCCTCGCCGCCACCCGCCCCTCCCCGCTCCCCAGCGGGTGGTCAGGGCGAAGGCGGGGCTTCTCGTGGCCCTGCCCGTCCCCGGCCCGCGCTTAGGGATCCAGGGTCCGAGCCCTGCGTTTGGCCGAGGTGCTGGAGCCCGGGTTGGAGCCCCTGCCTCTCTCCTCGTGTCCCGCTCTGGCTGTGCTCTGGCCTAGGTCGGACAGACAGTCAATACACCCGCGTGCCGGGCGCTGGCCTCGGAACAAAGGCGCACCCTGAGCCTTGCCCCCGGGGAGCTCACCGTCTAAAGTGCCACAGCCCCAGAAGACTGGAGCTGATCTGCAGGGGGAGAGCCTCGCCATCCGGAAAGGCTTCCCAACGGGGGGCGGTGTGAGCTGGGGTGTAGAGGAGACCCAAGGGGACGAGGGAGGTAGAAGAGGTTACCCAGCGCTTTGTGGAGGTGATGGGCAGCCGTGGGAGTCTGTCCAGTAACATGGTCCCACGTGCACTTCAGGATATCGCCACGATGGCTGAACTGGAGGCACCCTGGGGGGGTGAGGGTGTTCACCAGGGTGGGGGCAGGGGACAGAAGGGGTGCACTGGAGCGCTGCTGCAGAGGTGAAATCGACAGGCCTTGGCACCGTACTGGATGGCGGATCGGTATGAGAGAGTGAGGAGTCCAGGAAGACTCCCGGGTTGGGAGCCTGGGGGATGAGGAGGATGGGGGCTCAACAGTAATAGGGCGGGTAGGAGGGGCCTCTATTTAGTGCAGTGGGTAGAGTGCTGGTCCTGAATTCAGGAAGACTCCCCTTCCGGAGTTCAAATCTGGCCCCAGACGCTTGCTAGCTGTGTGACTTGACTCTGAGCAAGTCATTTCACCCTCAGTTTCCTCATGAGCTGGAGAAGAAGATGACAAACTACTCCAATATCTTTGCCAAGAAAACCCCAAATGGGGTCACAGAGAACAGGACACAACTGAACAATGACAAAAGGAGGCAGGAGGGAGAGTTGCAAGGGTGGGACTCTAGGTCACATGTGGCCCTCTAGGACCTCAAGTGCAGCTCTTAGACTGAATCCAAACTTCACAAAACAACCACATGTGGTCTCAAGGCTGCAGATTCCCCATCCCTGGGGAAAAGATAACGTGTACAATTTTGGACATGTTAAGTTTGAGATGTCTACTGGACATCCAGTTCTGGTTGTCCGAAAGGCAATTGTAGATCCAAGATTGGAAGTCAGCAGAGAGATTGATTAGGGCATAGGGATGGGAACTAGATCCATGGGAGCTGAGGGGATCCCCAAGTGACATAAGACAGAGGGAGAAGAGGGCCCAGGACTGAGCCCTGAAGGCCACCTTTGGTGGGAGGGCATGATCTGGAGGAGGATCCAGCAAAGGAGGTGGTGGAGGAGCAGTCAGAAAGGGAGCAGGAGAGGGGAGTAAGCCAAAAAACTGGAAAGAAAAGTTATCAAGGGGGAGGGAATGATTGATCCACAGTACCCAAAGCTGCAGAGAGGCTGAGGAGAGAGAAAATGCCACAGGACTTGGCCACCAAGAAATCATTCATAATCCCAGAGGGAGCATCTCAGTGGCACGATGAGGGGAATAGCCAGAGGATGGAAGTTAAACATGAAAGGAGAGGAAGGCCAGCATCATAGATGGCTTTCTTGAGTTTAGCCACAGAAGGGAGGCAAGGCATGGTAATACAGCTAATGGAGAAGGATCAAGTGACGAAGGAGATATGGGTGTTTGTGGGAGTTCTAGATTAGGGAGTCTGTGTGCCACCTGACCCAGGGAGAAGTTTGAGCCACCTGGAAGTGGGAGAGAGAAACGGCAGTGGTCAAACAGCCCCAGGAGTTCTCTTGGGTTTGGATCTGTGGTGCTGACACTTTGCCTGGCCTGCATCTTGACTCAATCCAAACCATTTGAGGCTAAGAACCAAGCCTGGGCCCCTACTTTTCTGGTCCCTGGGGACCTTTCCCCAGGCTCCCTTCCTCTCCTTTCTTCTCCTCTTCCTACTAGGGATTGCTACTGTGGAATTTGGACAGACTGAGCCAGAAGCATCCAGTGAGCAGAGCTTTTGGCAGAATTAAAGGAGAGTTACTGGTGAGTAAGGCCTCAAAAGCAGGGGAGGCAGGCCCTCTACTCTGTGTGTGAAGTGGGCTGGCTTCTCCTCCCAGGAGCCCTAACTTCTGTTCTTAGAGGTGCCTTGTGCAATCCTTGCTGGAAGGGGGAATGTCCTCTACTACATCATCTCCAGTGACAGGGAGCTCACTCCTTGGGACCCAGCAGGGTGTCACAGAGAGGAACCTGTTCTCTAGACTTGAGACAGCTGAGTTCAAGTGAATTTTTCAGCCCCAATCACAAATCAAACCATCCCCTGAGAAATGGAAGGGCTTTTGTCTGTACTGGTAGAGGGAGAGACAGTTGTGATGAGAGCACATGGCCCCCTGGTGGGTCACTGGGTTCCCTCTTTCTGTCACTCCTTGCCCCATCCCCCGCCCCCTGACTCTAGGTGGACATAGAGGTAGCACCTGAGCTCGCTGGCAGAAGCAGTAGACCTGGACCCCGGGAAGTAAGAGCTTGCAGGGGAGACAGTGAGAGGGAGATGAAAAGAGATGGAGCCTCTAGGATTCTGTGACTTTGGACAAATCGGCAGTCTCTGAGTCTCACTGGTCTCCTCTGTGAAAGGGGCACAGTTAAAGAGAAGAGGGTGATTAACCCTGTCATTACCTTGAAGGTCCACACCTGAAGAGGGACAGTAAAAACCTGGACACAGAGGAAGGCAGCCAGGACTGGGGAGGAGCTGGGGCCAGGCCCTAGAAGAAGCCAGCAGAGGGACTGGGGCCTTGAGAGGGAACAGGAAGAGACTGTCCCCTGGTGGAGTAAGGGGCTCTGGAGTGGAGCTGTCCTCTAGCAGGTTGGGCCTCTCCTTCAGCTACAGGCATTGGAGGGGAGCATTTGAGAACAGAAGACCTAGGTTCACATTCCGTATATCGAGTCTTTTCACTGTCAAATGAAAGGGTAGGATCAGGTGGCCTCAGATCTAGATCCAGGACCCAGTAATCTTTTATTTATTTGAGGCAATCAAGGTTACGTGACTTGCCCAGGATCACACAGCTAGGAAACATCTGAGGCTAGATTTGAACTCATGTCCTCCTGACTCCTAGGCCAGTTTTCTATCCACTGTGTCACCTAGCTACCCCAGACCCAGTGACCCTTAACAAAGGGAGCTGTATGAAATGGCCCCTTTCTGTGATCTGGAGGAGGTTTGTCTCTGGCCGATGGCTCTTGGCGGCTGCCAGACCAAGCTCTTGACCTTCCAGAGACCAGGTCAGATCCAGCATCCTCACTTCTCTGGTCTCAGCTGTCCTTGCTCTGAAATGAATGGCTTGGTCTTGAGGCCAAGGTTCTCTTGAAGGGCTGAGCCTTCCTGTCTGAGGCCTTCCTAGTCTCTTGAAGCCTACATGTGTGTGAGACGATGTTCTTGGACCCCTGCAGGTTCTGGATAGCAGACATTTAGAAAGGACAAGGATGGCTGAGAATAAGCTTGTTCCTGAGTGGAAACATATGAAAAAAATGATCAACAATGTCTTGAATAAACGCATGGTAAGACTAGACTAAGGCCTTATGCAACCTTTCATCTAACACTTATTAAGCGCCTACTGCATTCAGAAGCCCAGGCCCCCAGCCCCACTCCAGGAAGGGAGGACCCCAAGGTGCAAGTTCCTTATTCATCACAGAGGACAAGGCTCAGCCTGACTGTCCTGCTGCAAGGGCAGGAGATGGTTCTGTCCAAGCCTCAAGGCCTGACAAGGGAACGGCAGGGAAACCTGAGACGTGGTGGGTGAAGGGAGCACTGGGCTGGGACTCAGAAAGCCCTAGGTTCTAGTCCCACCTCCGGCTCCAGGCAGTCACTCCACTTCAGGGCCTCAGTTTCCTAGAACGAGGCATTTGGACTTGCTAGTCCCCAGTGTTCCTCCTTCCAACCCTAAAACCAGGATCCTGTGGGTGTTTAATCTTTTTTTCTGTGGTGGTGAGACAATAGATGATGGTTTGATATAAGGAGGTAAGGGCTGCCTCTGGAGGGCGTCAGCTCCCCATCTGCCCCTTGAAGTGGCTGTGGAAATGGGGATTCCTGACAGGCTGGACTGAATGGCCACTGAAGGCAGCCTTCTGAGGCCCTGGACTGCCCAGGGGTCTCCTGAGCCCTGAGTGGGGTGGAATAGACAAAAATCAATTCAGCAGCACCTGTGAGGCCCTTCTACATGCAGGCCCTGCATGGGCAGGTGCTGGAGATACAGAGAAAAGAATGAGACAGTCCATTCCTGCTGGGAATACTAGGAAAAATGAAAATCCTCCTTGCCCTCATGGGGAGAAGTGGCAAGTACCCAGAGAAGAATGCAAAGCATGTCATCTAAGTTGACATTTCAATAGGGCTTGAGGATCCAAGTGTTTTACCTGGAACCTCTCCTCTGAGTCCCAGCCATGCCCCAGCAGGGAAAATAAACTTAGGAATTTGGCGGGGCAAAGGAGGATGGTACCAGGAATTGGAAGGAGGAGTCAGGCAAGGCCTCATCCAGTTTTGAGGTCCCATAACACCATAGCACTAGGAGGGGATGTGGACATGGCCTCCTGGTCCTCAGATCCCCAGAAGATTGTCAGAGGGGAAGTAGTAGGAGATCCTTATTTTACAGAGAAGGAAACTGAGGCTCAGTGACTTGTGCAATGTCACACAGAAAAATAGTAGAACTGATATCCAAGCCCAGGCTCTCTGACTCCAAACCTAGCAACATTTCCACTGGGCCCCAGAACCTCCTCATTTTATGAAGGAAGAAACAGGCTCAGAGAGCAAAAGGAACTTCTCCATTCTTTCAGACATCCATGGTGCCTAAATCTCCCTAACCCCCCTCCCCTCCACTTCCAGGCTCTCATTCTCCTTAGTATCTTTAAAAATCAAAGCTGTTATAGGAGGCCCCCAAGACCAGCATGACATGAGCCTCAGTGGCTTCCTAGGGAAACTTGATTCTTGTGGAGGTGGGGCCCACATTCCTGGTTAGACTCCATCCAAGAAAGATTGGATCCTCAGTGGTCAGTGTGTCTGTGCTGTTTGACCCCCAAGAAATGGAAGCTTGGGGGCATGGCCTATTTCATTTCACCCACCCTCCCAATCCCTTAGGCTCCCCATCTAGGAGTCATCCTGGACTCATCCCTTTCTCTCACTCCCAGAAACAACATGGCACCAGGTGCACCTGGTGCAGACCCTCATCCCCTCACCCTTAGACCACTGCAGTAGCTGCTGGAGTGTTAACCTGCCTCCATTCAGCCACTCAAGTGATCTTCCTAGAGCACAAGTCCAACCAGATCATCCCCTCCTCAACAACTTCCCCTGGCTCTCTATCACTTCCAGGAGCAAATACAAAGTTCCCTGCTTGGCATTCCTAAATTGCACCTTCCTACCTTCCTAGGCTTTTGGCCCTAGGCTGCCTTCTAGTCACTCTGTCATCCAGGGACACTGGACTTCATGCTCCATCCCCCAACTCCACCCCTTTGCCCTGGCTGTTCCCCAGGTCAAGCACACCATCCTTCACTTCTGCCTCTTAGCATCCCAAGCTTGAGTGCCACCTCCTGAGGCCCATCCAGTGACTTGGTCACTTTATGCATTTATTATTTTTATATATATCCACAGGGCATATGTTTATCTAAAAATGATACATATTTTCAAATCACTAAGTGTCTCCTAAGCCCCTTCTATATGCCAGAAGTTCTGACAAGTGCTGGAGGTACAAGGACAAAGGAAACCAGCCCTGCTCCCCAAGTTTTCCTTTTCTTGGGGGTCAAGCAGCACAGATATGCCCACCACTAAGGGTCTGGCTTTTCTTGGATGGAATTTGGGCCCCACCCCCAAAAGGATCATGTTTCCCCTGAGGGCCACTGAGGCTCAGGGAGGGGTCAGGCTTGGGGGCCTCCCACCACAGCTTTGGTTTTTAAGGAGACCAAGGAGAACAGAATCCTGGAAGTGGAAGGGAGGGGAGTTAGAAATTTTAAGCACCATGGATGTTTGAAAGAATAGGGGAGTCCCTTCTGCTCTTGGGGCCTCAGTTTACTCCTCTATCTGGCTAAACTGTATTACTTAAAGTTCTGTGTGCAGGGGCAGGACTCGGAGGTTGGGTTGGCACTGTTGACAGCCTGAGGTACTGAACCAGTAAGTCTGAGCTTTGTCTTGCAGGCCATGACAAGCTATGGAAGATCTTTGAGTAGGGGAGGGATGTGGTAAGAAGGAGATGACTTAGGCAGTTTGGATTGGAGGGAGGGAACCCAGATGCAGGCTGTTCCAAAAGTCCAGATGAGATTGGAAGGTCTAAGCTAGGGCGATGTGTGCTATGGGCATGGAGTGAAGGGGATGGATATAAGAGATGATGCTGAGAATACTACATGTGGAGTCAAAGCTCATGAGTTCATATCCTAGCTCTGCCACTGGCTACTACACAGACAATTTACTTCTCTGTGGATTTCCAGTCTTCTCAGCTCTCCCCTGAGAGATGATAGAAGTTGAAATATGATCCATACCCAGGAGCCGGACGGGGAGATGTGTGAGCCACAGTGGAGCTGAAGGGGAGGGAGGCTTCCTGGAGGAGCAGCCCTTGAGTTAGGAGGTTGGGGAGGAGGATGAGAAAGAGGAACAGGCGACTCACCCAGCACCTCTTCTCCAGCAAAAAGGGTTACGGCCAGATGCCGTGATTTCCCTGAGTGACCATCCTGAGACTGTTTTCTCCGAGTCCTGCCGCCCCCTGAGAATGCCCACCATCTGCCACTATTTCACTGATGCCCACTACTACGCCTCCCTGGGCTGGGTGAAGGGGAAGGAGATCACGGTGAGTGTGCCCAGCTTCTAGCTCACGCTCCTAGGGAGCAGGTCGGGGAACAGCCAAGCCAGCCATGGTGAGGCCCCTAAAACTGTCAGCCTTGGGTGGTTTAGCCCAGGAAGGCAGTACCAGGCATTACAGGGAGGATAAACTTATTAGCAGTAAGTAGAATGGGGGGAATGGGGCTGCCATGACCACTCCTGAAAGGTCACTCCATCCTACTCCAACCAAGTTCCTTCATTCCCCCTCCCCCCAGTGCCTCATTGTACTTCCTTCATCTCAGCATCCCAGAATCTCAAGAGTTGGAAGGGAACTCAGAGTCCTTCTCATTCAGCCAGTGCATGCCTGGGCATCCTGTCTGCAACCTCAGTCCAAGGGGTTCTCCAGGCCAAGTTGGAGATTTCTGTGCTGGCTGCCTTCTGGGGCAGCCGGCAAGCTTAGGAAACTTTTCCTTGCTTCTTGTGCTGCCCCTGGTACCAAGGAGTTCAAGTCTGAGCAGTCTTCCAAGGGACTGTCCTACATAAATGTGGCTGTCAGGCATCCTCTAAGTCACTCCAGTCTTCTCCAGCTGATCCTCATGTGCAAGACCCTGAGGCCCATCAGCATTCCAGTGACCTTGCATTGAACTTCCTAAAATGTGATGCCCAGAATTGGGTGTATTTCTGTAGATGGGAACTGACCATGGGGCAGTTCACAACAGAATTGTCCCCTCCATACTCCTAGGCATTTCACCTCCCAACATACAGCTCGAAATTACAGTAGTTGTCTTGAATGCTGACTCGCATGATTGCCAAAAGCAGAGCTTACAGCCCTCTGGGAAGTCCAGAACATTGGTTGTAGTCATTGTTTATGTGAACTATACTTCCCCCATCTTGGACTTAGACATCTGGAACCCAAGGCTATTCAATTGCCTTGTGTTAAATTTTGCAAGATATTCTAGCCTGCCCAAATCTTTGTGAATCTTGATTCTTTCATCCCAGAGTGTTTACTGTCTCTCTTGACTTGATGTCATTGGCAAATTAAATAAAGATGCCTTCTCTGTATTTTCCAAGCCATTGATAAAAATACAAACTGGCCCATGGCCAAAGAAAGATCAGTCTATAGGGTTGATAATGAGGGGGTTGGATGAATGGCCCCTGAGACTCTTCTAGGTCCAGAAGTGAGGTTCTATGGTCCTGCTCCACCAGTTTAGTCCGACAAAGGACAAAGGGCATGACCTATTTTTTAAAATAGTATTTTTCCCAATTACATGTAAAGACATTTAGCACAACCTACTTCTGATGTGAATCAACAAACATTTATTAAGTGCTCACTGTCAAAATGCCCACCACCAGGCATTGTGCTACCTAGGTTCTGGGGATGCAGGTACAGAGAGTAAAATGAGCCCCACTCACAAGGAGCCAATGCAAGGTAAGAAAGACTTATATCCTGTGGTGGTAAAAGATGAAATGAGTGAGAAAATGAAGGTTTGAGCTTCTGAGTATAGTGATTTCTTAAGCAGGGCATGCCAAGTGCCCAACAAATTGGGACCAGACCCCTTCCTCAGCTTAGGGCTGGACCCCAAATACAGAGGGAGATAGATTTTTATACATTAAAAAAGTCAAGTAAGACCAATTAATTAAAAGGAAACAATACAATATTAGGTAATCTGGTTTCTAATTGGGTGAAAGGTTAGGGACTTTCCATTTGAGAAGAGGAACATGAATAGTTGCAGTACTCAGAAATCAGAAAAGGAGGGATCTCACTACCCAAAGTGTCTGTAAAACCATCAAAGGAACATGGAAACAATGACTGATTTATCAATATGGGGCCAATTTTCAGATAAGATATATGGGCTTCTTCACACCAGAGGTCCTCCCTGAACATACCCTATAACCCCTTTCAGGGCTGCTTTTCACCTTCAGTGTCCACCTGGTCCATCCAACTCTTACCTGTGGCTCCAAGCTTTTCTGATAAACTGTTTCAGCAGATGAGCCAAATCAGCTTGAGGGTAACCAAGGGATCTCAAAACTATCAGTGAGTTAGGGGGTATCTAACCCAAGCAGGTGAAGACTTCCCCTGGTGGAATGGGTAAATGAGAACAATTTGTTCCAATGGCCATGAAGGCAGCTGAAGCAGGTGATGTGGAGCTTTCAGAGCTTGGTTAGGCATCAATGATGCCAAGGTCATTCACTGCATCCTGAGCCATTACCAGTCATCTTGATTCTGTCCTGCCACTAGAGTGTGATGACTGGAGGACAGAGTGAAGCTGACTGACTTTATGCAACTCTGCCTCATTTAAATTCAATTTACACACAAGTCAAAAGACATCACTCATACCATTTTCCTATCATATCTCAAAGTCCTGTGATGACAGGCAAGTGGTGAAGCAGTAGGTCACCACCCTGCACAAAGGTGGCCCAGACCATAGGGTCAATTCTCACTGGAAGCAGCAGTGGGACTCAACAGCCCCTGGGGTGTCTGAGCAGCCTTTGAAGGATAGCACTGCTTACCTCTTGGTGTGAGGAAGGGGGTTAGAAAAGGTGCCCTATAAATTGTCTGTTAACTCAACCCTGGCCTGATTACTGCAGCAGGTGGGGAATCCTACTCTGTGGTCGAAACACAAAAAAATGTACAATGTGTACAAAAATATCTGCAAATATGATTCCACTCACCATTGCCACATGGAACATGCACACACTAATAGACAACACAAAATCCAATGGACCTGAAAGATGAACTGCTCTTGTTGCAAGAGAACTTAACACATTGCCTCCAAATAGCAGCCCTGAATGAAACAAGGCTGACAAATGAAGGTCGGTTTACTGAAGTTGGAGCTGGAAACACATTTTTCTGAAGTAGCTGCAGTGAAGGGAAGCACTGTAAAGTTGGCATAGGTTTTGCAATCAAAACTAATCTAGTTAGCAAGCTGGTGTGCCTGCCAAAAGGAATGAATGACAGGCTCATGACAATGTGATTGCCACTTGCAAGAGAACATCAAACCATCATCAAATCATCAGTGTCCATGCTTCCACCATGACAAACCCTGATGAGGTAAAAAAAAAAGTTTATGAAGACTTATGAGACCCTTATGATCAGTGTGCCAAAAGAGGACAAGTTTATCATTCTGAGTGACTTTAATGCTAGAGTAGGCTCAGACTACCAGACTTGGCAGGGAGTCCTCGGGAGGAATGGAGTTAGAAAGCAATGGCAATGGTCACTGACTACTGAAGACTTGTATATCTCATGGCCTTCTCATAACCATTTCCCGTTTATTCCTAAATGCAATAAAATTTCATGGATGCACCCTCACAGCAAACATTGGCATCTGATAGACCATATGATTGTAGGGAGAAGAGACAGAGAAGATATGAGAGTGATGAAGGCAATGTGTGATCCATAGTGCTGGACTGATCATAGACTTATCCTTTCCAAGCTAAATATTCTCATTCATCAAAAGTGGCACCCCTAAGGCAAAATAACTGCCAGAAGAATTAATGTCAACAAATTAGAGACCTTCTCTGAGAGTCAACAGTTTGTTGCTAGCTTGGAGGGAAAGTTGAACCAATACATAGTTAGCAACAGAGGAGCAGAACAGGAGGGAGCAGCTTTCAGAGATTTGGTGTACAGCACTGCATTTGCTCATCTGGGTCAGAACACTCACAAACACCAAGACTTGGTTTGATGAACATGATGGGGAAATTCAGAAGCTGGTAAATGAAAAACAAGAACTTTGTAGGATTTATCATCAGGATAGTTCATCCATCTCTAAGAAGGCAGCATTGAATTCCATCAAAAGTAAAGTACAAGCAAAGCTAACAGAAATGCAGGATTCCTGGCTCAGTAAGAAGACAGATGGAATTCAGTTTTATGCTGATAGAAATCCAAAACACTTTTATGATTCACTGACAGCTCTTTATGGACCAAAGATCTATGGTGCATCAATGCTGATGGAGCCACATTGATTAGTGATAAGGACATGATCCTAGAGAGATGGGCTGAACACTTTCCATAGCGTTCTCAACAGACCATCATTAATCAATGCTGAGGCCATTGACCCTTTACCTCAGGTTGAAGTCAATGCCTCCTTAGCTGAACTTCCAACTGAAGAAGAGGTTTTGAGGGCCATTAGGCTCCTTTCATGGGGCAAAGCACCTGGTGCTGATTCTATTCCAGCTGAGATTTACAAGGTAGGGGGACCATTGCTCATACAAAAGCTGACTGAAATTTTCCAGGTTATATGGCAAGCAGAGGCTGTCCCCCAGGAGTTCAAAGATGCTTCCACTGTCCATTTCTATAAAAGTAAAGTCCTGTAATAATCACAGGGATATCTCTCTCTCTTAGTCTTTGCTGGCAGAATTCTTGCTAGAGTCCTCCTTAATAGGCTGATCCTTCACCTGGAGGATGGTCATCTACCTGAGAGCCAGTGTGCCTTCAGAAAGGGTCAAGAAACAGTCGATATGGTGTTTGCTGCCTGACAACTTGAGGAGACATGCCAGGAAGAGAATAGAGGTTTATACACATTTGTAGATCTGACCACGGCCTTTGACACTGTTAGTCATGATGGCTTATGGAAGTTATGTCAAAATTTGGTTGCTTGGAGAAGTTCATCAGTATTGTATGTCAATTTCATGATGGTATATTTGCCTGGGTTTTGGATAGTGGACAATGGAAGTGTCACTAATGGAGTGAAACAGGGCTGTGTGCTTGCTCCCATGATTTTTAGCATGACGTTTTCAGCCATGTTGATAAATGCTTTCAATGAGAATGAACATGGCATCAAGGTCAACTACCTTACTGATGGTAAGTTCTTCAATTTGAAAAGGCTACAAGCCAAGACCAAAGTAGAGGGAGTGTTGGTGCATGATTTTCTGTTTGCAGATGATTGTGCACACAGTGCAGCCTCTGAAGTTGAGATGCAACAAAGTATGGATCAATTCTCTGCTGCCTGTGCTATTTTGGCCTAATAATTAACACCAAGAAAACACAGGTGCTCCATCAGCCATCACCACATCATTCATGGGTGGAACCATCAGTTACAACAAATGGAGAAATTTTGAATGCTGTGGATAAGTTTACTTACTTTGGTAGTGTACTTTCCAGGGATGTACACGTTGACAATGAGGTTGATGTTTGCATTGCCAGAGCTAGCTCAGTGTTTGGGAGGCTCCGCAGAAAAGTTTGGGAGAAAAGAGGTATTAGATTGACTACCAAACTGAAGATCTATAGATCTGTTGTGTTGACTTCATTGTTGTATGCCTGTGAAACATGGACAGTTTATTAGTGCCATGCCAGGAAACTGAATCACTTTCATTTGAACTATCTTAGGAAGTTTCTGAGGATCACCTGGCAGGATAAGATACCAAACACTGAAGTCCTTGCTCGAGCTGAATTGCTAAGCATTCAAACTATGCTTCAGAGAATGCAACTTCAATGGGCTGGCCACGTTATTCAAATGCAAAATGTATACTTGCCAAAAAGACTCTTTTATGGAGAACTCACATGGGCAGGTGGCCACATGGTGGTCAGAAGAAGTGATAAACAAACAAGATCTCTCTCAAGAACTTTGGATTTGACTGTGCAACATGGAAGACCCTGGCACAGGACCACTCAGCATGGCATGTCCACATCAGAAAGGGTGCTGTGTTCTATGATCAAAGTAGAATTGAGACAGCACAAAGTAAATGTAGAATGGTGCAAATTTGGAGTATCCACCCCAAAAATTCATATGGACTATCTGTGCCCAACCTGTAGTAGAACATTCCAAGCTAGTATTGGTCTGATCAGCCACAGTCAGACACACTGAAACTTCACTTTATCATGGTGATGTCATTTTGAGATGAAGGACAACAACCAACCAACCAACTCACGAAGAGGTTCTGAATTTCATTAGCCTCCTTTCGTGTGGCAAAGTACCTGGTGCTGATTCTATTCCAGCTGAGATTTACAAGGTAAGGGAACCATTGCTCATACAAAGGCTGACTGAAATTTTCCAGGTTATATGGCAAGAGGAGGTTATCCCCCCAGGCAAGTCATGAGTTTAGTCAAAACGACAGACATTGAACAACTGTATATGCCAAGACCTTTCAGGGAGAGACTTCATCTGGGAATGGTGACTGGAGTTCACCTGGGGCAATGAGGTGCTGCTCACTCACTGTCTTTCTCCTTATCTTGAGGCTCAGTTCTGTCTGCCATTTTCAGTTCTGTTCTTTTCTGTTCTTGGCAGAGAAAAGAGGTGCACACAAAAGTGTCAAGATGCCATCACAGTTCCATCAACCATCTTGAGACGTGCTCCTCTGACTTTCTTTGATTCTCCTCTTCTCCCAATAGAGCCCTAAAGCCCCCTGTCCTCAGCTTTCCTCACCAGACTCAACTCAACTAGTCTTACTACTCCCTGACTGGTGTCCCAGCACCACACCCTGCTTTGGCCCCCAAGCTCTTTTTCCTTGCTCTAGCTGCCACAATGATGACATCAGTGTATATGCACACTAGTTTCTTTAAATGACTGCTCCTTTTCTTTCTTGTTAGAATTGATCTTCCATCTATGCTGGGGTAACTGCCCCCAGTTTTAGACCCTGGTTTCTCACCTAACCTTTCTTTGAAACCACCAAAATCTGTTTCCCAAGCTTTAGAGTGCAGGTCTGCATAGTGCTAAGGCTACAGATAGCTCACTGCAGGGATAAGAACACTGGACTTGGAGTCCAGAGAGACAAATACTGCCTCTTGTATTTACTGACTGTATGTGAGACACACAACCCTTCCAAGTCTCAATTTCTTCTGCCCTAAAATAGGGGTAGAAAGAATTATAGTGCCTGATTCATGGAGTGATTTGTAAGATCAAATGAGATTATGTCTTTAAAACACTCACAACCTGGAAAGGGCTAGGGAAGTATCTGCTAATCTGCTATTATTATTTCAGATGATCAATTCTAAGACTTCATGATCCCATTTCCCTACCCCTATGCTCACTCTGCAAATTTCCCATACATTCCATTTCAGCAGTCTCCGCCTCTTTGTGAAGGAGGAAATTATCCTTAAGGATGACTTCAGAAGTCCCTTGGTCTGCCTTGAACCTGAGCAGTTACTCCTCCAGGCTTCCTGACTCAGTGTGGGGATGTAAGGATCTGTATCACCCAGGCAATTTTCACAGTACCAGTACCAAGGGCGACTATGAATATGCCATCGTAGTTTTGAATTGCAAAGTGTAACAGACTCTCCATATAGAAGGCAGAAGAAAAGCATTTATTCAGACACCAGAAGGCCAAACCTGTCATAGTGACCAAGAAGTAAATACACATTAGCACTGCAGGGGCCAAAGCCATTCCCAAGCCATCCCCCCTATCCCAGGGCCTTCCCACAAGCAAACACTCACAAGGGTGGTGCCTGCCTCCTGCATCCTCTCTCCTCCACCCCTAATAGCTCTCACCAGCTTCTTCGCAGCTCTGCTCTAGCCTTCCTGTTCCACCCCTTCAGCAAGCTCCTCCCACCACTTAGGACTTAGGTTTCCATGTGATTTAATCAGGTCACATGGGCCTATTAATGAATAGGAAAGATCTTCCTGTTTAAATGACCATTACAGGATCTCACATGCAGTGGCCTCTGGAAACCTTTTGAGCACTGATATTCCTTCAGGGTGGAGTCAATACCCACTCAGGTCCCTGAGAGGTCTGGCACTTCAGGATTTGAGAACCTGCTCCCAGGTGAGAGCCTGGACAAGGGAACCTCTGAGCTCCTTCTAGTTCTTGAAGGATATATTGTGAATTGGGTAGAGTTTTCCAGGAAACAACCACGATTTGTAGACTGGTCAGAGCTGGGGAGGGTCTTAGGGATCATCTAGTTCAACCCCCGGTTTTACTGACATGCCTTGTTTTTACATTATATAAACATTTAAGCCTTTGGCATGAAAGGTCTCTTGTTACAAGGTAAAGAAGTTAGGTCAGATTACTAATACAATGAGTTGACCTGAAAGTACATGTAATTATTCCCCATATTTAGCACTCCTCACCTCTGGGAGTTTTTTTCTTTTTTAATGATCAAAAATCTTATTTTCTCTTTCCCCCACCCTCATCCTATTAAAAAAAAAAAGAAAAAATTGTATGAAATACACATAGTCAAGCAAAACAAATTCTCCTTTGGCTGTTCACAGTGGACTGTTGGTAAGTGTTTAACAACTGACTTTCTTTAAAAAAATGTATGCGGGCCACATTTTTAAGTTTAATCTGCTTTATTAACATTTTCTCTATTATCTTTAGTCTTGACAATCAGCAAAACAACAAATTAAGGCCTGATTTAGACCATTTACTGATATCCCCAGTGTAAATGCTCCCACTGAAAATTTAACCATTAGCTCTCATGATCCAATTCCAGTTGGTTCCAGCACACCCCAATTCACAAAATTATGTATTATCTCATGATACACCTTCAATCTGTCATGTCTGTCATGGATGGATACTCCTCTGGAGTTATGACTAGTCATTGTGTTAAACACTGTTCTTAAACTTTTCAGAGTTTGTCTTTATAGTTCTATGGTTATTGAATGCACTTTTCCTAGTTTTAATTATTTCATTCTTCCCCAGTTTGTAAAAGTCTCCAAAACTGTTTTTTTAAATCATGATATTAGAGTGCAAATGGTTGTACATCTAATCACTTCACTGAATCTGGATAAGTTCCTGCAAATCTTTCCATGTCTTTTTGAAATCATCCATTTCTTCAATTTTTTATAGCATAACAACCCTGGGAAGGCTCCATCATATTCATATACCATTTTCCCCAACTAATATGCCACAGGTTTTTCTGTCACCACAAAAGAAACTGTTTTAATTGTTTTTGTAAATGAAGGACTTCTCCCCACCTCACTCCACCTTCCCCCTCCTCCGCCCTCCCTCTCTCTCTCTCATACATTTATTTAGAGTTGTATGCCTTTCTGGGAAGAGGCAAGTACAATGCATTAAGGTCAGTGTTATATATGTCACATGAATCTAAAGTTAACATAAACTGTAGTTTGGGAGTTATTTGGAGAGACAAAAGATGTGAAGTGGGGTGTTGCTGATATGTATTGGATTTAGTAATATTCACTTTAGTGCTGCCCTCTATAGGCGAAGAAAATGAAACCTAGGTTCTTTTTTGTCTTTTTCTTAATTCTTTTTTTCTTAATTAATTTTGTTTATTTTCAGAGTTCTACAATAACTACCACATAACTTAGATTATTATTTTCCCTTCCCTTTCCCCTACCTCCCCGCTTTGTATGTGTTCTACATATACATTCCTATTAAATAGATTTTCACTATAGTCATGCTGTTTTGAAGAATTAAATCTTTTCCTTTTTCTTTTATCACATTCAGTTATAAGTCTAGTAGTGATAGAGTCATAGGACATGCACTATTTATTAAGTTTTTGGATATAATTACAAATTTCTTTCCAGAATGGTTTTATGCCTTCATAGGTCTACCAACAAACACTGCATCAATGTGTGTTTTCCCACAGCCCCTTCCAACATTTATCATTTCCTTTTTTGTCGTCTTGACCAATCTGCTGGATGTCAGGTAGCATCTCAGCATTGCTTTAAACTTTAACTTACATTTCTCTAATTGGTGATGATTTAGAGCATTTTTATGTGACTATAGATGGTCATTGATACAATCGGAATGATTTTTTGATGATAGGTTAATTTATCTTGTCCTATAACTGCCTGAGTTTATTTTTTTTTGTCTCTGAACGCAGTTCAGAAATTCAGCCAGCTTGTAATGTGTTAAGTTTAGACATCCAGTTCTCTTGTCAATTGCTGTTCTATTCTTATGGAAAAGAAATCTATTAGCCTTGGGGATGCAGGTGGACACCAGAGAGTCTGGTCTAGTATCTTTACAACACCAAGCTATCCTTCAAGGATTCTTGGTGTGCGATCCAAAGAAGTCTGGTCCACTATCTCTAACCTTGCAGGCAAACTCAAACCATGAACATTTCTTAGTCACAGGAGAGAGAAGGAAGAGGTTGTTGCTAGCTCCTCACTCCCAATTTCCAACCATGTTGTCCCCATCTCTCTTACCTACTCTGTAACCAATCACATTGTTTTTCCCTACCTATTCAACTCTGTTCTTTGTTCTCTTGTATTTCCCCAAACTATATGCTAATAATAAAAGTGTACCTCTCTCTCTCTCTCTCTCTCTCTCTGTATGTATTCCTCTTAAGAACTGCAAATTTTGAAATATTGTCTCATTGTCATAATTATCTTTAATGGCATTTTCTATCATTTCTGTGAACTGTTGTTTGACTCAACCGTTGTTCAGGATTAATCAGTTTAGTCTCCAGTTGATTTTTTTTTTCTTTTTCTTTTCCAGTTGATTTTTAATACTTTTTACAGTGGTCCTTTATTTAACATAATTTTTATCACATTGTGATCAGTAAAGGGTATGTATAATATTTCTGCTGTTTAAAAAGTTGTTTGTGATGTTTTTGTGTCCTAAGATATGATCAATTTTTGTGAAGGTACCATGCACAGCTGAAAATATATAATAATGAAAATATATATAGTAATCATCCAAAGTCTATCACATCTAATTTTTTAAAAATTTTATTCAAATCTTTAACTTTTTTCTTGTTTATTTTTTAGTTAGATTTATTAGGCTTGATAGGGATCAATAAAAATTCTTCATTATTGTATTTATTGTTTTTTTCTCCTTATAATTAATTTAGTTTTTCTTTTAAGTGTTTAGAAGCTATTTCAAGAGTACAAGTGTATTAAGTATTGAAACTAATTCACTGTCTATATTATCTTTCAGCAAAATGTAGTTGCCTTCTTTATATTGTCTATTCTTGTTGCTTTATCTAAAATAATAATTGCTATTCCTGCTTTTGTTTGATTGTATTCAGCTGAACCCTAATAGATTTTTCAGCAACTCCTTATTTTAACTTGGGTATTAGTCTTTATGTTTCAAGTGTGTTTCTTGTAAACAACATATTGTTAGAGTTTGCTTTCTAATTCATTTTGCTAATTTCTTCTGTTTTGTGGGTGAGTTCATCCCATTTACATTTACAATTATAATTATTTCCCTTCATTCTGTTCTCTTATACTTTTTCTTTCCTAGACTTCTCTTTCCCTGTTTATTTCAAGTTATCCTTTCTCTCTTTTTCTCCTTTTAGCTTCTTCTTCCCTATCCCCTTTCTAAACTTAAGGTTTGTTTTGCTTTTGACTAATTTATCCCTGAATCTACCTTTCCTCTTATATTTTTCTTTTTCCTTTCTTCCTGTTCCTATACATGCTCCTGTTGAATTTAATATATTTCTATACCAAACTGTGGTGTGTGTGTGTGTGTGTGTGTGTGCGCGTGTGTACGTGTGTGTGCCCTGCCCTCCTGTGACCAGTTTAGATGAAAGGAAAGTTCAAGGACTTCTATCTCTTCCTTGTTTGTAGTTCTTTTTGTACAATCTGTTTGTGCTTTTGAAACTGAGAAAATTGAGAAAGTTTGATTAACTTACCAAGGACTATGCACCTCGTATAAAACAGTTGGGCTTCGTAGTCATGCTTCCCTTCTGCCAGTTCTGCTCACCACACTGCCTCTGAGTCCCTTCCCAACTCAGTACAGGATAGTATGGGATGGGATTAGGGACAAGATGAGGTAATCTCGGAGGTCACTTCCATCTCTAAACTTCTCTGATTATTGCACCATCTCATGTATACTAGGACCAGCCAAGAAGCATCAATTCCAGAATGACAGTAAAGAAACTCAATACAAATTCTCCAGAGTCTGTCTCCTCTCCTTAGCCGCACTTCCATAGCAAGTACTTTGATTGTGAGCTGCTCCAGGGAGAGATTGCTTTTCACCTCTTTTTGTATTCTCAGCATTTAGTATGGTACCTGAAACATAGTAGGCTGTTAATAAATATCAATTGACTGACTGACTGACTTACTCCTCTGGTAAGTTCAAC
Source organism: Potorous gilbertii (assembly GCA_028658325.1). Lineage (NCBI taxonomy): Eukaryota > Metazoa > Chordata > Mammalia > Diprotodontia > Potoroidae > Potorous > Potorous gilbertii. The sequence continues at coordinate 13,141,927 of CM053771.1, read as the reverse complement.
AGAATTTAGATTTGTGGAAGGAAAGAAGAGAGAGAAGGGGTGGGGGAGGAAGGAAGGAAAGAAGGAAGAGAAGGCAGGAGGAAAAGGTGGATTAAGCACTAGTTCTGTGCCAAGGGCTGGGAATGCCAAAGAAAGGTAGTCCCACCCCCTCAAAGGAGTTCAAAGTCTAATGGGAGGAAATCATATGCAAAGGGAGCTGAAAGACATTAGGGGAATCTGGGTGGAAAATAAAGGTACCTGGTTCAGAGGCATGGTTTGGAAGCCCAGAGATTGTCAGGAACAGTGTGCCAGGAGGGAAAAAGCACAAGTGAGTAAGCAAAATAAGTCAGAAAAGGTCTGAAAAACAATTAATGTAAATAAAACAAGTTAGTAAGGTAAGTTGGAAACTCATATAACTTAATGAAACAAATAAGAGGTTAGTGAGAAAAGGGGAAGAAAGAGGGTATGAATGTCATGAAATTCAATTCTATAAATGTAAAATTTTACACATTAAGTACCCCAAATCCAACTTTACAAGTATAATATGGGCAGGTATTGTTAGACTACAGTTTCTTTGACAAAGATCTGGGGGCTTAGGTGAGCTGAAGGCTTATCCAGGCAGTAGCAAGTTAAGCCAGCCAAGAGAGTTAATGTGATCTGGGGCTTCCAGAAATAGGGAGGCAAGAACCTCCCTACACTCTGTGCTCATCAGCTCTCATCTGGAGTAGTGGGACTCATTCTGGGCACCATGATTTAAGAAAGACAGGAAGAAGTTGGAACATTTCCAGAAGAGGGCAATCAGCATGGGGAAGAGCCTCAAGTCCATGTCACATGAGGAAGGATCCCTTAAAGGCACTGGAGAAGAAAGGACATGCCACATGAGGGCTGTATTCAGGAATGGTCATATGGAGAAGGGAGGGAGGATTTGGGATTTCCTGTTCCACCACAGAGAGTAGACCTCAGAGTAATAGGACACTGACTTAAAAACTTAATAACAACCCAAGGCAGAGTGGGGTGGGCCTCCCTTGTCCTTGGAGGTTTTTGAGAAGGTTCTAGACAACCACTTGTCAAAGATGTTCAATCAATGGGGGGAGGGAGCAAGGGGGAGCCTTAAAGGTCTGAGGAGTGGTTGGGTTTCCATAAGGTATCTCTGAGCTCCCTTCTACCTACAGAGATCCTTGAAATGGGCTACTGCCCCTTTTAGCCCTCTCTCCCTGCTCTGGTCCTGGAAACTCCCTTGCAGTGTTCCTCTAGGCCCTCCTCAGCCTTAGGATATGAAGAAGGAAGTTCAATAGGTCTCAAAACTGTCCCTTGTGACCTAGGACAAGTCCTCTTCACTCTCTGGGCCCAAGGAGGTGAGGCAATGGATGAGAGACACTCCCAGTAGGAAGGCCATGATCTTGGAGGGCATCTGGTATGTGAACAGGAATTCCTCAGGCCCTGCTCTCCCAAGTGGTCACCTGAGCTCTGCCTAAAAGACCTGTCCAGGACACTAGTCCTGTGCAGGTGGTTCTGGTTTTCAGAAAGGTTTCCCTACCCTAGCGCCCCAGTGTTGACTCCTCCCTGATGTCCCACTTTCCCATGTTCTCTCTTCTTCCATCTCCATTTCTGCTGAGTGCTCTTCCTCTAGCATTTCTCTTCTACTTCCTCTCTCCATCTTCTCCTGTATCTTCTTTCATGCCTCCTTCTCCCACATTTTCTGTGCTGGTTTTCTCTGCTCTCTCATCCCCTTCACCACCTCTTTTCTGTCTCTTTCTCATGGCCTCTATCCTTTCTCTCCTGTATTTCCTTATCACTTCATCTGCTGCTTTTTCCATTCTGTGCTTTTCTTCCTTTCTTTTCCTTTCCTCTCTTCTCTCTGTATGTTGTCTCCCTGCCTTGTCATTTACACCCTGATCCCTGGTCCCTTGTGGACATTCATGTTCCCCTCTACAAAAGGAGGGCATTGGGGCCAGTGATCCCAGAGGCCCCTTCAAGTCTGCCATCCTTCTCCCACCTCCCCTCTATCTTTGTCTTCTTGTAGGCAGTGGTGTGGATGCAGATGAAGGTCTATAACCATGAAATGGAGAAGAAAGTTTTCCCTATGTATGAGAAGCTGCCTCCTGTCCAGGCTTTGGTGCATGCTGGGGACCATCGGGTGCTGGCCGCTTACTGTGGGGACATGCTCCTTCGCATATTTGGAGACCATACTCGATTACTCCGCACCCTATGTGTCGTGCCCTGTCGCTTCTCCATCAACTGCCTAGCCTATGACCCCAAGTCAGAGATGCTGCTCTCTGGCATTGCTGGGGCTGTGGTCATGTGGATCATTGAGCCCACTGGGAGAGGCCTCCACCTTGCTAAGGAGGTGCTTATGGCTGGCAATGAGCTGGTCCAGGACATCTCAATGGCTGGCCCCAGTGGGAACATGGTGGTGCTCTGTGAAAGCCTAGTACGCCTCTTCAGGCGTTTTGGCAAGGACAAGTTTGAGGAGAGGAAGGTCTTCACGGCTCCCGGAAGTGGCTTACCTATCACCTGTTCTTTCACCTGCAATGTTCAAGGGTACCTCTATACAGGCAATAAAGCTGGGCAGGTCCAAGCCTGGAGCCTAGATCGGGACCATACTTTTCACCGGTTCCAGGCCCACCCCATGCCAGTGGTGTGCCTCCGCAGCCGGCCTGAGGCTCATACCCTGCTCACAGCTGGGAGAGAAGGCTTGGTCAAGGAGTGGAACCTGACCTTGGGCAACCTCCTCCGGCAAGTAAAGCTGGGGGAAGAACTGGTCAACCTGCAGTTCTTCAGATCCAAGGCCTTCTTCGCCCAGACCACTACCACCTTCTCGGTCTATCATCTGCCCTGCTTCTATCGGCTGTTTAACATCTGTGGGTCCACTCCTCAGGAGGTGCGCCAGGTCTGCTGCAGCAGCAACTCTACCCGCATCTCATGCTACACTCAGGATGGCCTCTTGCGTTTCCTGTGCCCCCTGACTGGGGAGCTCCTGGTACTGACCTGGCCCTTTGCCCTCCTGGACCAAGCCATTGACTGGACCTATGACCCTGACCGGGAGGAGATCTTTGTGACCACGGGCAAACCTGACGTGCTGGTGTTGGACGCTAGCCGCTGCCCATGTACTGCCAAGTACCTCTTGTGCGCCTCCCCAGACGCTCAGGACAGGGTACAGTGCCTGGCCTACGGGCGGCCCCAGCTGAGCCGGGGACTGGAGGGTTTAGTGTTCTGCGGACACGAGAGTGGCATGGTGCGGGTGCTATCTCAACATCACTGTGCCCGCATTGAGAAGCATTTGCACTCTGCTACGGTGCTCATGATTGCCACCCTGATGGGGATGCCCTGCGGTGCCCGAGAGAGCTCCTTCATCTGCTCCTATGGAATGGACGACTATGTGCATTTGTCCGAGGCCATCCTCGAAGGGACTGCAGTGAACCTGGTGACCCTGACTAGTATTCTCTGCAGCTGCAAGCTTAGTCACCTGATCCTGCTGCCCAAATCGGTGAGCTCTATCACTGAAGGCAATCGCCTGCGCCTCTGGAACTACCAGGACTTCCTCACATCTCCTGACAGCAAGCCAGAAGAGTGTTTCTTGGAGACTAAGCCCTTGCACCTGAACCCCATCACTTCCTTTGACGTCTGCCTTAACTTGGGTATCTTCGTCACTGGTGCTACCGATGGCACAGTCAAACTCTGGGACTTCCAGAGCACACTCTTGACCCAATTTGACTCGGCCCTCAAGTTCGGGACACTCTGCTTTGCCAATGACCGGGGTGACCTGCTTGTCGCCGTCAACCAAAGCCTTTACATGGTGTCTTGTTTGATGCTTCTCCCTAACGCTTTCTTGAGCCGCCTGATGGCCATGAACCTACCCGATACAGTGAAGGAGACCCCCAAACCCTTTGTGCCGGGCTTCTTCTTGTCCTTTAGGAGCATATCTGTGCCCCGCTACCTCTATTTGGGCAGTGGGCAGCAGAAGCTGGAAAGGCTGGAGACACTGCACAACTTCAGGGCAGTTGCCTTTGACCGCATGGTCCCCCACGTGGTGCAGGAGGGCGGAGGCCCGATCCTGGCAGCCGACGACAAGTACAGAGAGAAATACCGGCTCCGATCCTTTGCCCAAAAGACGAGGCAGGATCAGCTCCAGCAGCAGGAGCAAGCTGTGCCCTCGGTCCCCCGTGCTATCCAGTTGCTGGGCTGGGACGAAATGCACAAATTCCCACTGTTACGCAAGTTTTTTGGCCAGGGGCGAAAGTGGATCATCGCACCTGATGGCTACATTCCCAACTCGGTGGTGCGGGCTTTCCTCTGGCCGGAGGGCACCCCTGTCTTTCTGACCTCTGGAGAGCCAGAGACTTTGGAGCCAGAAGGGCTTCAGGAACCACAGGGGCTTCAGCTCGGAGTGGTGCCCACAGTGGTGGAGGAGGAATTCAGCATCCGGCCACTGTTAAGGCAGCCCCGCCTACCCTTGGCCATGCGCTCAGAAAGGCTCCCTGAAGAACCCCGTGATGTCTTCATTGATACTCGCACCAGGCTGTCCCAGAAGTTGAGCGCAGAGACCGTGGACACCATGATCCAGACCTTACTCAACATGATGACCCGCTCAGAACCAGACAAGTACAGTCAGTGCATCAATGCCCTGTCGCAAATCTTTGCTGCCTACCAAGTGTCCCCCAGTCTCCGCTCGGCCACCGCCAAACACCTGATAGATTACACCTCCCACCTCCTGGCCATCTTCCGCAAGTTGGCCTGGGAAGGACTACAGAAGCTGGGCTTCATCAGCCACCTGTTTGCCATCCCCTTGGCCTGGGGGCTCATAGACTCGGACCCCGAAGTCCGAAGCAAAGCCTGGAATCTCATCGTCAGTGTCACGGGCATCAAAACAAAGAAGGAGCTTCTCAACTTGATCCTGCGTGATGACATCTTCTCTGAGCTGAAGTAAGTGTGGTAGTGCTGCCCAGCCCTGCTTCCAACTCCTGGCCCCTTCTCACCATGCTCCCAGCTCAGAGGCTCTCCATGTCTGCCATTTTGTCTGCGAGTCCAGGCTCTGGGGTTTGGTCTATGGCCCTTCCCACCTCCAGGCTCAACCCTCTTCTAGTTCTGACACCCAACTATCTGTCCTAGGGCAGAAGGCAGAGTGTGGGGCAGAGAGAGCCAGAACCCAAGGCAGCTCCTGCCCTAGACTTGTTGTGTGCCATCATGTGTAAAAATCCCTTGGCAAACCTTAAAGGAATGAATATAAATGTTAGGCCACCTGTTTACTTGGCTTCTCTAAGCCTCCACTCTTGGATGTTCCGTCTTAAGGTCCTTTCCAAGTCTGAGGTTCCTTGCTCGGAGATGCTCCTATTCCCGACATTCCCTTTTCTAAGCCCACACACCACTGCCACCCCAGCTCTGCTATTAGACATTAGTCAGTCCAGACATTCCTAGTTCTAAGGACACACCCAGCCCTGACATCCCAGCTTTAGTGACCCTCCCAGCTGTCACCTCTAGTTCTAAGCCCTTTCCCCAAACCCAGGCCCAGGATCTCTGACAATCTCTCTTCTACTTCCTCCCCTCCTTTCCCAGCCCTGTTGTGAGGCCCCTTTCTGAGATCTGATGATCTTTGATCTTTCCTCTTGACTTTCATAGGAACCAACACATAGGAAATGAATCTCTGGATCAGATACTGGGGATTCGACCAGTGGACCTCCAGGTCCTGGCAAGTCAGGTGGATAAATACCTCCAGGAAAACCTGATCAAACAGGAAAAAGAAAAAGAATTATCGCTGTCCTTATCAGTGACAGCGTCGGAGGACATGGAGGCCACTGAGAAAACGGAGCACACTAAAAAACCTTTTGAATTGTCCAAAGAGCAACCCCCAGAGCCTGCCAAGCCTCCCAAAGCAGGCAAACGTCCTCGTCTTCGACGGGTAATCAAGAAGCTGATCAGTAAGTATGGCTGGGAACCCACGGAGGCCCAAAGGAGGAGAAGCTTTCTGTGTCCTGGAGCCACAGCACTGTAGAGAGGCCTACCCCAAGGGGAAAGGCAAAATCAAAAGACCAGAGTTCAATCCTACCTGTAGTAGTTAGTACTCATCTCCAAAATAAGTAGGTTGGATTAGGGGTTGGTTTTCTTTTTAGGCTTTAGCTTTTTCAATTAATTTTTTTTTCAGTTAATGTAAATGCCTTCTTTTCCTCTTCACTCTGTTCTCTCCTTGACAAAGAAAAGAAAAAAAGTTACAAACATGTATACAAATTCTTGTTTTGGTCATTTTCAGATACTGTGGGCTCATACATTGTGGTCTGTCTTTTTCTGCACCCTGAGTTCAGTGGTTCTTTCTCTGATCTCAAACAGCAGGTTCATCATAAGTCCTCTGCAATTGTGGTAGATCACCGAATGGATCATAGTTGCTAAGTCTTTCTCCAAAAAAAATTTTTTTTAAAAGCAGTTTATTTTTTCATTTCCAAATTCTCTCCCTCCCCCTACTTCTTTTTCTGTCCAAGGAGACGGCAAGAAGAAAGAAAATCTATTACAAGTATGTATGGTCAAGGAAAACAAATTTCCCCAATAGTCAAAGAAAGAAAGGAAAGAAGGAAAGGTGGAAGTGTAAGGAAGGAACTTCCATCTACACTCTAAGACTATCAGTTCTCTACCCCTAAGTGGATAACATGTCCTCTGCGATTGTGGTTGGGTTATTGTATTGAGGAGAGCTGCTAAGTGTTTCAAAGGTGTTTATCTTTACAATGTTATTTTTATTGTATAAACTGTTCCCCTGGTTCTGTTCACTTCATTCTCTTTCAGTTCATACAAGTCTCCCCATATTTCTCTGAAACATCCCCCTCATCATTTTTATATATATATATGTGTATTTGTAAATAGTATTTTATTTTTTCCAATTACATCTAAAGTTAGTTTTCAGCATTCATTTTTTTATAAGATTTTGAATTCCAAATTTTTATCTCCCTCTTACCCTTTACCCCAAGAAGGCAGGCAATCTGATTGAGGTTCTACATGTTCAATCATGTAAACATATTTACACATTAGTCATGTTGTGAAAGAAGAAACAACAAAAGGAAAAAGCCACACACACAAAACAAACAAAAAAAATGAAAATATGCTTCATTCTGCATTCCGACTCCATAGCTCTTTCTCTGGATATGGATAGCATTTTCCACCATGAGTTTTTTGTAATTGTCTTGGATCATTGAATACAAGCTCAGAAGAGTTAATTCTCTCACAGTTGATCATCGCACAGTGTTGCTATTATATCAATATTCTCATTCTACTCACTTCATTCAGCATCAGTTCGTGTCTTTCCAGGTTTTTCTGAAATCCACCAGCTCATCATTTCTTAATAGAACAATAGTATTCCATTACATTTATATACCATAACTTGTTCAGCCATTCCTCAATTGACGGGTATTCCCTCATTTCCAATTCTTTACCACCACACACACACAAAAAACCTTCTATAAATATTTTTGTGTATATTGGTCCTTTCCCCTTGTTTATGATATCTTTGGGATACAGACCTAATAATGGTATTGTTGGATCAAAGGGTATTCACAGTTTGGTTGCCCTTTAGGCATAATTCCAAATTGCTCTCCAGAATGGTTGGATGAATTCACACCAACAGGGCATTAGTGTCCCAATTTTCCCACATCTTCTCCAATATTTATCATTTTCCTTTTATGTCATATTAACCAATCTGATAGGTGAGAGGTGGTACCTTTCAGAGGTGTTTTAATTTCTATTTTCTAATCAAGTGATTTAGAGCATTTTTCCATACAACTTTAAAGAACTTCAATTTTTTCATCTAAAAACTGCTTTTTCATATCCTTTGACCATTTATCAATTGAGAATGACTTGTATTCTTATAAACTTGACTCAGTTCTCTATATATTTGAGAAATGAGGCCTTTATCAGAAACACTTGCTGTAAAAATTATTTCCCAGCTTTCTACTTTCCTTCTAATCTTGATTGTATTGGTTTTGTTTGTGCAAAAATGTTTTAATTTAATGTAATCAAAATTATCCATTTTGCATTTCATAATGTTCTCTATCCTGTTTCATCATAAATTCATCCCCTCTCCATAGCTCTAACAGATAACTATTCCTTGATCTCCTAATTTGCTTATGTTATCACCCTTTATATTTATCATGTACCCATTTTGACCTCATCTTGGTATATGGTGAAAGATGTTGGTCTATGCCTAGTTTCTGCTATACTATTTTTTTCAGTTTTCCCAGCAGTTTCTGTCAAATAGTGAGTTCTTATTCTAGAAACTAGAGTCTTTGTAGTAATAATCAAACAGGTTACTATAGTCACTGACTACTGTATCTTGTGTACTAATCTATTCCACTAATCCACTACTCCATTTCTTAGCCAGTACCAAGAAATTTTGATGATTGCTGCTTTATAATACAGTTTTAGATTTGGTATACTTAAGGTACCTTCTTTTTTATTTCTTGACATTCCTTTGATATTCTTCGACCTTTTGTTCTTCCAGATGAATTCTGTTACTTTCTTCTAGCTCTACAAAATAATTTTTGGTAATTCAATTGGTATGGCACTGAATAAGTAAATTAATTTAGGTAGAACTGTAATTTTTATTATATTAGCTCAGCCTACCCATATGCAAATGATAATTTTCCAATTATTTATCTGACTTTTGTGAAAAGTATCTTCTAATTGTGTTCATATAGTTCTCAGATTGGTCTTGGTAGGTAGACTCCCAAACATTTTATATTGCCTAGTTACTTTAAATGGAATTTTTCTTTCTCTTGGGCTTTGTTAGTAATACATATACATACACACACACATACATATATATGTATATATAATATATACACACATATGTTAATGATTTGTGTGGGTTTATTTTACATCTTGCAACTTTGCTAAAGCTGTTTATTAGTTCAAGTAGTTTTTTACTTGATTCTCTAGGATTCTCTAAGTATATCATCATATCATCTGCAAAGAGCAATAGATTTGCTTCTTCTTTGCCTATTCTAATCCTTCAAATTTCTTTTTCTTCTCTTATTGCTAAAGCTAACATTTCTAGTATAATATTAAATAACAGTGGTGATAATGGATTTCCTTGTTTCACTCTTGATCTTATTGGGAATAGTTCTAGCTTATCCCCATTACAGATAATGCTTGTTGATGGTTTTTAAATAGATGCTACTTATCATTTTAAGGAAAACTCCATTTATTCCTATAATCTCTAGTGTTTTTAATAGGAATGGGTGCTGTATTTTGACAAAAGCCTTTTCTGCATCGATTGAGATAATTATGTGATTTCTGTTAATTTTGTTATTGATATGGTCAATTATGCTGATAGTTTTCCTAATATTGAACCAGCCCACTTGGTCATACAGTATTATAAATTACTGTAATCTCTTTGCTAATATTTTATCTAAAATTTTTGCATCTATGTTCATTAGGGCAATTGGTCTATAATTTCCTTTCTCTGTTTTGGCTCTTCCTGGTTTAAGCATCAGCACCATATCTGTGTCATAGAAAATAATTTTGTAGGACTCTTTCATCTGTTTTTCCAAATAGTTTATATGGTACTGGAATTAATTTTACTTTAAATGTATGGTAGAACTCACTTGTAAATCCATCTGGTCCTGGTGATTTTTTCTTAGGGAGTTCATTGCTGGCTTGTTCAATTTATTTTTCTGAAATGGAGTTGATTAAGTATTTATTTTCTCTTCTGTTAATCAGGGCAATTTATATTTTTGTAAATATTCATTTGTTTCATTTAGATTGTCAGATTTATTGGCATAGAGTTGGGCAAAATAGCTCCTAATGATTGCTTTAATTTTCCCTTCACTGGTGGTGAATTCACCCTTTTCATTTTTGATACTGGTAATTTGGTGTGCTTCTTTTTAAAAACCAAATTAACAAAAGGTTTATGGATTTTATTGTTTTTCTCATAAAACCAAGTATTAGTTTTATTTATTAGTTCAACAGTTTTCTTACTTTCAATTTATTAATTTCTCATTTGATTTTTCAGAGTTTCTAGTTTGGGGAGTTTTTAATTTGTTCTTTTTCTAAAAGCTTTTTTAATTGCATGCCCAATTCATTGATCTGCTCTTTCTCTATTTTATTCATATAAGCATTTAGAGACATAAAATTTTCCCTAAGTTCTGCTTTAGCAACAACATCCAACAAATTTTGGTGTGTTATTATTATTATATTTTATTTATAATATTTTATTATATTATTATATTTATATATTTATATTATTATAATTTTCTTTGATGAAATTATGGTTTCTATGATTTGTTGTTTGACCTGCTCATTCTTTAGGATTAGGTTATTTAGTTTCTAATTAATTTTAATCTGTCTTTCCATGACTCTTTATTACATCTAATTATTATTTCATCATGATCTGAAAAGGATGCAATAGCTGATACTGCTGGGCTTCTTCGCTTCATATTTTTTCATTAATTCCTTTGATATTCTTGACCTTTTTGTTCTACCAAATGAATTTTTTTTGTGCAATAAAATAAATTTTTGGTAGTTTAATTGGGATGGCACTGAATAAGTAGACTAGTTTAAGTAGAATTGTCATTTTTATTGTATTGGCATGGCCCACCCATGAACAATTAATATTTATCCAGTTATTTAAATCTGACTTTATTTGTGTAAAAAGTGTTTTATAAATATGTTTATATAGTTCCTGGGGGGGGTTCAATCTGATCTTGAAGAACCCTCCCAACTTTAAAATGCCATGATCCTCTTATCTTGTCCCTGGAGAAAGGCGGTGTAGTGTAATGGCTAGGGCAGTAGACTTGGAGCCTGGAAGACCTAGGTTCAAGGTCTGCATCAGCATAGAAAAGGTAATTAAATCTATTAGAGTGGATGAGATCATCCAGAGAAGTAGTCTACAGGGAGACGAGAAGAGGGTCCAGGACATAACCCTGGGGAATGGTTACAGGGCATGATCTGGACAAGGATCCAGCAAAGGAGTCAGAAAGAGAAATCAGAGAAGTAGAAGAACCAGGAGAGATGTTGATGTTACTGTTCAATCATGTCACACTCTTTGTGACCCTATGGACCATAGCACACCAGGCTCCCTCTTCCTCCACTATCTCTCAAAGTCTAAGTTCATATTTGTTGTTTCCATGACTCTATGTATCCACTCATCATCTGCCACCCCCTTTCTTTTTGCCTTCAATCTTTCCCAACATCAGGGTCGTGGGTATCCTAAAAACCTAGAGAGAAGAGTTTGTCAAGGAGAGAACAATCAACTGGGTCCAGGGCTGCAGAGAGGTCAAGGAGAAGGAGAATTGAGACAAAGTCTTTAGAATCAGCAATTAGAGTTTTGTTTGCTTGGTAGAATGATGAGTCAGAAGCTGGACTGTAAGGGTCTAAGAAGAGAACGAGAGAAGAGGAAGTAGAGGTATCCACTGTAGATGGCCTTCTCAAGGATTTTAGCCACAAAAGGCAAAATAAGGTGAGAGTCATTGGGATGGAAGGATCAAAGGAGGGTTTTTTCAGGCTAGGGCAGACATGGGTAATTTTGTAGGCTGTAGGGAATAAGCCAGTAGACAGAGAGACAGAGATTGAAAATAAGTAAGAGAATGGAGATGACAGAGGATGTGAAAGGGAATAGGATTGTTTGAGCCTATACAGGGGTTTGCTTTGGTCAGGAATAAGGCTACCTTATCACATGAGACAAGGGTGAAGGAGGAGAGGCAGAAGGCACCTTAGGGAAAGGAGGTGAGGAAGAGGAGAGAAGTAGCTCACAGTGAATGACCTTAATTTTCTTTTCTGTAAAATTTGAGGCAAGGTTCTCAGCTGAGAGAGTGGGCTGAGGAAAAGCTATGGAAGGTTTGAGGACAGATGAGAAGGTTTGGAAGAATCACTATGGAGGTGGAACAGTGAACTGATAAGGGAGGTAGAGTAGGATTGCCTAGCAGCAGTGAGAGACCAACTGAGGCTTAGTAGTGGATCTAATCAGAATAGCTGCATGATTTTCTCCATCTCTGTTCAGTAATACTCTCTAATTCAGTACTCTCTGATCCAGTGATGCTGGTCTACAAACAAGACACTACATCTCTTACCTCTGGGCATTTTCTCTGGCATTTGGAGCAAAGGCAATGGATGGTGGGAATCATCAGAGGCTGAGGTTTAGCAACTTACAATCAATGGTATAAAGGAGTTGGAAACTCAAGAGAAGAGGAAAATGCAAAGTTGAATTAGTTTACCAAGGGGTCAAGACGTGAAAAAAGAGGAAAGTGTAGCTAGTACCTGGGAGACAACTGAGGAGTTAAGAAATTAGAAGTTACTGTGTGGATAAAAAATAGCTTTGGTAAGGGAAGGAAGAGGGGGAGGTAGAAAGCTAACAGATTACGTTCAGATAAGAGGATTTTGGAATTCTTGAAATGAGGGTATTATATTTGTGGGTGATGGAAGGATGAAAGCTGTCTGACTAAGGTAAGATAGAAAAGTAGCTCATGAGAAGTGAGTAGGTTGAGAAACTGAGTGGTTAGGATATTTGAGAGAGACAGTATATATGTTAAAGTCCCTTAGGATGAGGGCAGGAGTAGGGGAAGAGATAAATACTGTGAGCCAGGTACCAAACTCATTGAGGAAGGAGAATGACCCCTGGGGAGGGGTGTTCTGTAGGGAACAGCTACCAGTATTTTGACTAGGTTGAAGATATGAATAGCATGAACCCTAAATAAAGAGAGGTTATTGAGTGATGGAGGAAGGGGAAGAACATGGAAGTGGCAATGGGGAACAAGAAGCATTCCAACTCCCCCACCTCAACCAGTGAGCTGAGAAGAATAAGCAAAAGTATTAGGAAAAATATTGGGAAGGGTAGCCAGGGAAAAATCAGGTTTCAGTAAGTTGGAAGGAGTGGGAAAGGAATAGATTTAAGATGAAGTGAAGGTTGCTGCTTATGAAACAGGCATTCCAGAGGGTACACTGGAAGGGTTGGGTAGAGCTAGGTTGGAATTTTGAAGTAGGAGGGCTGGGGGGATGGGGAGTGGTATCTGGTGGTGAGAGATAGGAGATTAGGGTTTTGATGATGATCAATAGAATTTAGAATTACTGGGATGTGTGAAAATGTTCATCAATGAGTAGAAGGTGCCACCCCTCTTTCCAATGGAAACTGAACATGAGGCTGGAGACAGCTGCAGCAAAAGATTGGGTGATCAGAGCAGGGGTTGGATGATCTTTTGTCTGGGATATTGGGGAAAGTCTTACTAGAAGTTCCCAGCCACCCCACCTCCCCATCTCTAGTTCCCATATGTGCAGACAATGGCACACGTGGTGTGAGGATATTCTTCTTAACACTGACCTTTTGGTTTGGAAAGGGTGAGTGTAGACTCAATGCCCTCAAAAGACTAGACATAAAAAGGGTCTAACTTTGACATGCTATGATTCCAAGAAGGCAGCTTCTACTGTTCTAACACTTTGAGGAAACCAGGTCCAGCAGGTAGGTAGTACAAGGATGATTACTCCTGGCTTTCAGGTAAGGAAACTGATGCTTGGGGAACTGAGATGCTTTCCCCAAGGTTATCTGGCAAGTGGTGGGGCCATGATTCAAACCCAGGGATCAGAGAACCACAGATCTTTTCAATGGTACCATCCTATAGTCCAGATGTAGAAAATGAGGCCGAGAGGAATGAAATGATTTCCCTAAGGACACAAAGGTAATCAGCAATGGTTTCGATTAGAACTCAGGTTCTCTGATGCCATTAAACATGCTGCCTGGGTTCTCTCTACTCCAGAATTCATCCTAGACTGTAAACTAGGGAATCAAGAAGAAGCCTATACCCTGAGACCATGGTTCTTCTGACTATCTTTAAGTCTCCCTGATAGGTTCTCTGAGCTCCAAAAGGTTTCTGGTGTCTGCTCCCAACCCAGATGGCATGGATGTAGCTGATCTTCTAGATAGTAAGGGCAAGGGTAAAATGACACAGGAGATGAAAGTGAGCTATATTGTTTTAAGAACAACTTTGAGGAAACAAGTCATTTTGATGATTATAAACACCCAAATTAACCACAAAGGACATATAAAGAAAGATGCTATCTGTATCCACAGAAAGAACTGACAAGTAGACGTATAGAATAATTTTACATATATGACTTATTTGTGTCTAATGGTAGCTATTTCTAGGGCAGGGAAGGGGGAGGTAAGAAAAAGAAATTGACATGATATCCTTATTATTTATTTAAAAGGAATACCAAGTTGTGCAGAACAGGCTTATAGTTTCATGTGTAATCATCTTTTTTTTACTATACTGTGTTATGGAAATGTTTGTTTTATTCTATAAATTAAGAGAGAGAGGAGAGGAAGAGAGAGGGGGAGAGAAAAGGGAGGGAGAGCTGGAAGGAGGGGGAGTCTAAACTGAAAAGGCAGATCCAAGGGTCCATGAAGTACTGTGTTCCAAGGGGTGGAGATGAATGGGGAGAATAGTTTGTTGGGTAGAGATTCAATACTACAGAATCCACTCTAGTTCTGGAAGAATTAAGAATTTCATGATTCCCCAAAACTTTGATCTTTTAATTGTGAGATCCTATGTTCCAGACTCTCACCCAATGCTGAAGGGGCCATCAATGGAATCTGCTGGGCCCAATCATGCTCATCCATCCCCCCCGGGCTACAGGCTTGTATATTTGGGCTTCCCTTTAATGCTCCATTTCCTTTTTTACCCTGTGCAGCCAAAACTCCCAAGAAATTAAAAGAGGGACAGAAGAAAGCAAGAGAAGGGGTCCACAAGAAGCCAACAGAAGAAGAAGAAGAAGAAGAAGAGGAAGAAGAGGCATTCATGAAATCAACAGAGGAAGAAGAGGAAGAAGGAGAAGAAGAAGAAGAAAAAAGAAGACCCATGAAATTAGAAGAAGAGAAACGGAAGAAATCAAAAGAAGAAGACAGACCCATCATGCTGCCTCATGAACATAAGAAGATAGAAGCTGTTGAGAGAATAGTAGTTGACAGAAGAGGTACTCGTCGGACATCTTCTACACTTTCCTCAGCCCCTTTCTTAGTGACTACGGATGTGCGCAAACACAGTCTCTTAGAAACCTCGACCCCTCCGCCAGAAGCCCTGCCTGACTATGTGGACGTGACCCTGAAGGTGATGAGGAAAACTCGCAATAAAAGAACCAAGAAAAAGAACCGTGAAATGAGGAGGAAGGAAAAAGCGGTGAAGGAAAAAGTGGTGAAGGAGGAGGTCCAGGAAATAGTAGAAGCTCCCCCCGAACCTGAGATAAAGCCAAAGATGGTTGATGAGAAGCAGGTTTCTTGGCGGGATGACATTTGCCACCTCATGACCATGCGTATTTCTACCTCGCAGGAGAGCATGGCCAAAGACTTGAGTGAGGAGCTGGTAACTTTGGCCCGGGAGGTTCTGGTGGAGCGGCAGCCCAGCTGGGAACTCTTTCAGGAGATCTGTCCTCTGTTAAAGAAGCCAAGCCTGGAGCAAGTCAGAGATGCAAGAGGAGATATGGAGGAGATGGAAGAAGAGATGGAAGAAGATATGAAGGAAATGGAAGAAGAGATGGAGACCATAAAAGTCGCTCCTTCATCCTCCTCAAGAGCCAAGATAAAGAAAATCTTCTTTCTTGAAGAGCATGATCTCACTAAGCAAGAAATGATGCTGGCTAGGAAGGCAAAGAGACTGGCCAAGAAGGAGAGGAAGCTTGCCAGGAAGGAGCATGAACTGGCCATAGTGGAGGAGGCACTAATCCGGAGAGGGGATGAGCTGAGCAGGGAACATGAACTGCTGGCTAAGGAGCAAGAGGAGCTGGCCAAGGAGGAAGACAATTTGACCAAAGAAGAGACATTTGTGATTCAGGAAGAGGACATCCTGATCCAACCTGACACAAAACCTGAAGACTTCAGATTGTTCAAAGAGGGAATGAAAGAAACCAAAAAAGAAATCAGACTGTTCAGGAAGGAGAGGAAGAAATCCAAAGAAGAGAGCACAAAGGCCAGGAAGCCCACGGAGAGGGACAGGAGACCTTCTTTCAAGGATTTCAAAGGAGATGCAGAGAAGGCCACTGAACACAGGAAACACATCAAAGAGAAGAGGGACATGATCAAACTGAAGATGGAGAAAGCTCGGGAGGAGAGAATTCAGGCCTGGGAGGACCGAATGAAAGCCCAGGAAGAAAGAGAGCTGGCTCTTTTTGCCAGGTATGTCTTGGCAGAAGAACAGAGGGCAGAGGGTGAAGAGCTGTTGGCCCAGTCTTCTGAAGAGAAGATGATTATTGAAGAGGAGAGGAAACTGACTCTGGAAGAGCTGGGAGTGATCCAGGAGGAAAAGAGGCAGACCCAGAAGGAGATACTGCTGACCCAGCAAGAAATGATGATGATCCAGAAGGAGATAGAACTGAACAAGGAGCAGCATACCCTGCCAGAAGAGGAGATCAAGCTGCTCATGGAGGAGCAGAGATGGGCCCGCCAGGAGGGCAGTGCTGAGGAACAAAAGAAACTTCTTCAGGAGGAAAGGAGGCTCCACCTCTCAAAACAGGAGCTAACCTCAGAAGAGGGGGCAGAGGGTAAGAGAGGAGAGGCTCTACCCAGGCAGGAAGAAGAGCACCTGCCCAAGGAAAGGAGGAAGTTTATCTCTACAAAGGCTAGTGCTGAGGAAGCAAAAAGATTTCGTCATAAGAGGAAAACAATACTGCCCATTGGAGAGCAAGGGCTAATGGAAGAGATGGTGGAAGTGGAGGAAGATGAGGAAGAAGAAGAAGAGGAAGGGGAAGAGGAAGAGGAGGAAGAAGAAGAGAGTAAGTTGCCTACTAAGAAAGAGAGTCTGCCTGGGGAAGAGGAGGGAAGGAATAAAATAGCAGAAGCAGTCAAGGTGAGGAAAAAGATGGAAGGTAAAGAGCAGATAGAGAAAAAGAAGAAATTAAGTTTGGAACAGTTGGAGCTATCTGGTGAGCAGCAAAGGATGCTCATCACCCAGAGGTATCTGACCCAGCAAGAGCTTGAGGCAACCAAGAAAGAAAGGAAGTTGATCCTTAAGAAGATGGAACTGATCACAGAAGAGAAGCTAGCTGCCCAGAAATTAGAAGATGATACGTGGACTCAGCGTCTGATGGAAATGAAAAAGACTGAGGAAGAAATCGAGGAGGCCCAAGACGAGCGGAGGTGGCTCACTCTGCAGAGGCAGCAGATGTCTGAAAGGAGGAAGCTGTCCCAAGACTGGCCTCTGAAAGAAGAAGAAGTCGGAAGCCAGGAGTCCTCAGCCAGGGCAAAACTACAAAGGGAGAGAAGGAGGCTGGAGAAAATTGAGAAGAGACTGGCTGAAGAGGAGAAGGAACTATTGAAGGAACACAAGAGACTGTCCAAGGAGGAAAAGCTGCTGATGAAAGAGCAGAAAAAGCTGACAAAGAGAGAGAAGAAAGTCACCAAGAGGGAGCGCAAGTTGGCTTTGTTAGAAAGAAAGATGACCTTAGAGGACAGCCTGAAGCAGGAAGGAATTGAGACTGAAGCCATGAGAGACACCTTGGAATTCATTAGATGGCAAAGGCTAAAGATTTTGGAGCTCCAGAAGGCGGAAGCTGCAGAGGAGGCTGAGAAGGCCAAGTCTATGTTTACAGAGGAGGTGAGGCTCGCTGATGAGGAGGAAGAGGAAGAAGAGGAAGAAGAGGAGGAGGAGGAGGAGGAGGAGGAAGAAGAAGAAGAGGAGGAGGAAGAGGAAGAAGAAGATAGAGCACAGGGAAAGAAAGTGGAAAAAAGAGTACAGGGAGAGGAAGAGAAAGAAAGAGTAAAGAGAGAGAAAGAGGAAGAAAGAGTACAGAGAGAGGAAGAGGAAAAAGAAGAAAGAGCACAAGGAGAGAAAGTGGAAGAAAGAGTACAGAGAGAGGAAGAGGAAAAAGAAGAAAGAGCACAGGGAGAGAAAGTGGAAGAAAGAGTACAGAGAGAGAAAGTGGAAGAAAGAGTACAGAGAGAGGAAGAGGAAGAAGAAGAAAGAGCACAGGGAAAGAAAGTGGAAGAAAGAGTACAGAGAGAGGAAGAGGAAAAAGAAAAAAGAGCACAGGGAGAGAAAGTGGAAGAAAGAGCACAGGGACAGAAAGTGGAAGAAAGAACACAGGGAGAGAAAGTGGAAGAAAGAGTACAGAGAGAGAAAGTGGAAGAAAGGGTACAGAGAGAGGAAGAGGAAGAAGAAGAAAGAGCACAGGGAAAGAAAGTGGAAGAAAGAGTACAGAGAGAGAAAGTGGAAGAAAGAGTACAGGGAGAGAAAGTGGAAGAAAGAGTACAGAGAGAGAAAGTGGAAGAAAGAGTACAGGGAGAGGAAGAGAAAGAAAGAGTAAAGAGAGAGGAAGAGGAAGAAGAAGAAAGAGCACAGGGAAAGAAAGTGGAGGAAAGAGTACAGAGAGAGAAAGTGGAAAAAAGAGCACAGAGAGAGAAAGTGGAAGAAAGAGCACAGGGAGAGAAAGTGGAAGAAAGAGCACAGGGAGAGAAAGTGGAAGAAAGAGCACAGGGAGAGAAAGTGGAAGAAAGAGCACAGGGAGAGAAAGTGGAAGAAAGAGTACAGAGAGAGAAAGTAGAAGAAAGAGTACAGGGAGATGAAGAGAAAGAAAGAGTACAGAGAGAGGAAGAGGAAGAAGAAGAAAGAGCACAGGGAAAGAAAGTGGAAGAAAGAGTACAGAGAGAGAAAGTGGAAGAAAGAGCACAGGGAGAGAAAGTGGAAGAAAGAGTACAGAGAGAGAAAGTGGAAGAAAGAGTACAGGGAGAGGAAGAGAAAGAAAGAGTAAAGAGAGAGGAAGAGGAAGAAGAAGAAAGAGCACAGGGAAAGAAAGTGGAAGAAAGAGTACAGAGAGAGAAAGTGGAAAAAAGAGTACAGAGAGAGAAAGTGGAAAAAAGAGCACCGAGAGAGAAAGTGGAAAAAAGAGCACCGAGAGAGAAAGTGGAAGAAAGAGCACAGGGAGAAAAAGTGGGAGAAAGAGTACAGACAGAGGAAGAGGAAGAAGAAGAAAGAGCACAGGGAAAGAAAGTGGAGGAAAGAGTACAGAGAGAGAAAGTGGAAAAAAGAGCACCGAGAGAGAAAGTGGAAAAAAGAGCACACAGAGAGAAAGTGGAAGAAAGAGTACAGACAGAGGAAGAGGAAGAAGAAGAAAGAGCACAGGGAAAGAAAGTGGAGGAAAGAGTACAGAGAGAGAAAGTGGAAGAAAGAGTACAGAGAGAGAAAGTGGAAAAAGGAGCACCGAGAGAGAAAGTGGAAAAAAGAGCACACAGAGAGAAAGTGGAAGAAAGAGTACAGAGAGAGAAAGTGGAAGAAAGAGTACAGGGAGAGGAAGAGGAAGAAAGAGCACAGGGAGAGGAAGAGGAGGAAGAAGAAGAAGAAGAAAGGGCACAGGGAGAGGAAGAGGAGGGATCCCTTCTATCTGAGGAAGAAATGGCTCCTATTGAGTCTACCAGGAAGATAATTCCCATCGAGGAACCTGTAGTCCAAGCAAAGGTCCTTGATCAAGCTGTGGAAACAGCGGATGAGAAGGACGCCAAAGACAAATGGATGGAAGATGGCATTGTGAAAACAGCTGGGCTGGAAGTGAAGGGGAAAACATTGCACTGGAAAGGGAAGCCACGAAAATCGATTATAGAGCCTCTGCCGCCACTACCACAGGCTGTGACCTCTGTCCAGCCTAGTGAATCCCAGGAAAAGATGCTGAAGTTACTGCTCCATGCCAGAGCCAAGCACAGGCCCAGACCCCCACCAAGGTTTTCACCCAAGCCAAAGGAGGCAGTGGCCAAGATGGCCCAGTCACCTGAAGCACAGCCAGAGATTCCTACCCTCGCCGTCATGGAACCTGCTGTTGCGGTTCCTCCGAAGAAGTCAGCCAGAGACCACTGGAGGTGGTTTTTGCGGATTCATCAGACTGTCCGAGCCTTCAAGGACCCAGTGGTCCAACGCAAAAGACTCCTGGCTCTTGTGCACAGTGCATTCTCCCACAAGACCCGCGAAGGAGGCTGGGACCGATTCCAGTCTGCCCTGCAGAAGATTCGCAAACAAGGTGAGATCACCAAAAAAACCATGGACCAACTCTGCTGGCTGCTGGGGCAGACATCACCCTTGAAGCAGAAGGAGTGGGTGCAAATGGCCAATCTGGAGGCTATTGCCTCCCGCTGGGAGGCCCCCAAGCCTCCTCAGCCAGTCCCTGAGGATGCTGCTGGTGTCTTGCCCACCGTGAAAGATATCCCTCTACAGAAAGAATACCCTGAATTTCCAACCAGAAGAGGCTTCCTTCCCTCTTTCTCCAAGCCATCCACTGAGGATGGCCTCCTTACCCACCTTATTGCCTCAAGTAAGGTCATAGGTAGCAGACCAGAGTTCTTCGAACCCGTCATGAAAGACCTGGCTAAGATTTCTCCCATTTACTCAGCAAAGATCCTTGAGATCTTGAAACTCCAGAAAAATCTTCAGTTCTGGAATACCAAGATAAAGGACCATCAGCTGTCCAGAGTGAAGGCAGAGAAAGCACAATTATCCCATGCAGCAAAGTTTGGACTTCCAGAAGGATTCCCACCTACTATAGCCAAGTCAAAGCCCGGGTCTCTGTCCCTGCTCACTGAAGCAACACCTGGACCTCCAGCAAGATACCCATCTACTACAGCAAGGCTTGAACCCCAAGAAGGATTCCTGACCACTGCAGCTGAGTCAGAGCCCAGTCCTCTGCCTCTGCTCACTGAAGCAAGACCTGGACCCCCATCAAGATACCCATCTACTACAGCAAGGATTGAACCCCAAGAAGGATTCCTGCCCACTGAAGCTGAGTCAGAGCCCAATCTTCTGCCCCTGCTCACTGAAGCAAGACCTGGACCCCCAGAAGGATACCTGTCTACGACAGCAAGGCTTGGACCCCGAGGATTCCTGCCCACTGCAGCCAAGTCAGAGCCCAGGCCTCTACCCCTGCTCACTGAAGCAAGACCTGGACCCCCAGAAAGATACCTGTCTAAGACAGCAAGGCTCGGACCCCGAGGATTCCTACCCACTGCAGCCAAGTGGGAACCCAGGCCTCTACCTCTGCTCACTGAAGCAAGACCTGGACCCCCAGAAAGATACCTGTCTACCACAGCAAGGCTTGGACTCCGAGGATTCCTACCCACTGCAGCCAAGTGGGAACCCAGGCCTCTACCTCTGCTCACTGAAGCAAGACCTGGACCCCCAGAAAGATACCTGTCTAAGACAGCAAGGCTTGGACCCCGAGGATTCCTACCCACTGCAGCCAAGTGGGAACCCAGGCCTCTCCCCCTGCTCACTGAAGCAAGACCTGGACCCCCATCAAGATACCCGTCTACTACAACAAGGCTTGAACCCCGAGGATTCCTGCCTACTGCAACTGAGTCAGAGCCCAGGCCTCAGCCCCTTCTCACTGAAGCAAGACGTAGACCCCCAGCAAGATACCCAACTACTACAGCAAGGCTTGGACCCCAAGAAGGATTCCTACCCACTGCAGCCAAGTGGGAACCCAGGCCTCTACCCTTGCTCACTGAAGCAAGACCTGGACCCCCATCAAGATACCCATCTACTACAGCAAGGTTTGGACCCCAAGAAGGATTCCTGTCCACTGCAACTGAGTCAGAGCCCAGGCCTCAGCCCCTTCTCACTGAAGCAAGACTTGGACCCCCAGAAAGATACTTGTCTACTACAGCAAGGTTTGGACCCCAAGAAGGATTCCTACTCACTGCAGCCAAGTGGGAGCCCAGGTCTTTGCCTCTGCTCACCAAAGCAAGACCTGGTCCCCCTGCAAGATCCCCATTTACTACAGCAAGGCTTGGACTCCCAGAAAGATTCCTGGCCACTGCAGCTGAGTCAGAGCCCAAGCCTCTACCCCTGTTCACAGAAGCAAGACCTAGACCTCCAGCAAGATCCCTGTCTACTACAGCAAGGCTTGGACCCCAAGAAGGATTTCTGTCCACTGCAGTCATGCGGAAGCCCAGGCCCCAGCCTGTGCCTTTTTCACTGAAGAGAGATGCAAAGAAGATGCAATGGGAGACCTTCCTGGCACTTTACCATGTCCTCCTAGCAGTGCAGAAGCAGGACCAACCCACAAGCTCCACAATGATAGATCAGGTCGGCCAGATTTTAGACCTCTACCAAGTCAAGACTCCAAAGATGCAGCAGTTACTACAGGAGCTCTTGGATGGGAGAGCCCAACCCCTTCAGGAGACTATCTACAAAAAAGCCTTGCAGGTCACAGAATTGGTCCCTGGAGAGCGGATCCTCTACTATCTCCTGTGTAACAATGAACTGCCCCCACCAGAGCCATCTAGGTTCCGATTGGTGGTGCCCCTGCCAGAGAAGAACCAGGTGCACACCATCCTGCCCTTGGGCAGGACCCGCTATGGCCTCCTGGAGCTAGCCTGGAGAAGCCTGCCTCAACCAGACCCCCATCAGGTTGAGGTTCTGCCCAGAATCTCCACTGCTACCTCCCAATGATTCCAGGTCCTCCTGGGTTTCTCTTTCTTCCCTCTCATCCCCAGATATTTATTCATGTGGGATTATGGAAAAGATGCCAGGCAGGCAGGTGGCCCATGAGAGATGTCCTCTTGCTGAGCCCCTCCAGGGTTGGATTCCCCCAATCTCCCCAGTTTTCTGAATCCCTCTTCCCTGCTGCCATCAAGTCTCCCTCCCTAATGTGCTCAACAGACCCACTTAGTTTCTGGTGTTCCCACAGTCCTCCTGAAAATTCCAGGTTCCTTCTAACTCTGCTAACCATGATATGGACTCCAAACCACCAAGGGAGTCAGGAGGTGAAGGAAGAAGCTATTAGTGGTTCTCCAAACCAACTACTCAATTCTCTCTCCTCCACTCAGCTACAGATTGAATAGGAGAAAGAATACTATCCACTGATGGGGAGAAAGGCATGGCTGAGCTCTTAGCCACAGAGCTTCCCTGAGTGCCCAGGGAGAGGGGATCTGTACAAGTTGTGACCCTCTCAAAGTCAAAGGATTGAAAACAGTTTGGAGCCAGTTGCAAATAAACAAGGGCAAAAGGGAAGTGGTCCCTTTGCTAGGAAGGGCTCATTCAGGACAGGGGTCTTCTGTAACTTCTCACAGCCCCAAAAGGGGGAGGGTTGGAACCTTGGGCCCTCTTCCTGTGTCAAATAAAAGTTGCAATATCATCTTCCCAAAAACCTGACTTGGCTTGGGGGGAAGGGGGTGCTGGCTGGATGCCACAAAACATCAAGAATGTGGAATCATTGCTTAAGGAGACATAGGAGTGGTTGGGGGTTTCTTCTACCACCACCCCAAAAAACATTTGTCAATTTCAGGAGGTCAAGTGTCCCAGGTTTCCAACCCTAGGGTCTTTCTCAATTCCTCACATTCAAGCTGTGGCCTTTTCTTCTCTAGCATCTGTTGTCTATTTCACCTGTCCACAGCAGCCCTTGTCGATTTCACCTCCGTATCATTTCCCCAATATGCCCCTTTCTGTCCTCTTATACTACTGCCCCCCCCCCCCGCCCCACTACAGGCCCTTATCACCCCATGCCTGGACTACAGCAATAGGGGTTGGGAGAGGGAGTTGCCAGCCTCAGGTCTTACCTCACTCTACTCCATCCTCCATTCATCCCGCTAAATAGATTTTCCCAAAGTTCAGATCTATGTCACCCCATTCAATAAACTCCAGTGGCTTCCTTTCAGGACCAAATATAATGTCCTTTAATATAAATTATAGAATCTAATAGTTGGAAGGGAATTGTCATCAGAGAACTAGCCTAAGTGATACTCAGAAAGGAATCCTGGTGAAAATTTTATCTGGCCAAGGGTCATCCAGTTTCTGATTGAAGAATTCCAAGTCATTAATTAAAAAACAAAAAAGCAATAGCACATAGCCAAGGACAGAGCCCTGGGGCCCTCCACCAGAGTCTTCCTGACACATTAACATTGAACCATTAACAATCTCTTTTTGAGTCCCTCCATCCAACCAGTTTAAATCATCATTGTGTCACTGTCTAGCTTGCCTGTCCCTATGTATTTCACAACAACAGAATGACCTACTTTTCACAAAGCTTTTTAAAATTCCGGGCAAATTCTATAATGTTCCCTCAGCTAAAGCTTAGTCATCCTGTCAAAAAACAAAGTAGGAAAATGGGACGAGCAATTCCCAGTTACATCAGCTTTCAAGGTTGAAAAGCTGAAAAGACATTCATTTAATCTTTACAGTTGGTACTGTGATAATTCCCATTTGATGAGGCTCAGGTTAAACCAATTCTCCTTCCTGACAGAGTACCTGGAGTCAGGAAGACCTGAGTTAAAATTCTGCTCCACACTATCAGTATGACTCTGGAAAAATCGATTTCTGTCATTTTCCCAACTATCAAATGATATGGTATTTATAAAGTACCTGGCACCCAGAAGGTGCTTAATGCATGTTTCTTGCTTTGTTTTAACACTCCCCCCACCCCCGCTGCCACACACAATCACACTTCATCTCAAATTCATCTTCACCCTAGCAGGGGGTGTGGAGAAGGTTTAAGGTGGAGGGATCTGGCCACCAGGAACAGGGCCAATGGCCCCCAGACACTTTCATATGTGTCCCTGCGATAAAGCACCGGGAGGCTTGTTTGGGGACCCCACCTTTCACCACTGAACACTGAATTAGGTGACCAGCCAATCGTAGAGTTCCACGGGAACTTTAAAAATTAAGCAGAGACTTTGAAGGCCGTTCCAGTCTGGGGGTGTGGAGAGTGCAGGGCAGCACGCACGGGAACGCTTGCGAGACCAAGACGTGGGTGGGGTGGTGGCCCTGGAGTGTCTCCTGTTGACCTAAAAACTTGGTTAAAGAAAAGGCAACAGGCTAAATGCATACATTTTATGATTTAGTTAATTAACTGATCAATTCCCTATTAAAGATAACAGTAACATAATGCATTATGGAGCCAGAAATGTTCTGGCTACCCAGTACAGAAATCTTCTGGCTTATATACATTTTGCTGTGAGAAAGGAACTCTCTTAATTGAACAAATCATAAATTTAGTAGGACAAGACAATTAACACAATAGTGTCGGTTGGGCCTTGCGATTCCAGGCTGTGTAAACATATGTCTCTATGACATACAATAAGAAAATCCCACCAGGCTTCCTGTCCTAAACAGGTACTCGAAATAGCTGACACAGGAAAGGGTAAACAAAGTTTCAATTGAAATTACAACTCAGGACATCTGTGTTTTTCCTTATCACTAGCATGCCAGGAGAAGGGTCTGGTAAGGAAGTCCTATTT